>JAJSRV010000005.1:1315280-1851836 GCA_021527715.1 Neoseiulus cucumeris | reverse complement strand
TGAATCGGTCGGTCAACACGAGGACGAACTGATTTCCTCTCTCCGACCGAGGTAACGGTCCAAGAATGTCCATCGCCCACTGAGCCAGTGGGAATCCTCTGATCGGGACAGTTTTCTGCGATCCTCCTGGTGCCTGTCTCTTTACGTCGTGTTTGGCGCAAACCAAACACTCCGACTTCCATCTCCGGACATCTTGAGAGCTGCGAAACCAGAAGTAGCTCTCTCGAATCCTTTGACGGGTCCTTTCAACACCAAGATGACCTGCAAGCTCGTGTGAATGCGCGTAACTAAAGATCCGCTTTCGCAAACTACCAGGCACTAAGATCTTCGCCTCGCCATCCACCACCAAACACAGTCTATTCCCGATCACAACCAGATTACCCTTTTCCATCTGACCCTCGTAGAACGCGACCTCTGCACTGAGATCACCGGTCGGCCTCTCCGCAACCAATCCACCCAGCTTCCTTTCAAGGTATACCAAGACCGGGTCTTTCCTCATCTCCGCCTCGAATTCGTTTATCTCCGTCAACCTTCGATGACAACCCTCCACAGGCTTCCTGCTCAGTGCGTCTGCATGTCCGATCTGAGTTCCCATTCTATGCACGATTGAGAACGAATACGGATCTAGCTTTCTTGCCCACCGAAACAACTCGTTGTCTTCGCACCTTTCCTTGATTCCGTTCGTAAGAGCCTTGTGATCCGTCACCAAGATGAAATGTGTTCCGGACAAGAAGTATGAAAATCTTTTGATGCCGTTCAGGATTCCTTTCAACTCTTTCTTCGTAGTGGAGTATCGTTTTTCCGTTTGATTCCATTTCCCGGAACAAAACTCGATGGGATGCCCCTCTTGTTCTAATACGGCGCCCCAGCCAGTGTCACTGGCATCCGAAACCAACGTCAGCTGCTTGCCTGGATCATATTCTTTGAGAACCGGCTCAGACGTAAGAAGTCTCTTCAATTCATTGAACGCTTTCCTTTCCCTCTCTCCAAACTGGAATGCAACGCTACCAGTCAATTCCGTCAAAGGTGCGGCTATCTGACTGTAGTTCTTGATGAATTTCGCATGGAATCCTGCGAACCCCAAGAATTTCTGGAGCTCCTTTTTCGTAGTCGGCTCGGGCCATCCCTCCATTTCGCTACGATAAGCCGGGGTGATTGAGATTTCTCCCTTTTTGACGCGATGCCCGAGTATTTGGACCTCCGTCTTCAAGAACTTGCACTTCTCGCGATTCAGCTTCCATCCAGCCTCACCGAGCTTCTGGAGAACTAATTCCAAGAGCTGTAAGTGAGTTCCGCGCTGATCCTTCTCATTGTCCGTGCAGACAACAATGTCGTCGTAAAAAACGAACACATTTCCTGACCTTATCTCCTCTCTAAGGGTTTTGGTCAGCGCGCGAGTCAAGGTTGCTGGTGCTCCTTTCAGTCCCATGGGCATCACTCGAAACTTGTACTGTCTACCCATGCTGACGAACGCTGTTTTATCTTGATCTTCCTCTCGGAGTCGAATATGCCAAAACGAGTTTCTTGCGTCCAATGTCGAGAACAGATAACCCTTTGCTGCCTTGCGAACGATTCCACACATGTCGGGAATGGGATATGGATCGAAGATCGTTTTCTCATTCAAGGCTTGGTAGTTGAGAACCAATCTCAGTTGACCGTTTCCTTTCTCGAGAAAAATAGCAGGAGCTGCCCAAGGCGAGTCGCACTCAACGATCAACCCTTTTCGTTTCATGCTTTCGAGCATTTCGAACGCTCGCTGTTCCAGATTGGCCGGAACACGATATTCCTTGCGGTACACTGCCGTTCCATCGACCGTCGGAATTCGATGTTCGTGATCCACGGTGCCGACGTCGAACTGATCCTTTGAGAAAACCCTGTCGTATTTCTCCAGGAGGCTCGTCAGGTCCTCCACCCTTGCTGTGTCTTCAAATTCCGTCTTCTCCACTCGGTTGACCTTCGCTACCAAGGTAAGCTCCAAGGCAACCGCACCCTCCATTCCAATCAAGATGGGATCCGTTCCTGTTTCAATCACCATCCATCGGATGAGCTTGGGCTGGGCGTCCATCTCGATTTCTAGATGGATCTCCCCAAGGCAGACCAGGCTTGATTTGTTCAGGCACACCATTTGTACTGTCGGTGATTCCAACCTCCCCTCCGGACACCATTGTCGGAAAATATCCTGCCTGAGGAGATTGAAAGCGCACCCGGTATCCACAACGCTCCGGAACAATTCCCCCTGGTAACCGAAAGTGAGTCTGAACTCCATGTTCTCGTCCGGATACAACCAAGTTCTCTTCGGGGTCAACGGTTGTAAAACTCCTCGACGGATCGCAGCGATGGTTCTGTCCCCAAACTCTGACGGACCCCCGTCCACGACTGTGCTCGCTTCGAGCCCGTCGGCAGTCTCATCCACTCTCGATGATCGCTCGACTGCGCGGCGCGCCCCTGTCGGCGTGGTTTGCCGTCGACCGCCTGCCATCGAGACTGCTGCTCCTGCAACTTGAGAATTCTCCGTCGATGGCTGCTGTTGTCTACAGGACTCTCTCACATGTCCAATTTTCCCGCACGCGAAACATTTCGTGCGGCACTCTCTCCCGATATGACCTGAACGCTTGCAACGATAGCATGTAAGACGGGAGTTGCCCGCATCTCTCGCACCTGCTTCCGGTGCGCGATTCCCTGTTCTTCGAACCTCGACTTGCGTATTCGAGGATGCACTCTTCCCGGCATCTGAGAACGTTCGAATCTTGGCTTCGACCTCACCCACGGTCTTGAAGTTTTCCTCCTTTAGCCGAAGCTGCCATGCCTCCGGCGACCCTCGTATAAGCTGACGGATGACGAACATTGTTATTGTCTCCGGCGTCGCTTCCGGCACCGCGCGTCGAAATAAATCCTCCAGTTTCTGTCGAACTTGCTCAACCGGTTTGCCCACGTTCACCTTGACTCGTTCGAATCGATCCATTATCAATTGCCGCGTGCTCGGAGGGTCCACGATTTCAAGCGTTTGGATCTCCATCTGGGCGATCGTTGGATAGACTGGATCGTTCGCGTTGTCGTCATCCTCCCGCTGCGGATAGATACTCTCCATGAAAGCCTCCTCCAACCGGGTCGCGATCCACTCATGGTTCTCGGAGATGCAAACAAGCGCTTTTGCATAGCTCTTCTTCTCACTCCATTCTTCCGAATCCGCTAGCCGCTGCAGCTTACGGAAGAAGGCTGTCGGCTCGTCGGGATCGAAAGGAATCAGATGTTTTCGGGAAGATGTCATCTTATTTTACCAAGATAACCCCTGACCGTCACGGTTTCGACAAATTGCTTGGCGGCTTCTGGCGAGCGAATCTAGGCCTAATCGTCGACTACTCACATCACTAAGTCAGCGCACTCACCGGCTGTGTCCCTCGTCGAATCTTCAGCGTTTCGGATGCACGATTATCGGTTCCCAATCCCACCGCTGTTGTTACACACGCGGAGATGCGAAGAACCAGCCGCTGTTTCGTGGGTACACTTAATTTATTTCAACTCTTCCATCGGCGCGATCTCGCCGATCTTTTCTCAGCGTGTCTGTGTGTGCTTGTGCTGTCTTTACCGTGTGTTCTCTAACACTCTCTCTCATACAATTCTCTCAACATGCGTATAGCTAGCAGGAGCCACGTTCTAAGCAGGATGAGAAAGTGCAAAAGTGGTGTATTGAACATGGATATTCGGCTGCCGTCTCGGGCGGTAATTTGTACTTACTCGCTATGTGTATAGTACCGTATGTCCGCATCTGCTATGGTCCGAACAGGACGTGAAAAATTCAAATCAGCGAAGAACGGTTCTCGGAACGCGATTCCGGTAGGGGTGAAGGCCCAACATCTCGAAAACCCGATACCTTGGAAACCCACCATCTCGAAAAACTTCCTCCTCAATCTGGCTTTTTGCCAAACACAGCGAAACTTTCATGCGGAGCGCGGAGTACGGAACTGGAAACGAATACGTCTCAAGCGTGATCTCGCATTTCACACGACTAAATCACTGCGCTCCTCCATGCGGATTTCCTCGGGATCCGAGCGTCAAAGGAATTGAACGATAGATTCTCCCGGGAATCTAGAATCTTCCTATGAAAACCCGAACAGATTTTGTTGGATCAGAACGCAGTTTGTTGTTGGAATTTCGAGACAGAAAGCCTTCAAATTGAAATTGAAAACCAAGCATGCTGTTTCTCTAAAGAGACGCTCTCGCATCAAAAGGTCGAGAACTTCTGGTCTGCCATGATTTCAATTGCCACAGCTGGTCCCTAAACTGGGTCGCCCGGCACCCCTGGTGGGAACAAAAAGATTTCTCGGGGCGCCGACGAGATTCCAGGATCTCGCCCGCCTCGGCAATCGTGCCGGAAAATTTGAGCGCAACGTAACTTTTAGCGCAAGTAAATTAGAGCGCGAAGTAGGTCAGAGCGCACCGTAAACTCTAGCGCAACGTAGATTCGAGCGCGATGTAAATTTAGGCGCAACGTAGACTTGAGCGCAATGTGGATCTAAGCGCAATGGAGACTTGAGCGCGGAGGCCATACAGGGTGTCCTCGTTCTGTAAAAGTTGACCCTTAACGCATCACGAGAGTCCTTGGGAAGTTTGAGAAAGGAAGACACAGTTCTCGTTTGGTTCCACAAAAACAGGCATCGATTTAATCGTATACTCAATAATTCTTCTTACATATCGAAGTCAAGAGTTTACTAGAAGGAAATGTTATGAGCACATGTGAGAAGGTAATCTGAAATGTCGTCGCTCGAATAGGAGTGTACAAGGTTCCTTAGTCGAGTTTGACTTGAGGGTTCCGGTATTTCGATGATGTGGCGGCTCATCCCTACGATTGGGTGAGGTTAGGTTAGATTCCGGGCGAGCGTGCGAGCTGTCCCTTAAGCCAGCGCATGTCAGCCAGAATCCCAATCATTGGGTGAGGTTAGGTTAGATTCCGGGCGAGCGAGCGAAGCGAGCGAGCTCTCCCGAAAGCCAACGCCTGCACACAACAGTTCAGGAGACAGATTCCGGCATCAAAAACGCGACGTCCTGTTTCTGGTCGGGCTCAAAAACAGGACGTTACCCAACTCGACGCATTTTCACTTTTCTCCACATCTCACACCGATCCGCAAACCTTTCCAACGTCCCGTCCTAGAGAGTCTATAATACTTTTTCAACTTCCGCTCCCACAGGACCTTGTCTAATTTCACCACGACTGTAGCCTAACCTAACCGTGGCGTTTCCACTGGGACGGGATTTGACGATCACCCTGTATGGCCTCCGCGCTGAAATCTCCATTGCGCTTGGATCCACATTGCGCTCAAGTCTACGTTGCGCCTAAATTTACATCTCGCTCGAATCTACGTTGCGCTAGAGTTTACGCGGCGCTCTGATCCACGTCGCGCTCTGATTTACTCGCGCTAAAAGTTACGTCGCGCTCAAATTGTACAGCACCCTCGGCAATGGTGCATTCCATGATCTGCATCCTAAAATCGGACAGTTAGGTTTTCACAGATCAGCCGGGAACCCACTCAAAGCTGCTGTTTGAAAAATCGAATTCCCGAGGTAGCTCCTCTTGTTGTTTTTGAGGGTTCCTCACTCAAACAAAACAATCGCAAACCGGCTAATCCCTCACATTGTAGTATGGGTATGTAAGAAAATGATTAATTAGAAAAATGTATCTTAACAAGCTTTCCAACGCACCTTTCCAGACTCGATTCTGAAGGCCTTGTTTTTCGAGGGAAAGAATTCGAAAAATAGGCACAAAAAATTCTAGGCCCTTCACTAAAGTGAGTGGAGAAACGGAGGATTCCGTTCGGTGAGCTGAAGTGCATTGCTGCGGTGTGGTCCCACAGAGATCGAACTGAGTACGAAGGCGGATCATGAATCATGGTTCATGTTTTGAGTTTAATATTCACGGCTCAATCAAGCAGCATGAACAATGGCCGATGATGACTGAAGTAACTAATGTGATTAACACACTCAGATTTAACGATGCCTTTGGTAAAGACTAGATCAATACAGTTTCCGTAATTTGTGGTTGATTGCTAGGGATCATTCGCCAGGCTTAAACCTAGCTCCTCTTGCATGAATTGAAGTAGTTTCTTTCGCTCTGTTTCAATTTTCATGTTTCGATTGAAATCACCGGTCAAATCGTGGGGTGGGAAATGCCCTCGGGGGCGAAAGCGAGCAATTCAAAGTGCTCACTTAAAAATCCGGCCATCGAGTTGAACGTTGTGTTCGGGTTGATATAAACTGTTATTATTCTCGTTTGCTTTCCTTTTAGAAAAACAAGCGCTATGCGTATGTCTCCACCATCGTTCCCGTTCAACTGAACGTTGAATTGTGGGACGAAGTAAATCATCATCGAAGACTAACTCGTTAAAAAGCTGTGCTGTTCTTTCGTCCAGTGCATGAGAATCGACGGCAAGGTGGAACGCGAGCCGAAGTTGGAGTTTGAAACCTTGTTTCTGAGACACGTCGCCCAACGTGTGATTCGAGGAACGAGAGCACGAGTTTGAAAAACGAGTTTGTGAAGAAGCATCGCGGAAGAGTGAGAAATAAGTCGTCCTGAAGACCAGAGTCAACGGATTGAAGAAGATGGAGGATGAAGAGATCGGAATCAGGTTGACGTCGTCGCCGATTCAGAACCCTGAGTCATCGATCGTGCATGTGGACCGGAGACAACTGGCACACGAAAGGGATATCACTCGAAGCAAAGCAGTAAGGACGGCAGATTTCGTCTTGGCAGCAATCGATCGCAAGACAGGGAACGTGTTCCAGTACCTTGGGTACCTGAACGCAATTAAAGAGCGTCAGGCACGCATAAAGCGATTCGACAAGGCCACAAGGGCCAATTTCAACGATGAGGCGCTGATTTTGGACATCCGAAAAGTCGAAATCGAACACAAAGGCTTTGAAGATGGCTGACATGACCAAGAAGTCAGACAATCAGGACTCGCGTCACACCAGGGCACGAAAGCTAGAAACTCTCCGTCTAGAGAAGTTGCAACGATCGCTGTCCTGGAAGGAACCAATGAAGAGGTCGAGTCGGTCTAGAAGCTCATTACTAGAGCTTGGAAGTTCAGGCATTAATCATTTTTGAACCAATTCATATTGATGGATATTTGGTTGAGTAGTGTCAGATTGTTCCATTCCACGGATATGTTGGGCGAATATCATAGGAGTGATCGGCCTCCGATCAAATTATCCATGGATTGATGGAGGGTGATTAATGAATAATGCCTGAACTTCCAAGCTCTACTCATTACAGTGCTTGCGAATCCTTCAGGAAAACTCTGCTACCCTATTTCTCCAAATACAAGCCCTTCCCCAAACTTAAGCCCTCCCCCTTGTATTATGGGGTAATTTGACCGGGCTTGTATTTGGGGGAGGGCTTGTATTTGGCGAAATACGGTACATAGCCGATTTCGATCGATAGAATGTACGCGGCTTCGAAGAGCGTTCCCTGCTCTTTTGTAGTAATCAGTTGTTAGGACCGTTAAATGTAACTCGAACTCTTTTTCTTGTCATTACTTGATGAGCACAGATTGTTTTTCGCCGATGTTTTCAGGGAGGATCTAATTTTTAATTGTGAATTAAAATGATTGAGCAGATGGTCGTGACTGCTTATTTGTGAAATTCCGGTTCCATAATCGCAAAGCCTCGAAGTGAGAGTATAAACGGAATCCTCCGTTAATACTTCCCTCAGAGAGGCGCGCGCGGTCTGAAGCGGGGCTACTATGGCTATTCACCCAATTATTGGGCTCCTCGCTTCCAGGGCTGGTTTTGCGGACGGCTCACTCGCCCTGAATCTAGCCTAACCTCACCCAATCATTGGGCTTCTTGTTTCCAGGCGCTGGCATTCAGGACTGCTCACTCACTTCGAGGACGATTATTCAGCGTTTTCGGGCGTGCGGTTTTCGCGCGAGCGGTTTTCGGGCGATCGGTTTTCGGGCGTACGGTGAGACACCCTTGGAACTTCTTGAACAGAGGAAAAAGACTCACCTGTGAACTGCAAGATGGACGGGAGAAGTTTTCGTCGACCCTTGATCTCCTTTGCGTCACAGGGAGTACCCAAGCGTTCCCATCGGCACCACAGGCTTCGACCAGATAGGCATCGCAAAGTTCGAGAACGTCGATCCAGTTAAAGAGTTCACACTTTTAGGAATAGAGCATTCATTAATACGAAATACAATGCTGACACTGGAATACCTCGAGCGGCTATGCTCACGAGGAGTTGGTTACTCAGAGGAATCACCGACTTTCAGTTTTCATCGTCAGAAGAATCCTCCTCACCTTTTCCCCATTCCAAACCCGGATCGAAGGAAGCTCATGATAGAGATCAGCTTCGGAGGGAGATTTTAAACGTTCGATGAGAACTTTGAACTGCTGCAAACGAGAGAATAAATAGTCAATATTGATGCCGATGATACTATTTGCTCATCAATCTGCGAGAGAACTCGACAACTTCGCGGATGTGAATAAAAATCAGAGACAGGTTTGCCAGGAGCAGCTCGAAACAAATCAAGTGTAAGTTTCTTCTTTCCGTTCAGTGCGTTTTTGAGAGTGACTCATCGAGACCGCTTCAGAACAATCGAGTTTGTCCTGATAAAACGTATTTGACTCTCGCTGATTGGATATTCTCGCTTCGAGCGACGAACAACAGTTCCTTTGATAGAGCAATCATTCTTCGGAAGGGTTCCTCTGATCTTCGAGTATGGTTCTGATTCTTCGCTTTGTTGCCGCCGCGCACACCGCGACAGAAACACAAAATGCAGGTAGTAACTTGAAACCAGACTTAAAATCTTTTCGATTCAATGGAGCGTTGTGGAACCAGCCTCGAAATCGTTTCCTCACTCGAGTCTCGATTACCATGGGGGATGAGCGCTCAAGCTACTGCGTCTAAAGCGTCGAGAACATGTGGGGACGTCCACTGCCGCGTGATAAATGTCGCGAACGAATCGAGTTTCTATTCTCAAGTATCCGACTTCTGAGGATCCTCAACAGGTCTTAGCAGGCGGCAACCGGTACTGTACTGTGAGTGACACAGGTCCTGGAGTAGTTTGCTGGTCAGATATTACCACTTCAGATACACCTTTTTTGAGTTTAGCCGGTTCAATCTCCATAACTGTAGTCGGTGTTACTGCTGCCAATGAACAAGATCCAAACAACTATCAAAGTCTTGAATTATTCCTGATTCTATTTCACGAAATAACCCAGTCCCTATACCCAGTTGATCCAGCTGTTCGAAACAACACGATGGGTCGCTGCAGACGACACTGGAGAGGGTTTTTCAAAAAATGGCGCCAAGTCTCGCTCGTCCACCTGTCACTGGGAAGACGACCGACGGTACCGTGATACGGAGTTTGATTCTTGAAGTCTCTGCAGTGGCTCGAACGAGACCCGAGTCAGCGACGAGCGACCGTCAAGTCCAGACTTCGCAGCAAAGCCTCTGTTTACAGCTATCCGCCATTAACAAAACGTTGCCGTGGGATTTTACCCTGGTAAGTTCGAAACTGGCGAGATTTATCTCATTGATCCCAATAAGCTCCCGCTTCGAATTATAGCCATGCCAGTTGAATCCAACCTGATTGCGAACTTTCTGTCAGAGTTCCTAGTTACGATCTCCTGTCCTATATCGCGAAACCTCCGAAATTCTCAGATAGTTGCGTTGAGCCTATGAGGACCGCAGTCACCGAGACAGATAATAATGAATTTTCTAAGTTGACCTTCCTCGAGCGAACTGAGGAGGAGCAGCCCCGCGGAAGTTGACGGAATTCTCTACACTAATAATGTCAGAGCCGAATGAAGCTAGCGTTGTTTGCGAAGAGCTCCTCCGCAAACAGACAGCAAGCAGAATCTCCCGCTTGGCTCCCTTCCACACGTTAGCGTCATCGTACCGTCGACCAGCTCAGCGCTTAGCGCACAGATCCAGTTGGTGCTTGGTCTCGTTCGTGAAGAGGAATAGCGAGGTGCTCGATACGTTTTCATTGTTTTGGAGGCTCGCTCCGCACAACACAGAGTCACTGGTTAGGATTCGTTTCACCGAATTGTGGGACAGTGTGGTGAACTCTGCAAGCTATGGTGAGTGTGGAGCAACATGCGAACAGCTTAGTTGCTCCCAGAATCGCTCCGTCGCCGTTCCAGGGACTTCCTGTTGCTTCTTCCGTTGCGTTCAGTGGCTTTTGTCGACGTTTGTATCGGTCGTTTCGGAACGCGTTTCTCTGACACTTTTCCGATCTGGGAGCAGTTGTCACCTTCACTGACACCTGCTCTCTGCCGTCACGATTCGATCAGCTGATCACTGCCAGAGTTCGAGCTCAGTTTTCAATAGGGGTGAAGCGAACGCAGTGAAAAAAAAATCGTCGGAGCTTTTACGCCTCGTTAAATCTTCACCAGTTTGAACATTGAGAGTTCGACCGCAGCGCGAGGTTGTATCAAATTCGAACAGCAGCCATGGTTGCGACTCGAACAGCGCTGACGAATCTCAATTAGAAGAGTTTAAACAAACCCTGAAACGTCTCCGTCGTGAACTGATCTCACGAACCGTAAATGTAGCGCCTGTGTCAGAAACAGAGAACGCCAGAGCACCGATTCGAATCGGACTCCGAGAAAAAAGTCAAAGCGTAACGTTTTCAAGCCTGTTTCCCATCGGAATTTTGTATTCTTTGAATTCATCAGAAAAAATTGTCAGCGCTGCTGTTGCCAACGCAGGTATTCTCCGGCACTCGCTCAGGAAAGTGGTGACAGGAACACATTTTGTCAATGGTGTCTGAGACGTCAGTCAAGCTAGGATATATATTCTGTCCGGAAAACGAAGTGTGCCGGGACTCGGAGCTCTTCTGCAGCTTTCAAAATGTAATTCGAACCGTATCACCTCGGGCTTGTGTGGAGCTCTGTTGTTCTCTCGGCGAATCAGTATCAAATTGTTGGAGTTCTCTGTCGTTCTCTTTCTCGATTCCTAGAGTTTCGTCGTAAAAGTTTCGATGGTTTCTGCGGCGACAGCTCTTACCAGCCTCTATTAGATCTACGCCGAGGGCTTTAAACAGAGCCGATAGTAAACAAAGGTGTCTATTTTTTCCGCGACAAACGCTAGCATCTTGGATCTCGTCCCTTCATCCCTATTTCGTGTTTCAACAGTTTGATGAGACCGCGAGCTGCATGTGTTCTACGAAGTTTGAGATGTCATAGTGTTTCTTGGCGAATATCTCGTGAAAAATTGTCACTCCTGACGATTTCGAATCAAGATCGAATTCGTGTGAACGGAATCTTGCTTCGGAAACAGAAACACAATATGGTTCGACAATCGCAGCGCGTGACGCAACGGACACGGCGACATTCATCCCATTGAGAAATCTGTTGTTAACACATACATTGGTCGCCACTGTCACTCCAAGAGCGTGTGGACGTAGATCAGACAGAGCTGGTACCTAATCGAGCGCTCATTCCCTTCCTTTGTAGATTCATACTCCTTTTCCGCTTTCGTTCGTTTCGTTCAACAATATTCTGCGTTGCTTCGACTTGGGTTCAGATCTGCAGCTCTGTCAAATAATTGATTTGTGACCCTCGTCTGCGGTTGGCGTGCTGTTGCGATCTCTGTGTCAATGTCGTCCGAGCTTCCGATGGCAAAGCATCAGCTGTCAGTCGTCGCATGGATGACATCTTCGTCGCTGTAGGCTACTTCCATTCGAACCGAATCCTTTCTGCTGTCAATTTACCGCGATGTTCGGCAGAGCTCGGCAGGCAGACTCCGTAGTTTCGTTGAATGTATCTTGATTCCTCTTCCAATATCTGCAGTTTCAGCTCTTCTATGACCGGTTCTGGCATCTCTGCGGCGATCCAACGCTCCTTCCTCTGTTTCGCCGGGATTCGCTTTCTTTTTCGTTTTTCTTCTTTTCTTCTGCTCCACCGCGATCCACTGTCTATCTGAACTACGACCCGCCGCTCGGCTCTCACTCAAATTCGCTCGTTCGCCCTCGGTGCGATCTTCTGCCGTCCGTACTGCGCCGGAGGTGTCATGGCAGCCAACTCAATTTCTGGTGACCTTTAGATCTGCGGACTGTTACAAGATGGGACCGTTTCAACTGTTTTGGTTAGCGATATGATCGGAGGATCCCGAACGCAATCGTTCTCGAAGTCTTGGCTTCGGTACAACGTTATATTTAGATTCCTGATTAACTGTCTTTATTTAAAACCACTCGAGGATCCATAAGACAGCTTTCTCGGCAGCGAATTGCGCTTCTTCTCCTCCACCGAGTGCAGTGAATAGCCATTGGCGTCGGTGGGAGGTGATCAGACTCGATGAAGATGACACCGTCGCGGAACAGAAATGAAAGCCGATTCGATGTTGCCGACGTAGACGGCGTCGTACAGTTACTTATCGATTCATTATATTTGGTGATTTTCAATTTCAGATGCTGAGCTAGTATCTCTTTGTTGCTGCGGGTGGCCCCAATACAACGCGTCTAGTGGCCCTCGTAGTGTTACCCACCGCGGCCAAGATGGTGGATCACATGACATCAGCTTTTTTGCACATCGGAGACATTGTTTCCCTTTACGCCGAAAGCACCTGCAATGGCTTCCTCTCCACACTCGGGTGAGCAGATGCTTCTGTCACGAATCGCTACGAAAATCGAATTCATTCCATTTGAAAATTCTCCGAGAATTTCGTTCACGATGTTTTCTCGGGCTTCTGGAAGTGTGTTCCAGTCTTTCTACAGCAACTAATCGATCGCTGATAAACTTTGAACCGTGCAAGATGTCGTCTCGAAAACGAACGAGAGAAGGGAACGCGATCTTCTGTGGAAAATGTCGTTGCAGCTACGCTTCTGCGAGCGGGGCTGAAACAGTTTCGGGTCGAGGCGAATCTTTCGAGCGGAGCGTCCGGTAGTAAATTCTGCTCCGGATGAAATTGAGGGGCTCACGTAAAAGAGTCTTTTGCCGCTCCGATAACGGGGATCAACCGTTACCGGTGGGATGTACAAGACTCCGGTAGTCATCGACGGCGAACGCTCGAAACTCTGAAACATAGTCCGAGTATTCTCGAACTTGGAAGACGAGGATTCGTCCGGAAGACAAGTCGGAGATCGTTGCTTGCAAGTGTTTGATCAAGATCCCTATCGCATGGATACCAATGCCATCAGCTGACGAGCTGCCTTGATCTCTCGATGAACGTTTCGGAGGCCAGCAGCTCAAAATCAGTCAGATCGTCGTACTTTCTAATTTGGCGTTATCGAAGGAAGCTGTCGGAGCGGCTTTCGACACGATCCCTAAAAGGAATTCGGTTAGGAGCCTCGCAGGCGAGCGTGCTGCCGGACCAGCGCGCGGGCGGGCATGAGGCGATGCGCGAGGCGTAATGCCTGCAATGACAGTCTGCAGTCATTCACGACAGAGGCGCGATCCCCGATGCCGCCGCGCCGTAAACTGTCATCTTCAACGGTCTGTGTCGTCGTTCACTCGCATTCGACGCACGACAGCAGAGTGTATCGATCACGGAGTTGACAAATCGATTAGAGGGTTTTGATTTATCGACTGTCAATGGACTCGTGCATTTCTGGCAGGGAAGACCCTCAGGGCCGGAGATGCTCGGTGTAGGGTTTCTTTCCTCCGCGTTGAGCGATCGGAGGAAATCTCGTGTGTAAACAAACGGGCCGGACCCATAAACAGATTTAGAAACGAGATTCCCGCTCGAGATCAGCGGAATTTCCAACATTCGCCCTGTAATGCGTTCTCTGGGTGCTGTAACATCGCGAACATGAACAGCTAGATTGATGAGCGGTTGCAGTTCGGTGGTTTGTCTATTTTGATTCCGGCTTGGCCCTGTTTGTAAACCGTTCGTCGAAGATGTGGGCCAACACTGAGCTTCTCTAACGACATAGAAAATCATTTCCATTTCTTAGTAATAACCGACGCAGCTGTAGGTTGCACAATTTGTCGACTCCGACCGGCGCATTCGAGGGACGCGTTACTGGATCAGCTCCTAAACTTGTCATCTGGAATCGGGCCGAAATTCTCCAGGGATTAAGATTTGAGTTCTTGAAATCAAGAAATGGAGTGTTCTGGAAGCAAGAAGAAACGGGTCCGATGGGAATACAATAAGCCTTAGACTCTGAATACGGAGCGGGAGTGCGCGGATCTATTATGAGACAGTCTTCTCGAGCAAAGATGCCTCTATCGTTGGATATGGTTTAGGCGACAAAGATTCAGGCCACTAAGCGGAAACACTTTCCCGCAGTCTCGTCGACGACCGATGTGTGGTCAATCCCAGCGCCGGGGATCTCCGGAACCCGCCCCGAAAGTTTCGGGACTGCTGTTTCAGAGTGTGCCCCATGAACAGGTGAGTTGGCCGTTCTTTGCGTCGATAACTCGCTCCGACATTTTCTATACGGAAGGAAATTCGCCGACCTGGTTGTAAGTCAAAAGCGACGTGTCATGACCGTTGCGCGATTCTCCATGTTTCGGAAGGTATGATTTCAAGGGAATGATGAATCGCAATGTTTTAGGTATTCGGCCCAGAAGCAGTTCTGGAAAGCTGCGCAATCGTCCAGCTCTTCGAAAGAAACCGAACCTCTGCTGGTTATGAAGTTGAAGGTCAGTGGTTTGAAAGGTCTTCTGGAATATTTATTCGTGATGACAAATGTTTTCTCATCTGGGGTTCCAATCTGTTCATACAGCATGCGGCTGACCTTGAGCGGAAGCAAAATGAAACCGAAAATCGCAAGATGGAAGGCACCAAAGTTCAATACGGCCAAGTGATCCAACTACTTCATCTGAAATCGAACAAGTGAGTGTCGGGATCCCTGACAAGCGATAGGCGATGTAACAAATGGGACGAACGTTGTGTCAGCAATGAATACGGAAGAGTGGTCGATCAATGAATTCGGGTTCCGGTTTCCAGGTATCTCACAGTGAACAAAAGGCTTCCAGCACTCCTCGAAAAGAACGCCATGCGCATGATGCTAGACTCGAACGGCAACGAGGGTTCTTGGTTCTATATCATGCCGTTTTACAAATTGCGTTCAACTGGAGACAATGTCGTCGTTGGCGACAAAGTGATTCTCATGGCCGTCAACGCTATGCAGCCTCTTCATGTGTCAACCTATGAACTGCCGGATCATCGCGGATGTAAAGAGGTCGGGAAAGCGCCATAAATCATTTAGCGGAATCAAAACAAAGTCATCCATCTACACGAATTCGAGCATCTTTTGGAAAAAGCTGCAAAATACTCCATCATGTGCCAATTGTGCTTTAATTCTCCAGGTGAATGCTGTTTCTGGGTCGGAAACCGGACAGACATCATGGAAAATTTCACTTTTCATGGATTATACGGAAAACATCGAAGATGTTCTGAAAGGCGGTGATGTGGTGAGGTTGTTTCACGCCGAACAAGAAAAATTCCTCACAATGGATGAGTTCAAGAAGAAACAATACGTGTTTTTGAGGTGAGAGTATCTTATTGTACACTAAGAAAAACTGCATTTCTCCCTTCTCTGTTGTCGGCTCGAGAACACATTTTGACTCTCCCTCCAGAACGACTGGCAGAACCACGGCAGCCGCGGCCACGAGCTCCAAAGCTTTGTGGGAGGTGGAAGTAGTGCAATACGATCCCTGTAGGGGAGGCGCAGGGCACTGGTCCAGTCTCTTCAGATTCAAGCACTTAGCTACGGGGCAGGTGAGCAACTCAGTGAAACACGGGACACTGATATGGAGGGGAAAAAGGGGGGAAGGATCCTTCCTGAAATGTTTCATGATCTGAAGTGGCGCATTTCGATTCTCAGTATTTGGCCGCCGAAGTCGACGATGACGAGACGCCAGACGCCATGCGCACGAAGCTGCGAGGAGGCGATTCGAACCACCTGTATAGACTTGTAGCTGTCACCGATGACATGGACGCGAGCACGGTGTTTGAGTTGGATCCGACCACCCTCACGCGCAACGACGGTCTGGTCCCTCAGTCATCCTATGTTCGACTTCAACATCTTTCAACCTCGTCGTGGGTTCACTCAACAACAATACCCATCGACAAAGACGAGGAGAAGCCCGTCATGATGAGGGTTGGCTGCGCCTGCGTTAAGGAAGACAAGGAAGCGTTTGCTATTGTTCCAGTATCAGCCTCTGAGGTCCGAGATCTAGATTTCGCTAACGATGCTTGCAAGGTACGAGGAGCATTGACCGAGAACTCTCACGCAAGGAGAGATACTGGATCCTGCGAGGTTCCATCATCCGCAGGTGCTGCAAACTCGATCAGAACTATTATTTTCTGCCGCAGGTGTTACAAAAAATTGCTGCCTCGATCGAGAGCGGGGAATTCGCTCAGAACGAACGCAAAACTGCCACTCAACTACTTCAAGAGGTAAAAATTTTCGGATCCCTACCTCGCGGGGTTGCTCTGGATGACAATTACCCAAAATCGTTCTTAACGCTTCGGAGTTCATTACTTTGGGAATATAGATTGGACTCGAATCAATCAGATTTCTCGCCTGAAAATTTCTTCATAAGGGATGAACTTTCTGGTCGAACAGCATGCATGGGATGGAACGTTGGGAGAGAAATTCTATTCAATCTCTATACTCCCGGTACTAAATTGGATGAAATGAACGCAAAGCAGTTAATTTGGTGACAGTTCTTCTTATGGGATGTGATGGGAATTCCATTGATGATTGAGCGGAGAAAAGTTGGGAATCCGCCCTGAATTAAGCCCCCAAAAACCTCTGTCGTCGTTGCGATTGCTTAAAATGTGGCTTTAGTCCATTGTCGTCACTCATTGTGAACACTCGATTTAGGTACTGTCGGAAGACACAGCCAAATCCCCTTCATTCGGTGTAGCACACAAGTTGCATGTCCTCGCTACGTCGCTTTGCATGTGTTGAGCCTCATAATGCATTGACCTCTAGGTGTGTTCGCAGATCATCTACTTCACTGCAAATCAGGAAAACGATCCCAAAAAGGGTGACGCTCTCGAGCTGACTGTCCATGATCCCAACAGGGAGCGACAGAAACTGCTCAGAGAACAAAACATTCTTAAACAGCTCTTCAAAATTCTGCAAGCTCCGTTTAACGAAGACAGACCTGGTAGGTGACCGATTCCCGACGTAATTTCTCTTCATCGATCTGGCAGCTGTGACAGATCATTGATCGATCGAACTAAGCCTCCTATTCGCTCTTGATCGAAGAGATGAGATTCTGGGGCCGTTAAGAGCAAGAGGGATAGACTCATATGAGAAGAGAATTCCAAGGTCGCTACGACCAGGGCGTGAGGGCGAACGTCTGCAGCACAAAATGGACTCTTTCAGGTGGACCAATCCTTCGGATGGATGAGCTGCAGGACCCGCGGCACGCTTCTTACAAGCACATTTGTCGCCTTTGCTACAGGGTGTTAAGGCTTTCACAGCAAGAATACAGGAAAAACCAAGAATACGTCGCGAAATGGTTTGGTTTCATGCAGAAACAAATTGGCTACGACGTGCTGGCCGAGGACACCATAACCGCTCTGCTGCACTCGAATCGCAAATTGCTAGAGAAACACATCGGAGCAGCTGAAATCGAGACTTTTGTATCGCTGGTTCGGAAGAACCGTGAATCGCGTTTCCTCGATTATCTTTCTGACCTTTGCATATCAAAACGAGTGGCGATACCCGTCACCCAAGAATTGATCTGCAAGAGTGTGCTTAGCGATCAGAACTCCGACATTCTCATCGAGACCAGGTATTTATTCTTTTGTAGAGTGAAAAAGAAAGAGACTACGAGCGCATTGCTCTCACGGACTCGTCCATTGGAACGCAGTCTCCTCGAGATAAATGAAAATCATCCATGAAGTTGAAACTCAACAGGACCGCTTTCAGAATGGTTCGGAGTCAAGTTGAAGTGGAGCTTGCGGTAGATTCCCGTAGAAACCTCGATCCTCTCTTGACGATCGAAGAGGACGACGAGGTGTATCTCACCTGGGACAAAGGCGAACGCAGCAAAGGCATCATACAGCTAGCGCAGGCTGCGAAGCAGTACCTGCAGAAACCAGAAGAGCATCCGGAGGCGGAAGAGGACGCCCGTATCCTGGATTACTATCGACATCAGCTCGACCTATTCTCAGGGATGTGCTTGGACAGGCAGTATCTGGCTATAAACAGTCTATCTACGATACTCGACGTAGATCTGATTCAGAAGTGTATGGCCGATGAAAATCTTCCATACGATCTGCGAGCTGCGTTCTGCCGTCTTATGCTTCACATGCACGTAGATCGCGATCCGCAGGAGCAAATCCAGCCCGTGAAATATGCACGACTCTGGAGTGATATCCCAAAGCAACTCTCCATCGAAGAGTACGTAGCTAACTGACGTCGTGAAAGTTCCTGATTTAGCGGCTGCAACAATTGGAAAAGGTGAATAAATGACGTTCTCGTTTCTTGCTTGCAGTTATGATGCCAACAAAAACACGGACATTTCGAAGAAAGAGGAAGTACAACGAAAATTCAAGAAGACGATCACCTTCGTTGAAGACTACTTATGCAATGTCGTGGGACACGTTTGGTCCTTCCATGATCGGGAGCAGAACAAGCTCACGTACGAAGTGGTGAAACTGGCCCGGGAACTTATCTATTTCGGCTTCTACTCCTTCAGTGATTTGCTTCGTTTGACAAAGACTCTTCTCGGAATCCTAGACTGCGTTCCCGACAACACAGTTCCCACGCTTACAGGTCAGTAAACACTGCCTACTGACTGTGAAGCGATTTCATAGGACTTGAGCGAATCATCTCGAACGAAGAGTCCATAAGTCGAACGATTCTATTGCGCAGATCAAACGACGAATCTCGACTCTATTCTGAACACGAACCTGGCGAGTAAATCCAGTACTCCAATGGGGGCTACGCCGTCTGCGATCGGCGCCCTGCAACCGTCAGCCAAGGACACGCTCGTGATGGACACCAAGCTCAAAATCATCGAAATTCTGTCATTCATCCTGGACGTTCGACTCGATTACCGGTATGCATTGAGAAAGTTGTCGGAAACTCACAATTTCCCAGAGGTATTCGCTTCATTCGTTCCGTTCGACACTAAATGGGATCTGTCTTCCTCAGGATAACGGGATTGCTTACAATTTTCAAACGAGAGTTTGATGATTCTCACGATAAGAACACTACCGACGATACCTTGACGATAGGGGACAAGGGCATGGATATGGCAAAGATAGCCAAGGAGGCCGAAGCGATATTTGGGGGTACAACAGATACTGCTGAAGTAGACTTGGACGGACACGGAGGGCGAACCTTCCTTCGGGTAATGTCCGCCGATATCTGACTGAATTCTTCATGTTCTCCAAATCCAAAGATACGGAAACAAATTGAATTTGTTCCAGGTGTTACTGCACCTGACAATGCACGACTACCCGCCACTGGTGAGCGGTGCCCTGCGCCTACTGTTTCGTCACTTTAGTCAACGGCAAGAGGTGCTACAGGCTTTCAAACAAGTTCAGCTGCTTGTTTCGGACCAAGATGTGAAGAACTATAATCAGATCAAGGTCGATTTGGATGAGTTGCGGCTCCTTGTAGAGAAAAGCGAATTGTGGGTGTTCAAGGCACGCTCCCAGCAACACCAATCTCTGTTGACTCCCAACGGCCCCCTTACCAACGCTATGCTGGTACCCGCAAAAGTAAGTCTTGGAAATCAGAGTTGGGAGCTTCCATTACGAAACCTGATCCTCTCATCGTTCAGCAGAGAATAGAAGAAGTCGTTGTCTTTCTTTCGGAGACTCAGTGAATTTCTATCTCGGCAGGGTCCTCTGAAAATGCAGGAGGATGGAGAGGAAAAGAAGGAGGAGACCAACCTTTCGAGAAGACCCCGAACTCCCAATGGAGTGCCACCGGATACGCCAGAAATCCACGGAGTCAGTACCGACGAGAACGTTCTCTGATTTAATTTTTATCTCCGATGCTTCATTAAAACGTTTCGTTCATTCCCTAGGAACTCCTCGCCGCCAATGTGGGCTCCCCAATCGATCTCAACCAGGGTCCGCAGCTTGACGAGCATCAACAGGAGAACTACAAAAAGATTCAGCAGATCCTGCTCAGATTGACGAATCTCTGTTACCAGGATAAAAGTTCACCGGTGAACAAGAAGAAGCACGAACAGAGACTGCTGCGGTAAGTCGACACCACCAATGATCTTCAGATTTCCTGCAAAAATCGTACGGCTTCTCAACTCACAATCCTCACAATGCTATATGACAGGAACATGGATGCACAAGCAGCTGTTCTGGATCTGCTCGCAATTCCATTCGAAAAGAAGGATGATCTTCGCATGATGGAACTGATGAGATTGGCTCATAACTTCTTGCAACATTTTTGCCGGGGAAATCACTACAACCAGGCACTTCTGCATAAAAAACTCGAACTTTTTCTCAATCCTGGCGTAAGTTGTTCTTCCTGGAAAATTCCTCAGAATAGATTCCCATTCTGAGTGAGGAAAAGCGGTAACTCGTGTTTCGTTTTTTTTCAGCTTTTAGAAGCCCAGTCGATGTGTGCGATTTTCAATGATAACCTGTCTTTATGCAACGAAGTCACGGAGAGCGTGGTTCAGCATTTCGTGCACCTTATAGAAACTCATGGCAAGCATGTGCAGTATCTCAAGTTCCTGCAAACAATTGTCAAAGCTGAGGGTACTTACAATAGGAAATGCCAAGACATGGTCATGCAGGAGGTAAGGATGAATGATCTAGAGAATTTTCTGTCTCTCGTGAAGTCTCGTAGTGGGAAAAGTTCGCTTCTAGGCCGACGTCTCAGCTTTGTATCCGTTTCACAGCTGGTGAACGCGGGAGATGAAGTGCTCATTTTCTACAACGAAAAGAACAGCTTCCCGGAGCTCATCAAGATGATGAAAGATCCCAAGCTGCGCAACGACGACTCGGGTTCCTTGCGGTATCATATCCAATTGGTGAAACTACTCGCTGCTTGCACTGAAGGTTTGTTCCCTTATCGAAAAGTGTTTGAATCGAAGCGATGAAAGCAGGAAACTCATCCGATCTTGAACACTTCTTCAGGGAAAAACGTGGTCACCGAGATCAAATGCCACTCTCTTCTGAATTTGGATGACATTGTTCGCGTCGTGACCCATGACGGCTGCCTACCTGAAGTCAAAGAAGCCTACATAAACTTTCTCTCGCACTGTTTCATTGATACCGAAGTCGAAATGAAAGAAATTTACACGAGCCATCACATATGGACGCTGTTTGAGAACTTCCTCAAAGACATCGCCACAGTTTCGGCTGAAGGATACAAGAAGTGAGTCTTTGTTGTCTCCTGTTTTGAGGACACTGACGTTGTCTCGAATCATCGATAAGGATCTGCTTCGATGGCGGGTTCCTCTGAGGTTTGACCCTTATTCCAGTGACGATCGTCTGCTGGAGAACTACGTGACAACCTCAATGATGAATATTGTCACCACCTTCTTCAACTCTCCTTTTTCCGAGCAGTCGGCAGGCGTGAGGGTGAGTTCAGAATCGACCTCGTCTACTGATTCCATTCAGGATGTCGGAGTTCTGGCGAGACTGCGGATCAGACTATTTGAATGAGAGACTCCTGAAATTTCAGACTCACCAAACTATTTTCATCCAATTGATGCGCGCCTCGCACGAGTTGACGCAAGCGAATTGGGTCAGCGTCCCTCAGAAGATGAACATTGAGACCTGCATCAAAACCCTGTGGGACATCGGTGAGTAGCGGCTGATTTGGGAATTTTCAGGATTCTGCAGAGTTCGTGTCTTCCTGAGCCCACCTGCAATGTGAGGAAGTTCCTAATTGCGATGATTCTTCTTTTGAAGCGAAAAAGCGAGGAATCGCTGTGCCCGTTGACTTGGAGGCCCAAGTAGCCTCGTTATTTGACAAAACGGCGGCAGCTTCGAAGCAAGCGAAAGTATGGGTTGCGAGAGCGCGGAAAGACACCACGCCAGGTCCACCGAGTCCCCCGATCATCGCACCACAAACTCTCGGAAAGAGTTTTGAAAGGTAACCCGTCTTCGCAAATCTGAATCAGTTCCTTCGAACGCACTCGATATCAATGAATTCTCTATGTATTCGGATGATGCTGAAAGAATTCATTGACTAAAATGTGAAAGCGACACGACGAAGCCACAATTTGAAGCAAAACAGCTCGAATGAGTCAACGAATTCTTGTTTACACGCTCACATTGGATGGTTCAGTTCCAAATCAGTAGAAGAACCCGATTATTTCACAAGGTAATCTTCGCACGATCCCATAAATCCATGTGCTGAAGTCTGCCGTCTGCTTCTGGTCCGTCCGAACTGTTTGAAAGGCCGTACGTCGATAACGAAATTTCGAATCATTCTTGATATTCTAGACGCACCAGTCCACCTGGGAGTATATCGAAAACGACTCCGAGCGACAGGACCATTATCGAGGTTCTTCAGGTAAGCTCTACGCCGGCCGGTCGCGATTGCGAATTCCATTCGACGACTGTTCCTCGAATAGTCCGCAGTCATTGATCGAATCGAGACTCATCGAGCTCTTATCCGACAGGAAATTGTGTGCCTGCTAGAAGACCAGTTGCGTCCTCTTGTCCAAAGCGAACTATCAGTGCTCGTTGATGTCCTACATCACCCGGAATTGCTTTTCCCGGCCAACACCGACGCCAGGAGAAGGTACGAGAAACCAGGACGACAATATACAGATATACTCGTACCCATTCATCCGTTACTTCATCGTTCGAATGTTCCGAGTTACTGATTGTTGTTGATATTTCGCTCCAGATGCGGTTCTGGAGGCTTCATCTCAAGATTGATTCGTCACACGGAGCGACTCCTGGAGGAAAAAGAGGAACAGCTCTGCGTGCGAGTCCTCCAAACTCTCAAAGAGATGATGTCGTCCTTGGACTCCGACTACGGTGATAAGGTACAAGAAAATGTTCCTGCGAGGCATCTAGGAAAACTCAACGAAGATAGCACATCATTGTTGCCCAGGGTACTAATAGGTTTCGAATGGGTTCAGCATGTTCTGACCCATTTTGATGTTTATTATAACACGAGATAGCTTTTACAAATTCTCCTGCATATTTCACGCTGCAATCGATCAAATCAGATCGATCAGAAGCTTTTAACACAAAAAGAACTGCTCGACATCAAGAGGGTGAGATTAGGTTTAGATACCGCATATTCGCCAGAGTTCAAGTCAGCGGCAAGCATTAACTGAAGAGCACGCAGTCGATCATTCCGCTCTAAGATGAAAATCGCAAGCTTTGTCTTGTCGTCGCGGTGACGATTGTGAAATCAATGAAAACCTCTTTCTAGGGTGAGCAACTACGGGAAGCCCTTCTCATGCGTTACTTCGGAAAACGACCCGTAATCGGGACTCGTGGTGAAGGAAGCAACGCCATGGGAGCATCGTCGGCTTCCGGAGTTCTCAATTCCAATAGACCTCTAAGGTGGGCTTGGAGTTTGGACCCTTCTGATAGACTTTTGTTCCGCCTCATCGAGGGTTGTTCCTAAGCCAAACTCATTCCTGTCCACAGCCGCACTGAAGTGCAATGCCACTTGGACCGAGAGGGCGCTTCTAATCTTGTGGCGGAGCTCATTATGAAGAACCCCTCGCACAAAATATTCGTTGAGACTGTGGAACTGGGGATTGCTCTGCTCGAGGGTGGAAACAGTGTCATCCAGCAGTCGGTTCTCAACAAGCTTATATCAGGCAACTCTTCAGATAAATTCTTCAAGGTGTGTAACGCGCTCGTAGCTTGTTGTAGTTATTCCACGAACGCAATTTGAATCGGAATCTTTACCCTGGTCTGCTTCGTTCACGCAGGTATTCAACGAGAAGTTTGCCAAGGCTCAGCAAGAGATCAAGAATACCGTTATGGTTTCTACGGTTGACGTTCACAAAACCAGTAGTGGATCGGCTGGTGGAAAAGATTCGAAAGGTTCGTAAAGTTTCCCAGGTTACCGCGATTCATGAAATCTTGAATTAGGAGGGGAAATCTCGGTTGAAACCTCTCGGATATTCACAGAAAAGAAAAATCACGCTGCGATGTCGAACGGCAAAATAGTCGTCAATGAGGAGCTCAAGCAAGAACTGGAAGAAGCCGCCCAGGACGCCTCCAAGGGCTACGCCCAAATCAAACAATCCGGTGCTGTGGTTGGCGTCGGAACTGCTGTCGACAACGATCCGAATCCTAGTAGTGAGTTATCAATATCTCTCGTAACAATTTTGCGAAGGTTGCGGGTTCGGAGGGACCGAAGTCAAACCTCTGAAGAAAACGCCGTCCGAAGGAATCACTCTCCTCAAAACCTAAATCTATGAAATCCGGTGTTCGCTTTCAGTGCAACTTTCGTTGGCGGAGGAACACATCGAACCCAAAGCAGGCCAGAAAGAAGACGAGCCGAAGCTACATCAAAGCATCTCTGTGATGCAACCAGTTCTCCGTTTCCTACAACTGCTTTGCGAAAACCACAATCAAGCTCTTCAGAACTTCCTCCGCTCTCAGAGCAACAAACACAATTACAATCTGGTGAGCTCCCGTCCGGTCGGTTTACGGTGAATAGTTGGCTTGTCGAAGCAATTACCACAATGCATTTTTGGAGTGGAATTCCTAACAAAGGTTTGCTGGACTCCAGGTGTCCGAGACCCTCATGTTTTTGGACTGTATCTGCGGATCAACAACCGGCGGACTCGGTTTGTTGGGCTTGTACATCAACGAGAGCAATGTCGCCCTCGTGAACCAAACATTAGAGACCCTCACCGAGTACTGCCAAGGACCTTGCCATGAGAATCAGGTCAGTGTCACTGTGGAAACCTATTCTCGATCCAAGAACTCGTCCTCATTTGTGCCTTGATTCTACATGCTGCAGATATTTTCTGCGAAAACTCTTCTCGGAGTGACAGCTGTTCTCGTATATCTTGCAGAATTGCATCGCGATGCATGAATCCAACGGCATCGATATCATAATCGCGTTGATCCTGAACGATATCAACCCGCTCGGAAAGAAACGCATGGATCTCGTTCTCGAACTGAAAAACAACGCATCGAAACTCCTTCTGGCGATCATGGAAAGCCGCGGAGCGGATCTGGAAAACGCTGAAAGAATCCTCTACAACATGAGTCCGAAGCAACTAGTCGAAGTCGCGTGCAATGCTTATCATCAAGACGAAGAAGACGACCTGGACGATGACCTCGACGGCAATCTAGATGCCGATTCGGCAGCGGACGACACCGGGGTTTCGCCCAAAGAGGTCGGTCATAACATCTACATTCTCTGCCACCAGTTGGCTCAGCACAACAAGGAATTGGCCGCATTGCTAAAACCAAATGAACAAGATCAAGATCCCAAAGTTTGTCTGGCGCTCAAGTATTATGCGAGTCACACAGCCCAGATCGAAATCGTGCGACAGGACCGCACCATGGAGCAGATAGTATTTCCGGTGCCACAGCTTTGCGAGTTCCTCACAAGAGAGACGAAAACCTCCGTCTACCACACGACGGAACGCGACGAACAAGGCAGTAAGGTCTCAGACTTCTTCGATAAATCAGACGACCTGTTCAACGAGATGAAATGGCAGAAGAAGCTCCGCAGCCAGTCCATGCTGTATTGGGTGTCTCGACACATGACAGTTTGGAGCACGGTTTCATTCAATTTAGCAGTGCTCATCAACGTCCTCGTCGCGATCTTTTACCCATTTTCAAAGGCGGCCGAATTGACGCCCCACTTGGCCGGACCGAGTTGGTTCTTCCTACTGGCGTCGATGGCCCTCGTGTTGTTGGTGCCACGAACGGCCTCCGTCCGGACATTCGCAGTCGCACTCGTTGTGCGTCTCATGTACTCCATGGGTCTCTATCCGACGCTCATGCTTTTGGGGGCGTCGAATGTTCTCTTCAGCGGAGTCCATCTCGTTTCGATCATGGGAAATCACGGAACGTTCACCAAGAGCGCCGGTCAGATCCTCACTGACCTCGAACTTCTATACCACGTCGGATATTTGATGGTGTGCGTTTGTGGACTGTGTGTCCACCCTCTGATCTACAGCGTTCTCCTACTGGACGTGGTCTATCAAGAGGAAACGCTTTTGAATGTGATAAAATCGGCGACGAGAAACGGCAGGTCTATCCTGCTCACAGCGGTTCTTGCACTCATCCTCGTCTATCTGTTCTCCATCGTCGCGTTCCTATGGTTCCGCGACGATTTCCTCATTGAGGTCGACAATCCGCGGGATGACAGAATGATGGGTTCACCGATCACTACTCCCGCACCGCCATCAGCACCACTGAACACGAACTCTGCCATCACCGACTACCTGAGAAACCTTCACGCTGACGCCAGTTTCTGTGTCCGGAAACAGGCCGGGGAGCCCCCGGACTGCGACAACGATATCACAGACTCGATAATGGACGCTGTTCGTCGTGCTCGCTTCGGCGAACCCAACGAGCAGGTGTCCGACGACGAGCAGAACGCGTTGGCCGAACAGGAAGAGGAGACGGTGAAGGAGCGGGCGTGCGATTCTCTATTTATGTGCATCGTAACAACGTTGAATCATGGCCTGAGAAACGGCGGAGGTATCGGTGACGTCTTACGACCGCCTAGCAGCCAGGAACCGCTGTACTTTTTCCGTGTGGTTTACGATCTGATGTTCTACTTCATCGTGATTGTCATTGTTCTCAACCTGATTTTCGGTGTGATCATTGACACGTTCGCCGATCTCCGTTCTGAGAAACAACAGAAAGAGGAAACGCTGAAAAATACGTGCTTCATCTGCGGCCTCGAAAGAGCTGCGTTCGACAACAAGAGTGTCAGTTTTGAGGAGCATATACGCAATGAACACAACCTCTGGCAATACCTCTACTACATCGTTCTCATCAAAGTCAAAGGTGGGTCATCGGATGGAAATGATCTCTTGTCGGTGTCTCTCGATTTCTTAATCATCGTCGTCCTCTCATGCATTCACCGCAAGATGGAATTCAGTTTTTTCTTACAACCGCAGATCCCACGGAATTCACTGGGCCAGAAAGTTACGTTGCCCAGATGATCAAAGAACGAAACCTCGATTGGTTCCCTCGAATGAGAGCCATGTCCTTGGCGGCCGATGACGCCGAAACCGAACAAAACGAAATGCGTGCGATGCAAATGCAATTGGATCAAACTCAAAAACTACTCCTCCAAGTCACTCAGCAACTAAGCGATGTCAAGGAACAGGTTCGTACTCCTCGGGCAGCGCCCTGTTGTTCTTTCTCATTGTGATTGCCCGTTTTTCATCATCAGCAATCGTCTGAATGGAAATACGATGATGACTTTTTTCTTGTTGTAACAATCAAATCCGTGATGGAAATGGCACTGTGCGCATCGCAATCGGTCCAGAATTTCCTTACGAATTCTCGTCAAGGAATGAATGATTTATTGCGGATCCGCACAGGTTCGTGCCCGGTGGACCCACCGATATGCCGCGAAATCAGCGAATGATTTGAAGCATGAAAAGTTTCACAAATCTCGTGCCGGAACCTATCTAAAGATTCCCTGTTGTGCAGCTCTGACAGAGTTCAGAGCTGATAGAAACAGTGAGTGTGAGTGTGCGTTTGGGAGTCCATGTGGCCACCGTTGTCCGTGTCCTGACGGTTTTTCTCTGCATTCGCCTTCATGATGTTCGATACGTATCATTCTTCTCTGTTCGCTATCAATGATTATGGGAGGACACCGAGCGGTTATGAACGGGTCCGCCTTTTTAACTGCATGTTTATGTCACGAGAGCATGCCGTAGCCTCCAAATGAAGTGGTATGATGTTTGCGAGGAATGGAAGTCGACGTCGGGGTTTTGTTGACCTTGAACTCATGGTTTTCTTTCCCTTGCCAGCTGTCGGAGAGCCGAAAACAACGTCAGAGACTCGGCTTGTTCAGCAGTCCGATCCGTGGGCCTGCCCACAACCCGACCGCGAGCGCTATTCTTCAATCTTCGAACATGTCGGGGGAGGGCAACTGACCTTCAAGAAAATCTGAGGCAGCGAGCACTCCATTAATTTCGCCCGTAACGAACGTTGCGGTCGCAGGACTGCAACGTCCACGAAGCCGGTCGACGGAGGTTGCCGCCGACAGCAACCGACCCGTGTGGCTTTTCGCGGCAATTTCGATCGCGATTCTCTACGCTTCCGGATTTCTGACCAATCTTCATAAGTCAGGCGACATGAACGACGTCTAGTTCCGATAGCCGTAGCATTGCCAGCCTTTTGGCGTAGAGTCAATGTATACATTTGTTGATGCTGTGCGTGTCATGTGGCCCCGTAGCCGTCTACGGTGGAGATGATGCGCTTTCCAATGGTGCGGATGGCTTCTGGCAAGCGGAACTTCCAAAGTTTCCGACAATGCATATCATCATAGTTGTTGTTGCTGTGAATACGTCTCTGGTGGTGGAGACAAATACCGCAAATCAGGACTGGAAGCCTGTAGTTCTGTTGAGATTTTAGGTAGACTCCGTTCCCTTATGATCCAAATGGTTCTGAGAAGTGTTTTGCTCGTTGTCGTGGCTTCCATGACTCGCGCGATTGATGATGGCATTTTAGTCTTTCTTCCATGTCAATTGTGCTTTTTATCTTTTACGGAAACCAGATCCATAGTTTCCAACGATTTTAGCATCGCAGAGTTTTCACACGAACATAGTTAAGGATCAACCGCAGCCTATCTTTTGCTTAGTCCATTTTGCCGGATCGCCTCAATGCGAAGTGCGAACGGCATTGTTTGAACGGGTGATTTTTTTCGGCACGTTTGTAAGAGATCTGTTTTTGTGTTTCTTCTTTTTCGTTCCCAGATGTTCGCAGAGCCCTTGTCCCTTCATTCTGGTCGTTATACACGTATCGTATAGATCTGTTGCGAAATCATTTTTTCACTTGACGATCGAGAGCATTCAGCATCGGTCGATTTTTCGAAGCCGTGCAATAATATATTATGTAGGATCAGATTCATGTACATAAAATTTGATATATTTACGTTGCAATAAAACTTAACTACGAGTATTTAAACGCGGAGCAGACTTGTTCTTCTCAACTCCCTTGTGCCTGACAGGACCCGATGAGACATTCGTGCGAGGTTCTCGAGAAAGGCGTCGAATCCAGACGGTAGAGTTGATCTGCCAATCGCGGCCTCTAAATATCTTTGTGGGTTTCGTCATCCTCCAGATCCTGAGAAACTTCGGCGATAACCCAATAGAAAGGGAACCATTCCGGTAGCACACATGTGCACTTCTCTGGACGTCGATTGGTTAAAGCGAATGAGCGAATTTTCTCACGAGGAAATAAAGAACTTGTGCGATGCAAGGAAATGCATAACTTAGGTAATATTTTATTCTGAGACCAGTTTTTGCAACAAACATTCCTGAAAGTTGTCAGCAACAGTCAATTCGAACTGCATAGATACTGTTCCAGAGTCTTAAAACAAAGACCCGACAGGATCTCAGCTGATTTTTAAAAAGTCGAATGTAAACTGTACATCGAGTTTGACGTCAGTCGACTTGCAACTCGCTCTCGTCCTATTCCGGACCGCGTCAAATCTTCAGCTAACATGGTTCACATGTGAATGTCCGTTCGATTTCGTCGAACGTGAGATGGCGTCGTCATTCGTAGAGAGCTGCCTCAAAATCATCATCATCATTCTATACTCTGTTGGGACTCCTCCCTCTCTTTCGTAAAATCAAGAGAATTCCCATTCTTATCCTCTCTGTATCCGTAGTAACTGTTCTTAACGAACTCATCGTGATTATCGTACATCTCGTCCATGAGCCAATGATGTGTGAGCTTTCCGGCCTTTCCACCTAGATCTTCTGGGAGAATTTCCGGAGATATCCACTCGTGTAGAGAGCTCATGTCGCTGGCGTGGAGCTGCACTCTCTCGCGAACCTGTTTCGAAAAACGTTTCTGATCACGGACTTGTTGATAGTGTATTACCAAGTTTTTGAATCGTTCAGCGTTTTCTTTGTCAAATCGTGAATGCGATCGCTCACCTTTTGATTGAGGAACGGCTTTCCGAACGCCCAGATAATGTTGTAGATGTAAGAGTTATTCACGATGTGAGCGCCTTTGAAGCGAGCAGGGTAGCCGTCTTGACAACAAGTCATCAACGCCTGAAGAAACATAATTTCCATGTGAGTGCTTCCGAACGAGCGAGCGAGCGAGCGCCGAACCGTTCGATTGTTCGCTATGCTGAGCAATGCAGTACTCACCCTCACGACATCCGGTTGGAGGAACTTGAGGTACCGCAATTCAAGACCTTTGAAATTGAAGATGATCCTGAAGCCGTTCAGTTGACATTCTGGATTCCTTAGTACGTAGTCAAACGCGAGAGCGACCGGTGTGTAAGTATCCATCAAGTCGTAGCCCGATTCCGGCGTCCAGTCTCCGAATTGCATCACAATAATCGCGCTGCCATCGTAGGGGTTGCGGTGCGGCAGGAGCATTCCCATCCTCAAGTCGTAAAGATGTTTTATGTCTTTCGGTCCGAGACCGATGGGGCAGAACTTTTCTGGGCAGATCAAGCGGCACTTGTAGTACTGCCGGAGCAGACGGAAAGCTTTGTCGACGTCGAATTTCTTCGCGCGGAGAAAGCGCACCAAATAGTCATCGTCCATTCGAGGATGGAACTCATCCTGCTCTTCGAGGAGAGCCCTCAGTTCTTGTAATGTTTCTTTCTTCAGTTCTTCGGTCTCTCCGATATCTTCTCTCGCTCTGTCGGCAAATCCTGCTTCTTCTCTCCAGCGACGGATGTCGTATTTCTCTAACTCGAACTCTGTCTCGATCATTCTCTTGACCCTGTAATGAGGAGGGAGAACGCTCAAAAGCTGTTTAAATCCGTGACCACCGAACCGATTCTCGAGAGAATCTCCCATCACTGGACTTGATGGGGATCCGTTGCATCACCGACAGCACAACTCGCGAGCTACTAATCATAAGTCAAGTTCTATTCCCTCGCCGGAACGAGGAAACTTCACTGAACGGGTCTCGTTTGCTCAGAGAGTTCCATCAGCTGCTTGGCAATCGGACGACGCAGGAAGATCTCTACTTTCATTCGCTTCGATGACTTCGATTGGGAAAACCAAGAAAAATCCAAGGTATGAAGTTGGGAGAGAAACGTCATGAACGAGAAAGCGGAAAATGTTTCTTCCAGTCTGTGTTGATCGAATTCGGTCGACTCCGTCTCGACTCGCCGTGAATGAATCAAGCCATAGCGTCCCCTCCCTGTGTTCGAGGTCGACGCCAGCGGACAAAACGAGATTCCGCGGTTCAACGTCATCTGCGTGACACCCGCCGGGCTTCCGAAATCCTGGAACACTGGATGGAGATGCTCATTTCGCTCCTTCCCTCTGGACGAAATCGTTGCTTTTTTGAGACTCGGAAGATGTCAATGGCCGCGGAAACAATCCCGGTCGTAGGTGCCTTTAGGTGTTTTGAGCCGAAACGACCTCGCGCTTTCTTTTCCTGCTGTCTTATATAAGACAGCAGGAAGAACTCGCGAGAGTGCAACGTTGACTGTTGGCTTTATCGTCTGACACCGGGGCGCATTCAGATGATAAGATACAACAACACGCGCCGTGGAACAAATGATGCCGATACCCTGCCTCGGGTAACTCTTGTCTTCCCGCGTTCACGCAGTTCGCGTGCGGGGCGGTTGTGTACCGGAAGATGCTCATTTGCCAAGGTTGCGAGATATATATGTTCTCACATAATCTCTCGTAAATCAAGATGGCATTCGGATCAGATCGTTGACTCGACGTCAATGCGCGAGATGAACTCCTTTCGAGCGGGGTTCATCAAACCAGAGGAAGAACCTCGAGAACTCTCAAGGCTCCACACCAGAAACCTGCACGAATGTGAAATATCACCGACCCGCGCTAGAAGTTACTTGTCGATTTCTTGGATTCGACTCAAAATCTTTTGACGCATGAGCGAATACGAGGAAATCGTCGTTTAATAATTTGCGGTCGTTCAACAATCCACGCTCAGAGGTTCTGGGATTGGTTCCCAGATGCACTTCAAACAACTTCCTCTCATCTCCGGACTGAGCTTTGTGACTTCAAACGGCAGAACATACGCAGCTGAGCTCACAATCAGTTAATCCACCAAAAGCACATGAGCAGGTCCTCCGACCAATTTTCTGTGATGGTGGTATTCGATGCTCACCTCAGTTCTGCCAGGTATTGGTGATCATTAACGCGTTGGAGCAGAGGTAATGGACTTCATGGAATCTCGATTCTGAATTGCGAGTCAAGGTCTCATCGCTTGCATTCACGAAGCGAATGATGGATTCAGGAGCCTGACTACAATCCTTCTCCGGCTCAAAATCAAGAAGCCTCCTTGATTCGATGTCCAGGAGCGCGTTTCACAATGTTTGAAACCGACTCCAATGTGAAGCTCGATCTCAAAACAAAGGTTTGAGGAAGTTTTGCTCCATTCACCTCTGGTGTGGGATCACAAAAGTGAACTCCGATAGTTCCAAGTCACTGTCAACTCATCAAAACACTCGAAAACTTAGGCGTCTCTCGATGTTCGTTTACTCACATGATGTTGGGCACCGCGTTTGAAACCTTGTTGTTCGATATGAGACTTCTAATCCTGTGCTTCGACAGCTGTGGTCTCTAAAAAGCACACGCTAGCAAAATGAAATGGGCAAGAGAAAAACCACTCGCAGATCTCGCCAATGGAATCTTCTGTCTTCCCTCTGTTGCATTCTCCGATATCCTTTTCTCAGCGCCCGGCTACCGTACTGACTGCATGGCGGTCTCTCCTTCTCTCTCTTAATATTGTACGCGTTTTTCGCTCGAATTCGAATCTCCGTTCTCGCGAGAAAGTCGCGATTAGTAAATAAACAAGCTTCAAGCATGGCTCTGTTTGCACGTCGTAAGATCCTTGTCATTTCTCTTTCATTTTCAGAATTTTCCGACGACAGTTCGTCGTTTTGGAGCGAAGTATTATTTCATCTCACGCTCTCAATCCTGAGACCGAATTATCGTCCAAAAACGTCAAAATAATTGTGAAGAGACTTGCAGGACTCACTGGCGACACCTACTGTTGCGCTTTGTCATAATCGCGGGTGATGAGAAGAATGCTCATAACTAAGAGCGGCTGCAAAGGTCTTTGGTCAACAGGAAGAATCGAAAGCTGTTCTCTGAGCGTATTACAGGCAGGCAACCGCTTCAGTTTTTCTGGAAGCGACGCTATCGCATTAGAACCTCCTGCTGAACACACGAAGAAGAGATCAGAAGACAGATCCTCAGTGGCTGACGTCGGACCCGTTCTGAAAGAAGTATTAGGAAAAAAACCAGTGGTGCGCGGCAAATCATATTTATCGCTCGAGAACTGCGGGTCTTCGATTCCTGTTCGCGCTATTCATTATTCGGCAAAGGGAAAACTTTCGACCAAGCGGGAAAAACATCCGAAGAAATCCTTCTATCTATTTTCGAAGAGAGTTTCGAATGTTCTCGAGCTCTTTTTTTTCGGAGATCGACACCCGAAAGACCGCTTTGCAGAAGCTCTGTGATCAAAACACCGCAAGGTGCCGGTTGGGAATCAAAATAATAAACAACCTCCTCTATGGCCGATGAACATCGAGAGTATCGACCCCCCATCGAGAATGTGCTGGTACTTTGGTGAAGGATTGTAGATCTTCAGAATGGGTGGTTTAAATGAATCTGAATTCCCATGAGTGCCAAGAGGGTGGGTCCGCGATGACGAACGAAAAGAAAACTCATCGAAGCTTCTTGAACTAATGGCGTCGAATTCAACAATGCGGAGGCGTCGTCGAGATTTGCGCCAATTGAAAAATGCCGGAAATTGAATAATTATTATCCATGAACACAACCAAGATCATGACTCTCGAACATATTTGATAAGAAAAGAACGATTCTCGAGAGCAGGATGCTGAATTCTGCAGAGAACGTTCACATTTATCAAGTTCACAGATCTTGAGCATCGGTGTACCTTGAAAAAGTATAAGCCAGCAACGGGTAATACGAGATGCTCAAAACAAATAGCGTGACGGAGTCGCATCTTCTCCACAATAATGAGCATCTTTAGAACGTCTCACTATCTGAATCTGATCAGCAACTTTGATGATATTATTTCCCAATGCTTACACGGAACGATTCTAACCTTTCCATCCAAAGATGAACGTTTCAAAAATCAGATCGGCGAGACTTTCCATGTGGTTTATCGCGAAAGTTCGATAACGCATTTTTCCAGAGTACGGTTACTCTAAATCGCGGAATACAGCGTCTCGATCTAAGGGATTGGAAATTGCGAGGAGTTGGGAACCCAAACGCGGCCAAGATTGTGAGATCCACAAACCACGGAATATTCAGCTGTGGCTCATCGAGGAGGGCTTGGGAATTCAGGTATTTTTCGAGATTCAGACTCGATAGATCACTATGGATTGCGTCAATTATGGTGAACAATGTCGGAGTTTCTAAACCCCGGGGATTATTGGGCATTATTCATCGATCCTCCCATCACCTTGTTATTGAACTGGTGGATTATTGTCATCATCGAGCCTTGTTGGGATCCTCTGTTGGAAAACAGAAATCTGTCCCTATGGGTCCGTTGCATCTGGAACGACTCCAAAAAGCCGACTCGACGAATATTTTCTCATGCGATGATTAGGTTTTGCGATTCGCTCTCATATTGTTACCACACTGGATCCATTTCAATCGTCAACTCAACTCTGGTTAGTCTAACGGTCACGGCGTGTTTACTTTCTCAATTCTGAAGACATTTGTTAGCGGTTTCCGCTTCCAATAAGATGATGTCAGATTCGAGATTAAAACTTACGCGCCCGTGTAGGAGCGAAAGTGGCGGAAATTTTCGCATAGAGCTCAAGCACCTTGGCAAGAGTCCCGATTCCGAAAGCCGGTTTCGATTCCATGTTCGTGAGATACTCATGAGAACTCGGCTGATCACACTAAAGCCACATGGTGAGAGCTAGTATGGGGCAGTCCACTTCAAGTGGATCGTGTTTACCGCTCCAACGAGAGGGAGTAAATGGGGGATTCGAACTTTCAAGCTCTTCTGGGCAGCTTGAAGAATCTCAATCGCACCTTAACTCATGCAAGGTGTCGACTTAAAACAGGACAAATGTTTACGTAGGAGCAGACGCAGAGCTCAGCGATACCCGAGAAGGTCTCGTTTCAATGTTCAATAGCTAGAGGCCAAACTCACGCACGCGGGCTACGAAATCACAAGCTTGCCGACAGACGAGAAACACCTTTTTTTCATATTCGAGAATATGATCAAGATTCGAGGTTCTAAATGGGTGGCTGCGAGTTCTTATATTCGGATCCTGGACGGATTGGCTGTTTCTTCCTAACAGCTTGGAACAACACGGTAGCCAGCCCCTCGATGTGATTGTTGTGTTGGTAAATCAAGGATAAAAAAATTGTGAATTAGGAAAACAACGTTTTGCTGAGCCACCCCTCGAGAAGAGGTACATTTCTGCCTGCAGACTCCTACGTCTTCCTCTGCGGCCTCTGGAAGCTCGTTGCATCTTTTTCAATTTCCAGTCGGCTTTCCTGGAGGATGAATCGAGATGGGCTGCAGACGGAGAACTCGACCTCCTCTTTGTTCGGCTCGTAACGTTGGGAACTGATTCCTCATGGTTCCCCTGTGCGGCGTTGCAGATTCCGCCTTGTTTCGATGTTAGCGGTTTCGACGTACAGAGGAGTGTCTTCGGCATCGATTCGTGAACCTCGAAAAGTCTTTCCTTACCTCGTAAGAGAAGAGGTGAATCTCCGTCAGGACCAGCGAAAGGGCCCGGAAGCGCGACGGATAGAGTGCGACCAACCAAGAACCGTCGGAGAGAAACATCGTCGCAAGCGATTCTGACCGCGAGCTTGCTATCAAGCAGTCCAGGTACCCAGATAGATAGATCCAGTGACACTTCCCGATCGTGTCGGTAGATTCGTTGAGTTAGCTGCGGCCGTGAATCATTTAGACGCTCTCCGTCAGGGAAGTCATGGAAACGTGTCACGCTCCGAATGCTGTGACAAAACAAGCCTTTCTAGGGTGTCTTCTGCACGCATCATTTGTTTACGGTATCGAGATGGAGAACAACAGCAATAATTTTCCGACAGCTTCCAGGGATTCTCTAGTGGAGGCAGGCCGGGCTCTTTGCTTCACGCAATCATAGGAACGAGCGACTCTTTAGCAGAGGTGTGCGCCGTCATTTTCGCGGCGAATCGTTTTCTGGAAATAGTGACGGAACAAGAGGAGATCGAAACGTTTTCGAGGTCTCATTCGATGCGGGAGACCTCCCTCTTCGGTTCGCGTTTTGCTGCTGCGTGCCGAAAACGATTCGCCGCGAAAATGACGTCGCACACCTCTGCTGCTCTAGATCTTTCCCGAGATTATGTTTGTTATGATGACATGTTGATTATCACGATGATTATGACATGGATTCGGCCATGAATATGATGTATGCGATCTTGCGGCTTCTCCAGGATTTGTACTCAGGCTGCCCCAATTTCCTCGGCTAGCATTTCCCCGAAAAGAGTTTTGCATAGTTTTAGCTTTATAAGAATTTTTTCTCTCAAATTCCTCCCGAATTCCCCCCTTATGTTCTGTGAGTTCTGTGTGGGAGCTCTGAGTTCACGGTTGGATTGAGTCATTGAACGCACATGAGACCGCAGAGTCGCGGAGGAGTTTTCCCGGTTTCTGTATCGTCTGTCTGATGAATTCGAATCTCTTGGTTGTGCTGTCGAAGAGGATTCGATTTTTGAAAAGCTGGATAAGTATGAGCAGGCTCACGTTACGAATTTGAGCAGGGAAAAGTCTTTAAACCCCTTCTTTAACGGATTGAGTGCAAGAACAGAGAGTGTGCTCGTTCCCATATTTTACCGCGCGAACTCCTGAATAACAGAACACACTCATCAACGTCCACAGACTCCAGAACCATGCCGCTGCAAGAGAACGCAGCACCAGAAGCGCTTGGCCACAGTGAACGCGCAAACTGATTTGAATAGTCAACTTCGACGTTCTCATCGGATACCAACTTTGTCACCGCGACCTGTCTCTTTCGTCGGCGTCAGATGTAGCGCGAGTCCATGACGCGAGATCTTGGGCTTACGTCATTGTTTTGATTTGGAATTGAAGAGCCCAGTTCCAAAACGTCACATCTCCGGATTTTCTGATTTTGAGATTTTTGCAGAATCTTTTATATCTCGACAGCGCGCACTTTGGTGTGAAAATCATTCTCCTAGAAGGCTTCCTTCCTGTTTCCACCCGACTCACCTCTCTCGAAATCGACTTGAGGTGCGGCGATCGGTGTGGAATGGGAGCGCCTTATTCTCAGCTCTCAAACAGAAAAAAGTGTTCCAAGATCGCCTCCAATTTGACCAAGTTACGACCCCCGCAAGTCGTGTCAAAGATAGTCCAATTCAAAGATCTCCATCTTGCCGCTGCCTGGTTCGCATCGTTCCTGATTGAATTTCTGATTATACTTTCTGAAATCGAGAGACCTTCACAAGGCTGCACTAAGGGTGGAATATGAAGGAAATCCATCGAATAGAATCTTTGCTGCAGTTTTTCTCGGTTTTCTCGGGAACCGGAAAAGTGGAGACGCGAGATTTTCCAGTGGCTTTCGCTGCATGCCTCGTGTCGATCAACGGCTCGGGTCCTGAATAATATCGTTTCAAATACGAAATGAGGCGTCTCCGCGACGAAATTTATGGTTCAATTCGACAAGTGTAACGGAGTACATTCCTCCATGACAACGCTCGGAGGTTCTTCGGACGCCAGTCGCAGTCTTCGGCCGGTGGAGTGAGCCCCGAGAAGCTTCGATCAGCTCCGAAGCATTGAGTGATTGTTCCTGTTGAGGTTCACCGCGTGCGTCAGCGATGAAAGAGCTGTTTGGACTTGCCACGAGGGTATGCAGAGAGCGTGCGCACGAAAGCTCATTGTTTCCACGTGCCTCGCTTCCATCCTCTTGAGTTCTCGCAATCGTTTATGGGGGAAGAAAAGCCACACATAAAGTGGATCATCTCCCTCTGGACTGACAGAAATCAAGCGCCCGGACTTCCCGAACAAGCGCGTTTTCGAGAACCACGATACGCGGTTCCCGAAACACTGGAATCGAGAGTCGCAATCGAGTATTAGCCATTCTCGATTGGAAACAGTCGATCCTAGTTTATCACGGTGAACTGCGTCCAGGCTAATCGCGAAAAACGAGGTTAGTTGAAAGCGGCGGCTTTTCTTGGTGCAACCAATGGAGGGAAGTCTAGCTGCACCGGACGAGGCTACGGAGGCAGCGCAAATATTTGATCCTATATATTTGATCTCAAATGAATGCAAACACGATTGAGGCCCTTCTTTTCTTCGCAACTAAGGTTGCGCCCCGAGGTAGTGTCATTCGAGCAAAAATCCTGGATATCCTAGTGTCCTAAAGGGCTCCTCTGGGTCTAGTAGAGATGCGATGTGATCAAGTTCAGGAACCCCCGATAACATCTCAGTCTCTTGACATAGTGAAAGACTCACATGGTATATCAGGATGCTCGTCACAATGTCCGAAAGCCTAGAAACGATTCTTCAGGGCGCAAGTCCGACACCCTCTGACGGCACCTCCACCAGTGATAAACTACATTCAATTTTTGCAACTGTAACGCATTCTCGAAGGAATTCCCGCTGACGGAATTCTCAGCTGCTCGGAGAGACAGTTTCAGACTGGGTCACGACTTCCACGAACACTTTAAGTAGTGCAAGATCCGGAACTTTCGGAACATCTTACAATGACCCGTAGTGTGACCATCATAGAAAAGGCGATATGCTACGCGTCTTCGTTCGCTTTCATCGAACGAGCACAGCCTATTGTTTGTCTCACTTCCATATTCTCCGCTTGCTGGATGAGTTTTGCTGAATTGTCAGGCGATTATGGCGACTTCCCTGAGAGTGAAGTTCTTGAATTTCAAGTCGTTTCTCTCTGGACAGAGCGGAAACTCCCGCTAGACGCATCAAACGTCCTCTCACCGAAGCTGATGTGATTATCCGCGTAAAAGAATGCAGAGGCAAACACTGGGAAGAATTTTAGACTAGATCTCTTCCGGGTCCCCCCCCCCAATCGATTTCTCAATCCCAGATCAGTTTCAGGATAGTATTCACACACCTGAGCCCTTGCTTTTCTACTTCCTTTGCAGTTCTTCGCACGGGAATCAAGAATTCACAGGAACGAAAGCTTGCGAAGCGAAACAGAATCGCGGAAGATGAAATCGGATCTGGATTACAGGCATGTCTCTCATTTCATGTCTGTGAGAATTTTCACTCAACACGATATCGGTGGGTAGATGATTCAGTAATTACAGTTAATCATGAATTTTATTGACGTCATGTTAAATCTATCATCACAGATGTTTTTTTCAAATCAGTCCTTCGCCTCTGCTCAAGAGAACCGATATCTTGGATTGAGGGTCATTTAAAGTAAAGTTTTTCACTCTGAGCGGCGTTTGGAGTTTCTAATCGTTTCGGTTGATCTCATCAGCGGTAGCTCATCGTAGTATTCGAAATATATCAACACTGTTTCCTCGTGAAGGTATCGATCTAACATCTCATCTCGAGATCATTGTTTCGTGGTTCGTGATCGATACTAGCGTCTTCGAAAAACTCGACGATTTGCAGCAGATCATTTGATAGATTACAGTGATCGAGGCAGTTAAGAGTCGACTAGAAGTTACGATTTTTCTCTATGACTTGCGAGCGGTTCCCTCGAATAATTTCACAGCCGTCCCCTGGGCTCGATGACTCCAATGAAACTTTTAGCAGAACACAAGTGGCGTCCAACAATAGTTGGCGGGTTTTCCATAGGATGGGGATCGTGGGCGGACTCTTGTTCGGGTCCCACAAATCTATCTTCGATGCATAAGTCCTCCGGCGACGCAGCCTCCAGAGCAATAATATTTCTCACCACATCGTGGAGATTGAAAGAAGTCGCTGTATCGCTGCCAATTTTCAGCCAGGAATGGATGTGGAAGACCTCAAGAGTTGCGACAAGTTGACTGATGAATCTGAAGATACTTTGTCGGTCGAACTCGCTCCAGGGGACCTCGATATCGTCGAGGACTCTGGATCCGAGACACAATTGTTTCAGACTTCTACAGTCGACAAGTGATTGCCACATGTCTGTGCAATGCAACGGAGGATGTTCCGAGTCGAGCTTGAGATTCTTCAACTTTTTGCAGCGTTTGATTAGTTTCGGCAAGCACGATAGGCTGCTCCCCGGCGTTAAGATAAGCTTGAGTGTGTGAACGTTCGGATTTGCCACCCAATCGTGCGCTGAATGTTCCAGGACCACTCCGTCGAGGATCACTTCCTCGAGGTAGGTCAAGTTCTTCAGATCAAACATGTTGCAACATGTCAGATCCGTGTTGTTGCAGTCGAAGCAATTCGGGGTCGTTTTCAAACAGAACTTCTTTAGGCGGAGATTCCTCAGTCGGTGATTGACGAAGTCGAGTTCGGCTCTTCGGCAGCCTGACATGCCGAAATGATGACCATCGCCCGGTTTACGATCAAGGAAACACGTTGGCAAGGCTATCGCTTCCAATTTCGGTGACAAAGCGATCAGGTCAAAATGCGAATTCATCTCGGGGTCGAAAAAGTGACTGTCGGTGAGGTCCAGCTCAACGAGAGTAGAGCTCCACGAAGAGGTATTCGACAGGATGTTCCGCACCTGACTAACAGACACACCTGCTTCACTCACGATGCGAAGCTTCTGTGGATGTCCCCAAGGCTCTCTGAAATATTCTTGGTTTGCTTCCAGCTTGAGTACCTGTATCTTTTCCAACAAATCGGCTCCGTGACTCCTCGCGATACTTTCGGAAAGAATTCCATTGAAATAGCCATTTTCATATATGTAGCAATCTTTTCTTTCCTGGATCCACTCACGAACGTTTTCGAAAACCAATTTGTGCGCAAAAACACGCGCCAGGAATCTAGCGGCGCCTTGATCCAGCATCCGGTTAGGATAAGGTTGAGAGAATACGAATGTCCGCAGCGTATTCCAACGCTCGGGGTTCATGGGGGCGAGACTCTGCACGTTGCCCCCGTGGGCAATCATGTTCACATGAGTCGCTCGGAGATTCGTGCATCGGTTCATGAATTTCACGACGAAATCGAACGTGTATCCGCTTCCAACGATTTCGATGTACAGCTTTTTCAATTGCACAAACTCCCGATCCCGTATAGGGTCATGAGCATCACAAACAATGGGTTTCATCGTGGATCCGCCTTTGGTGCTGTTGACACAGTTCTCTTGAGAACAAACCGGAGTCAGGACGCTGAAGCTCAGCGTTTCTAAGTTCTTGAGTCCTGTGGCGGCGTTTACGATTTCGCGTCCTGATAGCTTCTTGCCGACCACTTCGAGTTCAGTTATATTCTGACAATCCATTATTATACTTTTCAAGCTGGGAGGTGGCATTTTCGAAGTTGAGAAGTCAAGGCAGCGCACAGAAGATCCGTAACGTTTCAGATAGCGTCGCGTGGCGTTTTTCGGGATCTTCGGTTTGACATTTCCCACCATTCCCAGTGTTATATTCCGAAAGTTTTGGTTCGTCAATCCGAGGGCCATCAACGAGTCCGAGTCCAGGTGGGCGACGATTGCTTCGAGCAACTCATTTGGGAGGTTGACGAGCGACATTCTGGAAAATTGGTCTGTTTAGATCGCTTCATAAGCAACGAGGCTTGCAATCGCTCTTGAGTACATGTCGGATGCTTCTTTCGTTGACTTTTGAGATCATGTTCAACCCTTATAACTCCTTTCAATGACTTTCGCTATTCAAGACAAGACTCGAAATGAGACAGCGTGGCCTCAGCGGAGAGAAAAAATGTTTATGTGCTTGAGTATTTCCAGATTCAATGAAAGAGAATTCAGGCGAGATTCGAGATTTGAACTGATTTCAGCCTTCCGTTCCCTCTTTGGACTCCGACGAGGACACAAACTAGGCATCCCAATCCTAAAAACTTGAAAATGGTCGAATCGACTCGTTTCACTCACTTGAGTACGCCGGAAAGTTAACTTATTCTTGAGCACTTGGGGATTCCTGGCAGTCGGTTTCTCGTCGGAACACCCAGCGTGTTTACGCAACGTGCACGCAGCTCTGCGCATCACGTGCATCACCAGCACAGGTGATCTGTATGTCAGCGCGTGGGGATTGCACTTTGATTTATAAAGCGGAGACTGACTGATTGTGAGAGGAAGCGGCAGAAATAGTAATCGATTGCTTCTAGCCGGTCGGAGAGTTGTTTGAACGAACTACATGGGTGAGCCGAGCGCACGTCGATACGAAGTGAATCTGGGGAACTCTCGCAATGGCGCGGCGTACTTAGGAACAATCTGGCGATCCTTCGCCCATGATTGTTCTTGCACAATAACATCCAAGGAAAAGATCAAGAAACTTCGTCACCTCATATTAGATAATCGGCCGTGATGGAATAGCGACTTATCATTACTCCTTCTAGAACAATGGTCCTCAACCGGGGAGGCGCGGGCTCCCGCTGCGTCCTGATGAACTCTATGTTAACGGGTTACGGGGAAAGCGCTGCGACTCATTGAACTCCACGAGAACGGGGAAATGAAGGAGGTATGGGTCGAGAAAGGTTGATAACCGCCACCGCGCGAGGTCCGAAATCTCGCGAAAATTACGGAAAGACTTTCGTCCATCGCCAAACCCGATTCTATTTTTGGATTATTTTTGTTTCGGAGTCGGGGACGTCCATCTAATAAAGGATGATGTGTCGATGAGAGAGCTTGAAAAGTGTTCGATGCCATACCATAAGTAGAACCCATGGGTGAGGGAGTGCCTCGAGAATGTTTCCGAACCCATCAAAATCCCATCAATGACCGTCACTCGAGAGTCTCTGCCGTGGTGGGTCGAGCAAACAACCTCCTGCAGGAACTCCTTCCTCGGTCCTGCCTCCAAACTGACCTAGCGGGAAATTTGTAATCCGAGCACCAAACCAAGAGAAACTTCCAAAGCTCCACAATGGATGTGAGCGAGAACGGCTCAAAACGAAGATTTAGGTTCCACCGACCTGAAATTCTCCTCGTCTCCCAAATATTTCCCACGACATCCATGTAATTCGTCAAGTCTGAGCGGGTGGAAGAACTTTCCTTCATTCCTGATTCTCACACCTCGATCGTTTTCGCGACAAGGAACCTACAATGCACGAACGCATCACAAGAAACCTCGAGGAGAATCAAGAACTCAGCTTCGCCTTCCACGCCCGGAACACAATGCGGAGTCTTCCCGGGGCATGATTTACGGTAGCCTCAACGAAAACACCGCTCGATTCAAAGGAAAACGGAATTGATGTCAACGGCAGCAGCGTTTCCGCCATGAAATCTCGAGATTCGTGCTCCCATCAGCCAAGCGGTCGTCACGATCGCCGCGCTACACAATCGCTGGACACTAATTATTCCTCTCCCTCTTGCCCGTTCTGTCGAAGCTGGCGCCCAATTCTGTCCCTTGACCGCTGGTCGCACAATGAAAGTGCCAAGGACAGCTGCGACCTTTTTAAGGTGAGCGCCGCGCCGCACTCGAGATCTTTCAGTTTTTTCTCTTCGCGAGACCGCAAGCTTTGATTGGGAACGAAGCACGGGAGCATAAGCACTTGTCCTCATCCCCCGCTTCGAGTTCGGTTGGAAATTGGAGCGAGGGTGGCCAATAACGTTCCATGCGGAGTTTTTTTTCGACGCCGGAGATTTCCGTAGTTCGCTTCCTCCGACTGAAGGTCTTGTTTCCCAGGAGCCAGCGAGTTCAAAAAATTCAATGGAACTCGATTTCAGCTTCCGGACCGGATCAGTTTTCGCAAGGGACTGTGCTCGAGACATCGAGTCTGAACCTGAACTCTTCCGATTTCTGACGGATCGCCGTCGTCAGGTGTCGTCGAGGGACAAACTAATTCAGGCACCGTATCATTACCACACAACATGTGCAGCTGAACTTGTTCTTCTCGAGGAGCATCCATTTCGAGTTGCGCCAGACTCGGAAGTCGCTACAAGGGAATAGCTCCGAGTCACGCTAGGTCGACTCCAAAGAGCAATGAGTGCTCTGCGTCATTCTCCAGTCCCGTTCACAGTAAAGGGCAGAGTCTTGGGTTTGTGGGCCATCTCCTAGGTTGCATCCATCCGCTCTCCTTTGCGCCTCCTGAATCAGAGAGAATTCGAAAGATTCACCAAAATGAACCTCGAGATGAGGTCGGGACGAGTGCACTCATGATTGAGGTATCTGAATCTGTCCGCGTGAATCGCAGAACATTCAATGGGGGGCGGTCGCCGGACTGGAACTTCTTCGTGGGGTAGATATCCTAAGAGCTCCGAAGGCTTTTCGAGCAGAAGGCACTCGAAGGAAAGTTTGTTCGTCGTTCTGTCTGTCGTTCGAGAGACGCACTGGGCCTTGTACCCGTTAATTAAAGTTCTCCGCAAATCGGACAAGCGCGCAGCAAACGGCAACCTCTTCGCAAAGTCCAGAGTTCTCGGAGCGCTCAGCTTGAATAACTGTCATCCGTCGTCCAAGCTTTCCCGTGGGCCGTTTCAACGTTCGAAGAAATGGTCGCAATTCTCGGTGCTGCAAAATTTGCGCCTCAAACGGATCGAGGTTGAAGTCGTGATCTTTGAATCGAATTTCAATTCCATTTCAAGGGAAAATATTTGGACATCGAGAACGAACGGCGAATTTCTTGGATGGAGCGTTCTAACACGGCTCACGAGCTGCTCACCGACGATGTGTCCTAACGGTTTCGGCTCAAGGTCAAGTCAGCGTTCGCTTTTACGACACGAAGGCAACTTGGGAGAATCTGATATGGTCCAATGAGGAGACGGCCAAGCCTTATAAGGCTGCTTCCTGCAGCGAGAAGCATTTTAGTGGAGGTGTTAACTGCGACAAAGTCGAACTTTCATTCACTCAGAAGCCGCGGCTAACGACCAGTCTGTGACTGACTCAGGAACCGCGACTCGAACCTTCGCGGAGCCTTCCAGGACAGCTGCCAAGAGTTCGAGTCAGAGTACTTGATAGCTTCTTTCACATTCTTGGGGAAATCTCGCGACTCACTATTCCATTTCCACTGGAATGGAAGTTTGAAGATAGAATAAGTTTTCGATTTCATCGAAGACGGCGTTCCCTGTTCGGCGGAAGACTCCATACATCGAAGTTTCCAGTGGTTTTTCAAAATCCGGAATGTGATCAGGTCGACTGACTGGAGAACCGAATTCAGGGTCTCAAATCAGCCCAAAAGTTGTTTCGCGTATTCTCATGGTCCGCACCCTCTCCTGGAGATGAACTATTTGAAGGACACAGAAGCCGAGATTCGCGCAAAGAAGCGCGGATGGTAGTGCTGCTCTGATCATCGAGCCCTTCTGGCTCACGCTTTCTCTTCCTCATTATTCGCGCCGTCAACGACAAAGGCAGCAGAAGCAAGTGAAGCGTAACGTCTGCCTGGAATTTTGTTGGAACACAAGAGGAGCAAACTTTCTTTGAAGCATAAGAATTATTCTTCGTCGTTCAATAAGCTATTCTGTCCTCCGGCGTGGTAATAAACATCTCTAATCAAGAATTCCGGAGCGCTGATGAACAGAGAAATTGTGTCGATCAGCCCGTAGCGGACAGCGGGTCTCTCATCACGGGAGATTCAATGCCAAGCTCTGCCATGGTGACAGAATTTCGGGTAACCGGGAACATAGCCTTAGAGACTGAGATCCCAGTTTTCGTCTTTTCAACTTCTTTCGGAAATGTTTCACGACATGGTTGCTTGATCGGAATATTGTTTCTCTCAACCCCCAACTTTCCTTGGACGTAACCTAAGTAACAAGATGGAAAAGTCCTCGAGAACGATGCGGTCAGGGCAGAATCAGAGTTGGCCGACCAACGACCATCTAGATTCGGTGAGGTCATTTCCTATTCCGGCCCTCACGTCGACAGATGTCCACAGAAATTCGTATGGTAATGTCCAAGACTGATTATCAATATGTTGTTGGTTATCCAGACTTTGCTGAGCATCATCAACCATGTGACGTACTCAGTGGTTGCACGCTCACAAATCAGTCGACTGAACGAATCAAGGAGAAGTCGACTCTGGGGGTTGAGCACTCGGATGATCGAGTCTTTGAATTCGAAGTCGGTTCCTCGCTGAACTCGCGCGTCCCTGAAATCGGAAGGTTATCTGCAGAACACAGATGGATTGAGAACGACTGAACTCAGAATACTGCACTTTGGCCACATGAGGCCGTCGACCCAATGCGCATTTTGTTCGATGGAAGAATGACATCAATTCCGACTTCCGACCCGCGATTCCACATCTTTCGTAGTTTCGTTGCTTGTGGGTCCAAAAAGAAAAATCACTGACTGCTTCGGTCTTATTTCCTTCGACTCTCAGTCAGGAGCAGGAAATTCAAGAGTTCGAAATGGGTCCGCTCATTAAGAAGAATCCGCCTGAGTGTTCTGCGCAAGGAGGTGTGGATAAGCGGTGGCGATGTGTCACACGAGAGAAAATAATGACAGATTTTGTCTCCGCCCAAGCCGGGCGCAGGTTGCTAGGACCCCCCGATTGCAGCTTGGAATTTTCGTAGCGAAACTTAACGAGGTTGCGTTCGAGCATGAATTCTCCGAGTTCGAAGTTTAGCGAAAACAGTTTGAGAAACTGCGGTGGCGTAATCAAAGTATAGTGGATGCTCTCAGATCATTTTCAAACAGATCTTCTCCTGAGGCCGAACGTCTATCAGCTGATGGAGTTCGAACGCTAGGAACGAGGCAGGCAGAGATTCTGATGATTAAGGATCGGAGTTGGTGTCCTGCTTGTTGCTGATAGATGTTCTCCTTCCTTCCGGAACCCAAAAAGGTCTTCGTACTTTGCCAGCGGGCAGCCACTCGTCCTCTTAGAGAGCAGAACTTTACGGATGGGATCAGAGAATGAGACATTCAAGGGCTTCCTTTAACCTTCACGCCTACATCCGCAGCTGAGCAAGCACTCAATACAGTTCTACCAGCTTTTTTTGGACCGTTTCGCTGTACGTCAGACTGATTACATCTAATTGCCAAGGAACAAAGTTTCATTTGGATGATGAGCGACGACATTTCGCCACAAACTTTCGGTGATTCTCGAGTGGAAACTATCTGATGAGAGGAGTTGTCTCGAGACCCTTCGAACAAACCGATCCAACATCACCGCTAGTGAACAAACGGAGTTGGATTCCTGCATTAACTTCAGATTTGAAAATCTCCGTCGTCGCGATCGCGGAAGTCGGGCGGAATGTCAGCTGATGAACATCAAGTTGAATATTCGCTGTCGAATACAATGGGGCGCGATGGAAGAATCGTCTTACTGTCATAAATATCCGCATCCAACAGGTGGCACGTGGACGAGGAGCGTATGAGTTCACTGTGCGCGTCAATATTCGTTCAAGGGAAGCTGTCCCTGTTTGGAGAAACTCAGTTGTTTGGGAAACTTCTCTCGGGGCGCTGCGAGGTCGTCGTAAACCGGCTTTAAAAAAGATCAAAGGGTCATTTTCTCCCATCTGGGAATGTGAACCCCGAGGCAAGGCGATTCCACTCGTTCTCGATTTCAATCGTTTGTTTTTCCTTCTGCAGTTCGGGCTTCATGCACAAAGTTTGTTGCGTTTGCGTCCGCTCCTCGATGTTGCGACTAAATCGATTCCCTCTCGGAAGTTCTGTCTTAGGGATCAGAGAATTAGGTGGAAGATTCGATTGCGACATTGCTCCCGTCAGCCACCACTAGGTTTTACATCGGAGCCGGCTAGTTGGACGAACTGAGGGTAAGCACCTGATTTATTTTTGTCATCAGTCCTCGGCTCCCACGGACCGCGTCGGACCGAAACAGGATTATCGTCATAAAACCGAGCCCTACTCAAACACTGGCTGACCTCAGTTCGTCCGCAAGGCTCCGGGTAAACACGAACAGAACGTCTCGGGGAGTCTGCCTTCAGTCACCGATGGAACCCTGACCGCGTGGAAAGAAACTCTTCGAGAAACTCCTCAGTTCGGGATTACACCCTTCCATATATACACTTCTCTCTAGGTTGCCGGACGAACAATACTCCCTCGAGTGAGGACGAGATGCAAAAGTCATAAAACACGGACTCACGTGAAGTTCGAGCGGAGTTTGCGTCACGATCCTGAGGCAATCAACCGAGGTTTAGAGGAGCTTACTTCGCTCCTCGGGTGAAGCTGCTCCGAAAACACCCGCGGTTTCAACCAGTGGATTCGTTGACCTGACTGACGGAGCCCCGAGATTGCGCCCAGCCGGCAGTCAATACCTCTCGAGCTCGCCGGCTGGAAAAACTACTCAGTCCCGTCGGACTCGTCAATTGCCGCGGAGGCAAACTCGCGTCCTCGAAATCTTCGCTGCTCGAATGTATTAGCGCTGCAGGCTGCGTTCGTTTTCTGTGCATGTGAATTGGAGCCCTCTGAACTCGCCAGTCGTGCTTTCATTGGTATACACAAAGGAAAAGTTGCGCTTGTTTTCTGTTCGACTGAATTTGCATTCGAAATGAGCTTTTTTCCCGCCGCGCTGCGAAACTTCCGAGAGTCGCTTTGCGATCCTCGATTCAGAGAGGAAAAAAACCGGCTCATGGATCAATTCCATTTCATGCTTCCGCCACGGTCCGTCTCGGAAACTAACGAAGGAATCCTCTTTCGTTCCGGGAGAAATGTCCGATCTCTTCGATTCCGCTTATACGTGGCATCCCTGGCTCAAAAGTACGACGCCGAAGAGACTGGATCAAAGTTCCCAGGATCTCGGATAGCAATCGACAAACAGCTTGATGTCGTGAATCCGGAAAGCGCTCACAAAGATTACCCAAGAAGCACGTTTTGTTAAACTCCGGGGTCGGCGGCGTGGGAATCTTTCTGTCTATCGTATTGTTTTATCCGCGAGAATACAGTTTCCCTGCGTTTCTCACAATGTGGGGCGCAGGACTCACCGGTGGTCCTGGGAAAAACTACCGGGCCTCTGCATGGTAACCAATGATCTGGATTTCGTATCGGGGGAGGAAAAGTTAATTCAAGGAGGTGCGCCGACTTTTTGCCCAGGATTTGGCTGATGTTGTGCATGCTGTAAAAGGCTAGGGTGCACGAGGATTCGTTTCATCGGCACGAGCTTCATCGAATATGACGCGCGGTGGGCTTTAAAGCGGAATTCGAGTCCTTGAAGACGAAGCCGGTCGGTCTCCTACATAATAACGCAGGTTCCGCCAAGAAATGCGCGCGGTTACATTTTCGCAGGTTTCCTCAGCTCCGAGGGTCCACAATTCTAAACTGTCCCAAAACGGAGTTTCCGATTCCTCTGAACCTTCTCCGCGTTTTATCGCATCGTCATTCTAGCAGAATGAGGTCCGGAATTCACGAGGCAAATGGCCGACATGTTTCTCCAACTACAGCGATTTAGTCTTGAATTGAAAAAAGGAGTGGAGGCAACCGCCCCGCCTGAATTTGTTCTGTTGTAGCGTGTATTTTTTTTCTGGCTTGTTGGCATCTCCGTTCGGGTAACCATTCAGGCGAAATAGGCCGGAGCGAATGAGTTTTCCCGCATTCAGAGAAAGCTTTTTACAAGGCGAACCGTTCGGTATCAGTGCTATGCGCGTTTTTTCTTCGAAACCTGAATCGTTCAACCGATCCACAAGTCCGAGAAACGTTCCGCAAATGGAATTGTAACGCTTCGTTGATGGCCTCCGGAGGTTTTCATGTGCAAAAGGTTTATTCAACTCAGATTCTCTGTCTTTGTACGCTTGTCGCGGAAGTTGTCAGCCCTGGCGCTGAGCTATATAATATTTATGAATCGCATGTGTTTCTCATTTCACGGCTCGCTCGCTCACTCACTATGGACCCGAAAACCGGGAAGACAACCTGTTTTAGAGCAAAAGATGCGTTGTTCTGCTGTTTGCCTCTGTGCGTTCGTCGTGTTCTGTAAGTTGGTGGCGACAGCCAGTACAGAAAATGAAGAGGAAACGATTCTAAGAGCGATTTTCAACACGTCCGCTTACAACAAGGAGATTCGTCCTGCCGCCAAAACGAAGGTAAGCGCTCTGAGTTCCCTCCGAGACTGCGGAGAAAGGCTGATTGCTCGACTCGTTCCGCGTTCATACTTCATTAGGTTCCACAAAAAGGAGCTGATGGAAACGCGAGGAAAGGTTTCTCTCATTTTCGAAGTGCTGAACCTGAAACAGCCAACAGGTGGAGCGAATTTCTGAGCAAAGCTTGAACTCGAGACATGAATGTGGAAAGGTCTTCTAAAGCAGGTTTTGAACCACGTCGAGCCAATATCGGCCACATCGGACGTGCGAATCCAGAGTTGAGAGAGTTTCCTCGAGGCAAAATACGTTTTTTTTTCTTTCTGAGCTCTGACCTTCGCTCGTCCCACTCTATGAGCTTTATTACCTGAAATTTCAATATGGATTCTCCCCACAGATAATGGTTCGAGTCAATGTCTTCGTTCGGGACGTCTTCTTCTTGGACGAAGTCAAAAGAGAGCTTGGATTACAGGTCAGAGAATTAAAATTTTTGATCAACATCGAACGAAAAAGTTCGGATTTCTTTATGATTCGCGTTCTGTGTCAGAGAGATCTCGGAGAGTACCGCTGTGCGTAAATAGTCGTCGCGGTTCGTCGGCGTCCGCCGTACTGTCGCCTCTGGTCGCCGGCCTTTGGATAGCGTAGCAGCCAACTGAATTAGTATAACTTCGTTCGTTCGGAGTGCATTAGAAGCCGCTTCACACATGGCGCGTCCTCAGCGCTGTTTGTGAAGGCGACAGCGCTTCTATTCCGCAGCGGAACACGCCGCGCCGGCCGTCAGGCGAATCGCTTGACAAGTTGCGAAAAGCCGCTCGAACCTCTGAAAAGGCGCCGCTTTCGAATTCTCGGGACGGATCACTTCGTCCTGAATAGAACAGAGCCCAGAATAGACCCGAGCCGAATCCCTCAGGTGACACTTCGGCTCCGGTGGAAAGACGAACGTCTCGTCTTTAATGCGTCGTCGAATACAAATCATCTAATTCTGAGTCCAGCAAAGTCGCAGACGTCGCTCTGGATTCCCGATGTCTTCTTTATGAATGAGAAGGAAGCCTCGATGCACCGCACGCCGTCGGATAACGTTCTGACGAGGATATATCCCAACGGACAGGTAGGCCAGTCACCGGTTGATTGAAATTGAGTTCCACTGCCGACTGGGCATAACGCTCCTCCCTCTTTCAGGTCCAGCACAGCACTCGGATTTCGCTGGCGGTGTCGTGTCCCGTGTCATCCACGTATTTTCCGTTTGGTTCGGTGCAGTGTCCACTGAAAATAGCGTCTTATTCTCGAGAGGTCGCTGATATGAACGTTAGCTGGGATGACGGTGGTTTGGTGCTCCATAAAGGTGGGTCCGGACTTAATCCGTCAACGGAGGTATGCTCCATGTTCGGGACCTCTATTGACCTCCTCTTCTGTGACATGTCACTTTTGAAGGAATCGAGCTTGACGGATATTCGCTGGACAACTCCACTATGAAGGCCGAACACTGTGTTGCTATAACGAAGTTGGGCAAATACTCCTGCGTAACCTCAATACTACGCTTCACGAGGATGCCTCGCCGCTGGCTCCTAACTTTCCACATACCGTGTATAGGGCTAATGTCTTGCGCCGCGTTGGCAGCCATTCTTCGCAAGAAAAATGAGAATGTGGTCAACGCATTTTGTTTCGTGGCCTGCGTTGGAATAACTTTGCAGGTAGGTCCCTCGACGATGCTTAACTTTCAGTGAAGGCAATCAAGAAGGCATTCAGGGCTTCAGTGAAAAGAACTATCAGAGAAACAATATAGGTATTATGACAAACGTGACCTCGAGCTCTTCAAGGCGTGCGGGCTCCGTGGGATCAGGAGACCCTCCAGATCCAATCCAGCGATTTTTCTTCTGAATCTCGAGGAACTCAATTTCAGTCGAGAGAACTCAACCGATCCGACCAACCTCAAGACTGTAATCACCGACTATCAAAGAACTCATTTGCAAAGCACAATGAGTCCATATTCCGATTTCAAGAAACTCAGTTCTATTGGAACTGATTTGAAAAACATCGTCAATCTTCTGAGGAAGTCTAAAACGGTAGCAGCAGGTGGTGGAGAATCTGACCATTCGAAGATTTTCCAATATCCGAGACAGAGAACTTTCCGAATCGACTACATTCATGTGGTTCTTGAGACCTCGCGCGTTTCGCTAATCATTCAAGTGTCGCGATATCCATGAGATTCAACAAATCATCGCAAGAGGTGCAGCTGATGGATATCGCGGTGAGCAATCAACTGTCTCAATATGGTCCCACTATAGTCATGACCCCACGGAAATGATGGTCGACTCTAGCCTTCAGAACACTCATCGTTTGAATCCATTTGAGGCACACCTGTTTGCGACACATTGCACCGAATCTGTCATGTGTCCCGAAGGAATTACCTGTGAACTGGGCTCGTTTTGAGGATGAATCCTTTGATGGATCAGCTACTCCCCTTGTACGACGGGTGGATGCGTTCAAACCGAGACTTGCGTGCGGGATGAAAGACCATTGAGAACCGACTTCAGCGAAAATCTCGAAATCGACCTGTGGTGGTTTGTCAATGAGCTCCTCGAAATCACGTTATTAGACCGATGGGATGTGGAGAGAAAGAAGAACACACAGATTGCTTCCAAGGCTCAAAGCCCGATTTGAAAGAGGCAGAGACGAACTGATCATGGTGCTTTCAAACTTCGAAACCCTTCGAACGGAGCTTACGTAATAGCGTTGGCATGGTGACGATGCGATAACCAGATCGAGTTCAATAATTCCACATTTTGAAACTTGTTCCCTATCCGGATTACCTCATTAATGTTTCTCAATTTCTCCCATCCGCCCTCAAGGTCAAAGACGTTCCGTCGTCGAATCATTTGAGGTCTATCGATGTCTGGATCCTGATGACGTATGGCTTCTTCCTCCTCCACACGCTTATCTTCAGCTACCCGAAAACCAGAAAAGGTGACTCCAGCCATTTCAAAATCTTATCCAACCCCTGCGCTGTGCGCCCAAGCTCCCAAAGAAGGACTGCGGAGATTCAGTGAGAGTTTTGAGATAGAGAGGCTCCGCGCAGTCTCGATCTTGTTGGTCCTGCTTTTGGAAGAACCGAGAAAACGGAGCACGATAACGAAGAATCTTGTTCTGAAGGAAAACGCGGTTCGACGAAGGCTGGCGCTGTGTTCTTTCCATCTCTAATCTGAGCCTTTCCCTTGAAGCTTCTCAAGTGAGCGATGCGGACTCCGATCAGGCCGTGGCTGAACAACGATTCTACGAGTTACTCGAAAAGCATTTATCGACCATTTTCTACGGGAGCACGTTCATGTTTGTTATATTCTATTTCATCGTGGTGAAAATAATTGCCGGCGCGATCAAATGAATTTAAAACATTGCATTCGATGGAACACTTGTGCGGCATATATAAACCGGATCCATTTCATTGGTTAATAATATTTCCCGAGTATGGCTGGTATCATCGACGAGGTCATGAAAGTCAAGAAAGTTCTTGTGTTGCGCATTCCCGAGCGGCGGATTGCGGATATCCTACAAACAAGTCAAAAGGTCACAGGCAGAAAAGGTGAGGTTTCGTGGGTAGCCGGCACCCTGACCGGTCCGAGGAAAAAATGCCCACGGCTAAGGAGGGATAGCAGAGGCTCGCCTGCATTGAGGAGGATATACGAAACTTCAGCGGGCTCTTTTTTCAAATTAGTTTGCTCATATTACCATATATTATAAGCAGATCTGAACAATCTCAGACGACAAAGAGGCTGCCTGTACACCGTCTTTGTGGACTTCAAGTCCGCCTTTGACACCGGCTCGAGGGACCTAGCTCTCCTTCGCCTATCCCAGGCCGGTGTTCCCCCTCGACTGTTGCGACTAGTGTGCGCCATACTACAGACCAACTACATAAAAATTCATGACGGCATCGGCACCAGCGAGAAACTCCGCCAAACGACAGGATTTTCGCAAGGGGATAATGCAAGCCCATTATTGTTCTGTCAACTTATCGCAGATCTCCCGTTCCGAGTCACCAGCAGACACCCACTTGTGAAAGTAGTGAAATACGCTGATGATTTAGCTCTCTACAGCCCGTTCATCTTCCACGTTCAGAGCGCACTCAGAACGCTGGATGAATACGTTCGTGAAGTGGGCCTCACGATCAACTCAAAGAAAACGGAAGCCGTAAAATTCAGGAAGGGTGGGAGATTGGCCGACGACGACAAGCTCACCCTCAACGGAGAACCGATTGAATTCTCGCCCGCCTTCACATATCTCGGCATCACCCTCAACACGACGGGACGGAGCTTCACGAGACACATCGAGGAGAGGGCGAGAAAAGCGAGGATAGCATCTTTATCAATCTGCGCACCGCAGAAACTCTCGGTTGCGACTTCTCTGCGACTCTTCGACATGAAAATCTCGCCGGTGGCTTCGTACGGTATCAAACAAGTTTGGAACTTCCTCTCGCTTCGAAACCTCACCGCGCTCGACAGGGTCAAAACCTCGTTTCTGAAACGAGTCCTTTGTCTCCACCGCACATCGAAAAGCCGACTGGTTTTACTGCTCGCCGAGACTCCCAACTTCGTCGACGAGCTCAAACTTCAGTTCGATCTGCCTGACACCCAGGCCTACCTGGAGTTCGCCGCCCTACAGGCTACCAAACGAGCACAGGTGGACCCCCAATTCTTCGAGACCCCCGCCATGAAAACCTCGCACTGGAAGGGAGTCAACTTCGAACTCAGGCACCGCTACACACGTTACGCGATACATGGATTCCACCACGACTTCTGCAGGACCAGCTTCTACCACCAGCCAGTTGGAAGCTGTCGTTGTAAATACTGCGGTCAGACTTGTCCGATGTACCATATGCGTGACTGCGACTCCAAGAGCTGACCCACAGCTCAATTCTTTATATGTATGTTCATGCTGTCGTTTACACTATTTGAGTGTGTCAATAAACCTATATATTATAAGCAGACCGCTGACCAGGCCGGTCGAAGCAACTCGGTAACAATGCCAAGGAGGACACACTCTGAAAACCCCGAAAATCAGATCCTTTCAATAGATTCAGCTGAGTAGAACAGCTGAAATGACGCTTCCCGGATCGGGTTCGCTCCTATCTCGTCGTCGTGTTTTCCCTCAGGAGGGTTGCACACCGTGCTCGGGACACTTGTGATTTTCCCGACAAAATGACTTGTTCGCCGACAAGATAGCAGATGAAACAGCTGAGACGTGAACTAGACGGAGAAACGGAAAGAATGATGATCTCACGGCGGGCGCACGTCGGGCCGTTCATTTGCTCGTTTGCAGTACGAGTCGTTCGAGTGAGCGCAGAAAACAATTGCGGCTTGCTTTGGAAGAACAATTCTTCCTCCAGATTGACTCGCAATCCCCGCGATGCTTCTCCACTCCCCCGAGTCTTCAAGAGGATTTCGGAAGGAAGAAGCAGACAGGAAGCGCAAACGATGTTCTCACCCCATTCAAACTTGAGAGGGATGTGTTCTGGGAGTTTTAAATTCTCTTTCAGATCAACGACACGACACGTCGTTCAGGAACGTATCCTGAAAGTTCAAACTTCCGTCCCGGATCTTGGCCTCGTAATTCACGTCGGTCGCCATCGAGTCTTTGTAATTTGTTCGAGGAGCTGATTGAGGGGCGGAAAGCGAGATTCTCTTCTTGAATCCTCACATTCTGAAACTTCTCGCGATATTTCACCGCGGACGACGCTGGATTCCGGGCGAACGGATTGAATTTCCTCTCTCTTGAGCTAAGAAGATCAAATCGCATGTTGAGACGCTAGCGAAGGAGAAAACAGTTCAAGAGCAAACAGCCCCTTGAAAAGTGAGGCAAAACCTGTCTCGGTCGCCCTCGAAGTTTGTAGAAGATTTATTCCGATGCTGCGCAAACTCGGCGTCCGCTCCGCGGCAATCTTTGCTTCTATTCGATTCTATCAGAAACAATCTGTCAGTGCGAAAAGCGACAGAGCGAGCGGAGCAGGAAAGAGATAGAGAGGTTCTTCCAGTGGTGGAAATAGAAATCCACTCAAAGCATCTGCCGGTCGAGAAGCTGCAGTGTTGTCATAACAGCTCGGTTCTCGTTTGTTCGCTCGTTTGTTCGTGTGTTTGAAAAGACGCATCTCAGTAGTGATGTTCTCCATACTTCGAAACGTGGAGTTCTAACGAGAATGAGCTTTCAGAGAACATGAAAGGGGTTTCTCTCGAAGCCACTGCACGCGATTGTGGTTGACGTAGCTATCGCGTTCGTGGCCACAGAAGACGCTTCCTGATGATGACCAAAACAATCGCTCCCGCCTTCGCACCTCGTTCTCCTCCCGTTGTCGACTAGAATTTCTTTTCATGTAGATCTGCTTCTCCGAAGGGCAATACTCGTCCCAAAGGAGAGAGGCGTCTATTCAGACATGATGGAACCTAATACCTATTCTGTCGTTCTCGCTACTCCGATCTCACGCGCAGAGGCTCATATGGAGCATTGGAATCGACGGCGACGACGAGGACATCTAATGGACTTTGTTTAGCAGCTAACGATCCCCAACTCTCACCGTCGGACCCGCTTCATTCATTTACCTATTCATTCTCTCTCACGTCGCACATGCAATGATCCTTTTCAGCACCATAACCCGCGGAATCTTCGCACAGTTCTCGCGAGTTCATCACTCAAAGCTTCCTCAAGGTGCTTATTACCACTTCCTTTCATCCGTTTTCCGCTGCCATGTCGACGTACGAGGACAAACGACCACAACTTCTCGCTGCCAAATGGCCGACCACATTCCCTCGGCGCCCAATGATTGCGAAGAATCGTCCGTGGCATCCTTTTGTTTCGAATCCAGTCGGATCGATTGCGAAATAGATTCCAGGGAATCTCGACTGACTCTGTTCGGCATCCTCTGTCATCGTTATTGCCGTTCCTCGCTCCCGGAGAGGCGCAACACGGTGTCGCTGGAAGTACATACACAGCTTTGGTCGAGCGAACTCTGGTTTCTTTGGCTTCCACGATGCCCGAGCTTAAAAATGTTAGTGCGTCGCTACAAGCACTATTATTATTATTATTATCATTAGATGGTAAAGTGCTCCGTTTCGCCACTAGAGGCAGGTAGGCAAGCAAGCAGGCGAGCGAGCGAGCGAGCGAACAAAAATGCCACTATCTCAAGGGGATACGAAGCATTCCAGCGTGCCTGAAACGTCCACGTCAGACCATGTCGGCAGGAGAGCGATATTTAATGCAGCCCTTCTACTCAACCAGCCTCCTGAACAATGCGGTACAAAAAGCGCATCCTTTTTTTCTCCTTCGTTCGAGTGGTATTCTTATCGAATATTTATCCCATCTATGCAGAAGGCAGCTACTTGACGGTGAGTGGCGCACGGAGCGCAAAAGGGGGCGGTGAATTTGTCACGAGCTGTTTGTGCAAAAAATCCAACGGACACGATATAACGTCAGCGAGAGGTCCCCGACAGAGAAGATCATTGTCTGAGAAGAGTTAGTTGCGCGGAGATCCTTGGAATGACGCGCGAACAGAGCCTTGCAGGAAAGTGTGAGACGCGACGAGGCGAGGCCGGACGAGGATGAGTTGAACGAGGCAGAATGTCCGCTCGCGGGGACCCGTGGGGCACGGAATAAAACAAAACAACAGGGAAGGCCAACGAGGCGAGCACGCAGCAGTACGAATGCGACGAGAGACTTTTGGTCTCGTACCCCTTGCACATCCCAGCGGGAAGCCTCGCCCGGCAACCGGCCCGACAACCAGCCAGCTAGCTAGTCTACGAGCAGGAGGCCGTTAAGCGACTCATACGATGGCCTGTATCCGCATGAGGAAAAAGAGCACTTATATGCATGCATATGAGCAGCAGCGAAGAGACGGAGACGACATTCTCATGTTAATACCTCCACCACAAATTCTTATTTCCTCTAATCAAGATCTACAACACGTGCATGACCGCCAACTGGTAAATATTTCCATCATGATGAACGGCCTGCAAACCGGAACCGAAATCAGTCGACTTCCATTGGGCTACGTGATTTAGTTAAGCAAATGGCCATCTTCCTCTGGAGCTCGCACTATTGATCGCCTTCGGCAGCGCAACGGCTGACGTCGCCGAACGGCCTCTACTCTCACTCGGACTAATCAGTGCTTACTCTGCTTCTTGATTAGAGAAGACCTTGGCGAAGATTTGAGTGCGTAGTGATGATGATGATCGGGTCTATAGCGGAGTTCGCCTTGGAAACAGAGAAAGATACGAAGCGTGGTGTTCAGAGTGAATGACCTCCGAGGTTTGTTCCGTGTTATCTCCGCAACTTCTAGTTCTCCATAGGTAATTTCATTTTTGGAACAAAAGGAGGATTTCTTTTGAGTCTCCTGAGGCTTGAAGCTCAATCAATGTTCTGGATGTTTCTCCGTTGACCGAGGGCGCTTGAATTCGCGTCGGGGCCTGTCCGGTCAGATCCGTGAACCAGTGGACCTTGTACCAAGTGCTTTCTGTACTCGCTGTTTTTGCTTCCCAAAGGAGATAAGTTTGGCGATATATCTGCTGCCATCGGTGATCACGCCAACCGTATACGAACCGAGTCAAGCATGGATCTCCGCAATGTCCTTGCGTTATTGCTGCCGCCAAATTGCTTGACCAGCGTTCCGAGGAATGTGTATCACCCGCTTCGCTTTGTTCGCAAAATCTTGAGTGAGAATGCAGTTTCTGAGACGAATTCACTCATCGCGCTAACAAGCCATGAGAACTCTATGATTTTTTAACAAGAGCTCTGGATTTCATAAATATGGAGCTCATGGGTCTCCGTTCCGAAAACTCTTCCCAGTGAGGTTTTCTGCGATATGAAGGGGGAAACAGCGATCTGGGGAAATCAATCGAAACTTTCCTCGGAGGGTGCAAAGACTGCTGGCTCGACCGCGAAACCCCTCCGAGCATCGAAATATGACATGTGAACCTATCTAACCTTCTCTCTCCTCATCGGTCTGCGTTGCGCCTCACTGCGGGCACCGACACCTCAGAGAACCTCTTTCGTGAGAGCTTTTGATGTCCATTGGGATTTCGGAAGAGAAAAGGAGAGCCCTCGAATAAATTTCAGTTCTTCGAGAGCCACGACCGAGATTTTCGGGAACCAGGGGTGTAAGGATTCGAGCCAACCGCGCGGTCAGATATCGCTGAATTCCCGCGTATCCAAAAATTCATTCGAGAACATCACTGCTCAGGCCAACTTCGGAAGGTAGCCGCGCGGTCGAGAGCTAAGTTTTAGCGTCTGGAACTATCCGAGAGTAGATATAATATGGAGTTGAATTGCGCGAAAGTTTAAACCCTGCAGATTCGCTGTGAACCGGAAAATTCTGTGAACCGGTCGGGCTTGGAACTTGATTGTTGAGTGCAAAAGTTCCTAAGTTGGGGTGGGTACGGGTTACGTTGCGTCGATTTCTAGACTCCTTGTTCGCGAGACTCGCTGTCTACGTACGTCCCTCGGAGCCTTTCCACAGAATGAATCAGGCTTCGCCATCAACGGTCCTAGATCTTTATTCTTAAACGGAGCCTCCTCCTCCCTTGGAACCTCTCCTCTATTCTTCCATACGTCATCTGGAGTTGTGCCACGTATGGCCATCCCGATTTTGAGCCCTGCAAGCTATGATGAAAACATCTATGATTAGAAAACCACTGTTTTCATGGAAAGAAGATCTTGCTTCTCCATCTTGACTGATGGTGAGGCAACCAATGCATGGTCATTGGACGCTCCATAGAAAAAGATTCTGCTCAATCTCTACACGGTTGTGCTTGCAGTCGAAATCTGCGGTGAGGAATTTACTTGACATGTGTCTCAAGATTACTTCTTCTAGGCTGGCGGAAGCAAACCCCGCTGAGGACAGATGGAAACGGGTTTTCCGAGTGAAAATGAAGTTCCGAAGAGAATCTCTGCCGCCCAGATACTGGAACGGCCATTGGATTGACGGAAAATATTGTGAATATGAGCACAAGATTGTTGACGACGTAAGAATCTTTGAGAGTACCGAAGGATCAGTTTCGCGGGACCTCGTAAAACTTTGTGAATGATCCACGAAGTTCAAGCATACCGCTAATCCCTGGTTGTGAGCTGTTGCTCATGAGAATTCGGCGGAGATTTGAATAACTGGAGAGGAATCTTCCGAGAGGAGTGCGAGCCTGGACCGACGACACATTTTGATCTGCTCGCTGGTCAGGGCTGCGCCCAGAATAAGGTTTGACGACAGGATTTCGATGTAGAACGCATGTCAAAGAGACAAAACCAGTTCCATTTGAAAAGAAAACCCCTCGAAGCGACCATCCGTTCGAAACAGATGGCGAGTGGAAACAGATGGCGTCTCATTTCAGCTTCATTGGGCCGCGTGACCACTTGAAGTCGAGAAAAATAAAAATTAGTTCATATGGCTCCCTCGTGGCATTCTGATTTTATTTTCAAACTTTTTCGGCTCTTCGCAGCGACGAAGTGAAACTAGAGTCGAAGCAATAAGTTCTCTCGCCAGCGTATCCTGTTTCCTCTCACGACAGCAAAGTAGAAACGCGATAGTCTCGTGTACTCCTTCTACTCTCTTGTTGAACTCTCCATGCTCCCTTGCTCGACTTCGACCTTCTGAAAGAAGACATAAAACTTTTAATATGAGCTAGGTCATAATTTTTCGAAGCTGTCCACTCAGTTCCACGGCTTAGAAGCGACCCGCTGATTCGTGTTCCTTGAGAAAAACATTTCGCGAATTATTGCTTTGCTTTCCGATCAACTTCAGACCTTCTAAGAAATCTTTTCCCGAACACTTGAACGGATCTGTATCTCTCTTCACAAAGGCTTTGCTGTTGCGAGCAGATGTGCAACTATGTGCGTAGGAAGATTCTAGACTCAGCAATAAAAGGGTGGAACTACAACCGAGGAAGGCGCAGAGGAAACGCCGCGCCGCCGCCCGACAGAGCTTGTTCAAAGAGTACAACGTTCCTTACCTAGGTCCGGTTTGGTCGAAATCAAATACAAAAAAGAGAAACGGTCCGGGAACTCCTGACAGCTTGACAGCATGGTCGGTTGACAACAGCGGCAGCAGAAGGAGCGACAAGCATCGAGAACGGAAAGGAAACGAGGAGAGGACGAGAGCAAGTTGTCCCACGAGCCGAACGAACGACAAGAAAAGCTGTATTTGAAAAGAAAAACATGGAGTCGTGTCTTCTTCACGCTGGAAACGTAATGAGAGAAGATGACGAGACGTCAACGCCGAGTGCTCCATGCACTCAAATACAGAGCAACTCCCCAACGGAAGGGGAACAAGCCTCAACGCCAACGACAAGTTGTTCTGGCTTTTATTCATCTGCAGACCGCGTTGATCTGTCCGACGGATTGCCGCCTTCACTCCACCTCCATCGGGATAGACGACACTCAAAGAAAAGAACTGAAGAACGTCTATTGCGCAACACGCGACGCGTAGAAAGGTTCCGAACAAGTTGATCCCATCATTGTGACGCAACGCGCACTAATGGAATGTTCTAGTTCATCATCAGCGCCGCCACCGACGCGACGCAGGTGTAGCAGGGGGTTTGATTCATCGCTGTGATACCGATGCCAGACCGAGGTCTCCCTAAAAGGTCTCGCCCAGTTGATTCAAACCTTGGGAGTCTCTGCGGACGACGACGGACACAAACAGGAGGATCTCGACCCAAGTGGACTAGAGTGGATTCAAAAGGAGGCCAGGTTTCTCAATCTTGGAGCTGGAACTCTCCGACGACGCAGATGGATGCGTCCATTCATTCTAAATCCTCTTGCCACTCTATTTCTGGTTACAATCGAAGTTTGCATATCTGAAGGACTCTGCTTGAAGGAGGATCGAGGGCCTTTGCGACATTGAAAATTCAAAGCAGTTCCTATTTGTTTCATGTTTGGTGAGACGGGCTCATCCACACCGTGTTCCGATGGGGAGAGAGAACACTTGAGAGCATCGAAAAACAGTATGACAATAACTGACTTGAGAGAATCGGTTGGCTTGTTGGTTCCCTGTCTGCACCCATAGAATCAAATTGTGAATGTGGAACGATGACACACGATCAGAGACTGCGGCGAGAAGACCGACCGAGCAACGCAACGTGTACAGGTCTGAAAATATGTACGCTGCAGCAACCTTTCTTTATCGTGGTACTCGGGGCCGGATTCCTAATTAGGCTGTCCTAGGCTGTAGCCTGGGGCGGCAGATTCTTTCAGGGCGGCAAATAACTGTTTCGGAGAGAAATTGACGGGCCAATACCCAAAACGTCGCGGCGCGTCACGAGTCCACTTTTCTAAATTTCGAAATTGCGGGAGAAAATCTGCGTGATGGATAATCTCTGATGTCCGATCCATGATTTGAAAGTGGGAGTCTTGTGCAGATCTCTTAATTACAGCAGAAAACGTCTCGAGAATCCGACTGGATCCGAAACTAGAATAATGAGCGACCTCGGGATGGAATTGCGACGTTTTTTATCTGGACACCACTTCCCCATCGTGGGCGTTAGCGTCGATGCCGAGACGTAACGGGATGCCTGCGGAGGTGACTCTCAGCTGACCGGCGGCCGTAGGAATTAGATCCAACTTCTGAAGATGCTCCGTTCGTTTACGCGGTATTCTCCCGATTCAGATCCGAAATGAGAGCTTTTGCTCCTGCAGATGTTGAGCGGGGTATCTTACTCATTTCGTGGAAGTCCTATTCGTAATACATGTCTCTAGTGCGCCGATCGGTTTTTCTTGTTTATTTTTTGTGGAAATTCGCTCATTTTATCGCCTGAAACCGCGGAAAGGAGTCACTCGTGCTCCATGGACCTCTGCGATTGCATATGCAACGGTCCAGCATAATATTGAATAAGGACCTCAGCAGAGTTCAAAAGACAGGAAGGCTTTCAAATGCAGATCCGTGGTTCTGAATCGGAATCATCATGACACCGAGGGAAGGGAGCTCGCAAACAGATACACCAGTCCACTTTGAGTTCTGATTCCGGACGAGTTTGTCGGAGAGGTCCTCCGTACGGAAAGCTTTGCTGAAGAGATTCCTTCGTTCGAGGAACAGTGTAAACCGACTTCCGTTCGAACTCTACCCCCGGACGGAAGCGAACATCCTAGATCCGATGATTCGCATCATTGATCTCTCAAAACTGAGGGAAGTCCGCGTCGCTGGTTCGACTCGCTCGAACCAATTCCGATTCATATCCTTGTTCTTCACTAACTAACGTTTATCTGTGAAAATGCAAGCCTGGCTCGAGTTGAGGAGCGGCTTTCAGCTATCGAATTCACGGGGGAAAACCTCCGTTGTTTGACCAGCGGGCAGACCGACGGGTCAACCAGTCAGCGAGAGCTGGAAAACAAGCGAAAGGTTGCTCAATGACACCCGAAAGGACGGCGCAGCAAAGAAGGGAGCACAGCATTGCATCGTACTCGTTGTAATGAACGTTCTTACCAAATAACTCCCTGTTGCTAAACGTGATCACATTGGCAGAGACGGACGACCAACCTACCTACGGGACTATAAAGAGTTCAATAGATCAGAACGTTGAGGATCAACTGGTGGAAATATAACAAATAACAATACCATAACAAATCTCGAAAAAGGTCCGCGTTTTCGAGGCTCGAGCAGATTGGGAGCGATTCTCAGACTTCGAACTCAACGGCCCCACATATTTCATCGCGGAGGTCTTGCGTCTGACACTGAAATCAGTCCAGGAATGCTTCCTGTGCGTCCTCAAAGAGCAACACGGTACAAACTGAATCTGTTCTTATTTCCAACAACTCGATCCTCTCACCTCTCTGCCTGACATGTGGACGACATTTCTTATAAGGATCCGATTGAGCTTTCGACTGTTCGCCGCCTGGTTGCCTCTTCGAATAAAAGCAGCCGTAATGCTCCTATTGATAGAAACAACTCGACCTTGAAGCGCTGATGAAGTCGAAAACTTGGCCAATCTGGTCGATAAAAGGTCCAGCACGAATCCTCCGAGAAGTTTTGTATCCTCCATGAACGCTTTGTGAACGACCGCAAGAAAGAGTATCTTGATATTCCGCTTTAGAGTGATCCCAGAGGAAAACGTTTGACGATACCCAGATGGAGCGAGCATTCCTAATGGACACAGCTCTTCATTTGTACGAGGTGACTCTTCGGCTCTAATTACGGAATCCGGTCAGCCATCATTTGATGTTGAAACATCGCCACAATCGATTCCGACCACAGAGTTCTCGATCGAGGTCCTGTTGCAGCGAAAGAACTCGAGCTCTGACGAAAACGAGATTCTCACCCGAAACAGATCGCCTAAATTGAGACGTGAGAACTACGAATCAGTCATTCGTTGTCATAAGAAACAAGCAGAGCAAGCCGCCTCCGCAACGCTTGTCACGCGTGTTGTCATGTCTAACATAGCGCAACATTTTTGAATGCACACACACCTCGTAGATACTGCTTGGGACGAGACCTGATGCCACGACGTCTGAGTTGTTGCGTCATCCCAAACTCTGGCTGCCTTCGCGCGTCATTGGTAATTATTGGATCGAGCTCGAGTTTCAATATTGATTTGTGCAATTTAATATCACGGTGCTTCTGGGAACGAATGATTGCTTTGGCGACTAAACCAGGTGTCGCATTTTCACCAACCTTGACCACACCTAGAGTTTCGAGTTTTGTCACAATCTCATCCCAATGTCAGGGCGCTCCTCATTCGATTCCTCCGTCCGCTCCAGGGACTGTCCTCGAGGAATAGTCCACCAACTCCGGAATCTATTTCATCGAACGGTCGTAGGGAGATTGGGTTCGTCGAGAGTTTTTCGGATTTCCTTCCATCAAGCGAGCAAGCGAGCAGCTTATCCGATTTTTCCGTTCAAGACATCTTTCCTGTTCCCAACAGCGAGTAATCTGTTCGGAATAAGGGAGGGAGCAGAATGAACAAACAGCTTTTCTTCCAACAAAACCAATCCGACCTCGGCCATCGCCCAAACGAAGGGCAGAACGGGGGTGATTGGAGGGATCGGTAACTTCAGATCGTGAGCCTGAATTGTAAGGCTTCTCCAATTTCCGGCCGACTGTTGTCGACAAAAGTGCGAATCCCGTCTCGGTCGGGTACGGTTCTATCTTGAGTATATCGCGTCGGTGGAAATGTTACCAGCGTCATAAACTGACAATTCTCATTCGACATTTCTACCGACGGAAGACGTGTCGTAAAACGTGTGGAGCACAGATGCAGGAGGCAGAGACACTCGAAAGTTCAGTCAATCATTCATGACCGCGGTTCCGAGTTGATGATCATCAGCTTCATTAAGTATTATTGCTGATATCAAGTGCAATAGCGGCAGCAAAGGAAAGTGCCGACTTTGCGACTGCACTCTCTTTGACTGCTTGTCTTTTACAATGACTCGTCGGCCGAGATGAGGAACGGCGTCTGATGTAGCAATTAGTCAATGAAGCGGTACAGAACGGAGTTTGGAGAGGGCGCCTCTGTAATTGTCGTTCATCGCGGAAACGAATAATTTGTCGAGCTAAGAATATCCAGGTAATCTTTGAATGTGACATTTTTGTGTTGTTCCCATCCCAGACCAGAGAAAGGTAACTACGCGGTCCCAGCATGACTCCCTGCGGGATCGAAGTTGCCCCAGGATGAGACAAGCTCCGAAAGTTACGGATCAGAACGGGCGAAGGTGTCTGATGTCCAGCAAAACTCTCTCCGAAAAAAGTCTGACAATCGTTCATTGATTTTGTCTTCAACCTTCCCCGCGCGGCAAAGTTTCGCTGTATGCGTTAAAGAAGCTTCTTTCCGAGGTTTGAAACGAGTTCAGGTAGGGAAGCCGGTCGGGTTACAGAGCGATGATCAAGGAGAGGAAACAGGAACTTTCAGCTTTGCAGGAGTCGTTCAAATGTTTGCCTAATGATATTTCTAACAGGAGCATGTGCTTGTTCGAGAACGCTGCTGATGACACTTGTGAGTTTCCATATCACCCAACTGGCAAGATTTCGAAAGATCGATAAGCTTCCTTGCGTTCGTCATGGGCGGCTAAACACAAATCCAGTTTGAGCGACATTCAACAGATCACAGTTCGCCGCTCTCCAGAGGATCTTGTTTGGAAACTCGGATGTGAACGATCGCGTGGATTCCCGCTCGAAGAGCTCCGCGGGTGAAGAGGCTCTCATCAGTCTCTCTGACGCAGCTCTTGCAAAATGCGTCCAATGGCTCGATTTTGCGAATGGCGGAGTGGAAAAATACTCGGCCAGAATGACAGACTTCGTGAAAGGTGATGTCGATGGGATGTAGTCGAGACCCAGACGACGAAAGCGTTTAACACAGAACCATGTCAAAGGATAGCCGTCTGGCCAAAGAAGGATAGCCAGCTAAAGAAGGATAAGCCTCGAGAGCAACGAAGAGGCACGGAGAACTTTCTACTAAAGTGCGCGGGTGAGTGTGTGGTCGAGCGAGTGAGTTAGTGTGGATCTAGCAAACTTTCAGTGCTGCTAAGCTCCATGCGGCTGTTATAGAGCATGGGATTGCAAATATAGAATTGTCGCCAAGAAGCTCAACAAGGAGAACGGGGACACCCCGTAGATGCATAAACTTCGCAGTTCCTATAATGTCTTCATTTAGTGCGACCTACTTTCGGATTCATATTACGAAAACCGCTTTACAAATTCCAACAACCTTGAACTAGATGAGAATCTGTGGGAAAATTCGTTAGACTTCTCGATATTCTACAATCGATTCTTCATGAAGCTTCTAGAGCGCAGCGATCCTGAAAATTCGCTTGGAAATAGAAACAATGAATTGGCCGGCCGGTGCATTATTGGAAATCGATCGGGTGGGTCATTGAAATATGAAACGAGCTTGAAAATGAGGAGGGTAATATTTTGGCTCGCCTCATGGATGAAACGAGGCGTGTAACGGGATCGGGCTCGAGAGCAGAGGTCGAAAGAAAACCGTAAATTTCGAGCTTTTGTTCTGAGCCTGCTGTTGAGAAATGAGTGTTGCGCTGCCGAGCTTCCAAGAACCGCAGGAGAAAAGTTCGTTGTTCTCGTGCGCAATCCCGCGGAAGCTTCTTACATGAGATCGTCTTGAATTCTTTGTTCAATGAGTTCGGCGAGAGCGCCAAGTTCATAACAAGACAAAGCCCCTCGAGAATACCTAGTTTCGGTGAACGGAGAAGATCCCCCAGGTGAGACCGACCTTAACGGTACGTTGTTTTGAGCGCCACATGGTGTAGGCTCAACAAGTGCTTTGGCGAGGCAAGTGGCTACAACCAGCTGATCGAGCGGTCTTTTGATCGGATTTCTGACTCGCGCGTCTCGGGATTTTCGATGATCCCATCAGTCGGTCGGGTTTTGCGCAATCAGAGACCCTTCACACCGTTCGAACAGCGACTATCCCGAGATGTTATTGACGATTGTTATGGCACCGCTGGCCACGGTCGCGTCGGAAATATCGTCGGGCCCTTGCCGCCGGCGGTGAGGAGGCCACGGGAAAGGGATCGCAGGGCCCTCTCTATTGCCGGCCTCCAGTGCTCCAGCCCGGGCCAGGCGGGAAGCATCTCCGAGCGAATGATCGGGAGTCCAATCTCTTCGTCGATTACGATTATCCAGAAGTCTTTTTGTATAAATTGTTGAAGCCCAGTGAGATTTGTGAAATCGGTAATCTCATCAGACATCGGTGACCTTTGAAGTTCGTTTCGGTTGGATTGTTTGTTCAGTGTACAGCGGGGAGTCTCGTCAGAAATCGTCTTCAGATCAGAAGTTGTTGGACAGACCACTTGGTAAGTGTGAGTCAGAGAAAAAAGAAGCTGTTCGGCTCTTCTTGATGGTGCGCGCAGAAGTTTGTTTTTCAAATTCATGTGAAGGGCCGCGCCGTAACGGCCGCGGGCGGCGGTTGACCACTACGTAACGCAAGGGGCTACGCTTTCGATTGGTGTGATTCGGTTCTAATGCACTTTGAGTAAGGGTGCAAGCAAGGATGGCAGTAGGCGCGCGTTTGAATGTTTGCCGCCTGGCCGCTCGCTCGCTCGTTCGTTTGGTTGGTTCTTCGTTTGCTCACTTGACTGGTGGAAGGCCCAAAGATGAGTGCCGAATGCCGAGAGCGTTGTTTATTTTTTATGGTTGACGCTGTCACCACAAGCCGCGGCTCTGGTTATGCGTCTCAACGTCAGCAACACTTTTTATGGAGGACGTCAATTTAAGCGCCTGAACTACGCGACGCGGACTCACAGCCAGACCGACGCACGCATGAAACGACGGACCCGATCGAATGGCTTAAAGAATGCACTCTCTTCGCTTCGAGTTCAGCACAAGCGTAGACATGAAAGTCCGTTGTTGGCCGATCGGTCAGTCAGTCAGTCAGTCAGTCGGACGTTCGAGCACTCGTGGCGAACCGCAGCAGCACGGACGATGGCGATAACTAACCTCTCGGCTTGCGAAAGCTTTGGGGCGGGTCACTGGACTGCATCAATTCCTTCTTTCGCACGAATATATTCGAACTTCGTAATCAGATATGACACAGAACAGGTCTTCTGGTGATTCGGTATCACTCAGGTTTTGCTCTGTCATGATGTGTGTGGTTCTGGTCGACAGCTCCTCGACCTTTCTGCGTCGTCATCAGTCAGCCTCCGAAGGTATGAAGCTTGAGGGAGTCTCATTTGAGATGTCGGATCACCCGACTACGATTGCGACGGGTGACACTCGTCGTTACGCCGCCGCTCGAAAGAGAAATTTTGAGCGTAGTCACGGTTCGAATGTCGACCTGGAGCTCGTTGTTCACTGTCACTTCTTTTTAGAGGTCGAAGCTGAGCACACACAAGTGACGACAGCACCACGATCGTCCGAACTAGTTTCGTATTTCCTCATATAGCCCCGTTCTCCCAAAAGAGTTCAGCTCGAGTCTCCGAAGGGCTGCGACTCGTTAGGACGAGAACGTTAACTCGAACCACCAAAACAGAACATCCAATGGCGCCAAACGAATCGTAACGCTCGAGTGCAATCATCGGGACATCAATTGCAGACGGAATTGTTCTCTGCCATTCAAACTTGGAGCAGTGCAGTATATGCAGTGCAACAAGATGCGAATAACGTTTCAGCTGCAGCTGTTGTCAACTTCATTGATGAGTCCACTGTTGTTTCTGTCTTTTTCGTTGTCCTGGCCCGGATCCTCGAGGCCAGACGATGCATTGGTTTCGGCCATGAGCGACAAAAGTCCGCGGAAGGAAACTCGAAACGAAGATTCGTTGAGCAAAGGGGGCGAAGAAGAAATTCGCCAACTTCCCAAGGCTCGAAGTTTTCGAGGAAGACGAGCAAAGACTTCAAGGCCGTGTGGGGTCGCAAAACCCGATCCGTGTCATCCGAGCGCGTTTGAAGGAAGAGCACCTTGATATGTAATACGAAACGCGCGTCGATAAAAAAAAAACCGTGAACCATAAACCATCCTGTTCTGAGTTTGCACCGCTAAAAGCAGCAGCTAAATACGAATCGCTACCGGCTTCGACGAACGAGATCCGTGGATAGGCGGACGGACGAACGGACGGTCGATCCCCATAGTGTATTGAGCAGCCGTTGACGATCTCGCTACTAATTGAGATATACGATTGACGCGCACTCTGGCTGCCGGAATGACCGTTCGGTCGGTCGGTCGGTCGGGCGGTCGGGCGGGCGAGCCATCTAGCGGACAGGGTCTCTGTCCGATGGGTTGGTCTGTTTGCTGTCACGCCGTTTGTTGAATCTCATGCTCATCTTCACCAGCTGGGGAGCGCGATCTTTATTAACCCGTTTCCGTGTCACTGTGAGAGCACCGCGAACCGTCTCGCTGGATTTCCACTCAGACCGCGTGTTATTCTCGAACAATAACAGCAACAACAACGTTTCGAGTATCGACAACACGACGATCCTGAAGTCAACTCGACGGGAGGCGTGCGTCATCTGCTGGCTGCCATGAGATCCATCTTCTGTGACTTTGGCGCTCTGGTCTTGTCTTGGCATGGCTTTGCTGGCTGCACCGAGCCGCTCCCATCGTCCACTCACTCGACTTCTGTTCAAATCACTGACTTACTGTTTGACGAGACGACGTACACTTTCTTGGCTGCGCCATCGACTTTCGAGGCGTGGCATCGAAAAAACGAATCTGTGCGCATCATATAAACCGACGCGAGTGCATGACTCAATCACTACGGAGTGGAGGTGAATTTGAGGCAAATCCATTACGACATCATCGACAGCGCCGCGGTGGGAGTGAATCATGTTCCTCGAGCTCACAATGGTGTAAACGCCTCGTAAAATTAGACAAGGTATGCGCGAAGTGTTTTCTTCTGTGCTCGGAGCTCGTTCTTCATTTCGGAAATGTGTGTTAGGTCTCATGTAAACACGATATCCACTGGGGGGCAACGAGGCATTCGTAGGCTTTGCCAGCACGCCGGGGCGTACGTGCCAATGGAACAACAAACGTGCGACGAATGCAACAAACACCCTGACCGGGAACGTTTATGTATGCGGGCAAGCAGCAGATGGCCTGCTCTCGATTCGGGCATAATCACCCATCAGACAAGTTTGAAACGTTAGCTATTAGCCTCGTTTGCAAGAGCTGCACGACACCAATGATCACCAGCAGAGAGATCGTGCAGTGATCGAGATAGCTTCCTCGATATCAAGGAACTTTGGTTTCTCCAAAAACGTAATCTCAGCTAAGCGGTGTATCGAATTCGCAAACACGAGTTTTCAATTTTCCACCCGCCCTTTCACGAGAGGATGACCGAAGGCCGTTGGCATCCTCGCCGAATTCCTGAGTCGGAGACGTCCGCCAACACCGTCTTCGAATAACCATCGTCAGCGTGAGATAAGATGTTTTGCTAATGAGCATCGAGCTTGTTTCATTGATTGTCGGGGAGAAATTTCTCTTTTTCTTTCCCGCGCTTCGGACTGGACTCGAGACGGGAAGAATCGATGACGGAATGGAAACTTTTCTGAATAAAGGAGCGGTATCAGCTTGCTTGCCGGTTACACAAACTTCCAACTCTGGCGTCGATGATGTTTCTTGATTTTTCATTACAAAGCTCCGATTAGGCTCCGCGTTCTGGTGGGCCCGAGATCCGAAATATGTGCTTTCGGAACATACATCAATCATAACGCTGCGCTCATCTTGATGAATAGTCCTCTTGTCCGTTCAGATTCCCTTCACGCCGGGGTGGAAATCGTGAGAATCTGATTTTTCTCCGAGCGATAGAGAGAAAACGAAAATTCTGAAAAAACTTTTGCCACGATTGGGTTGGCCCAGGGCGAATGTTTGCCTGTCTCTCGTCACAGAAATTTTGGCAACAGAATTCGTTCTGTTGTACACGAGTTCATCCCTCAACGACGTGAAACTCATCGCTGCGGGGAATCTTTCCGGAAAAACACTAAAACCGCACAAACAGAATCCATTTATGTCTCTTCCACAGAGAAGGAGAAAGCGATGAAATCACAGAAACTAAAACACCGAGAGATTCCTATAGGGTCGCCCGGAGCAAAGAAGAAAGCTTCTTGAGAGTCCATCACGCGGTGTGAGTTTCTGTGCTGTCAGCCCTCAACAGCAGCGACATTCTCCATTCTGGCGTCGGCGGCTTAGAGCCACTCTTCTAATGAGACGGAGAGGTAGAACAGGAATTAATCAATGTTTCAGTGAAATGTGTTTTTGTTCCCCGTAATTTGCATTTGCCGCACTGGCGGCGGCGGCATCATCAGCCGCCCATGAAACATGGAATGAAACAATTAGTGTTTCTTTTTTCTTGCGGGAAGATGATTGTTGTCTTCCGGACTTGACTCAAAGGCACGCGATACGACGGTCGTGAAGCCAGACATGCAGCGACACCGAGGGCTCGGGTCTCAACGAAGAGTTACGGATCCGTCGAGTCTCCTTCAACGAATGAAACGTCTCGCGCGAGGGGGTAGCATTCCAAAACGCGGATATCAGCAGCTTGGGATCCTGTGCGGCACGCTCGCTAACAGCCTCAATATCCACGGAGCTTTTGTCGAGTGCTTGAGGGCCTCTTGCCCGATGCCGATCGGTGGTTGCGATCATTTCGAAACGCTGACCTTATAATCGAGGAGATTGAGCCGCAATCGCGAATGTAAACTATAACCCGTTCGAACGCTCAACGGGAACAGAATGATGGAATCATGATTGACACTTCTGCAGTACATCAGGTTGACAATCGGGTTCTTGTTTGAAATTGGATAACTTCGAGGAATCCCGATCGAAAAAAAGTGGAAACAGAAATCATCTCTCCTCCCGCGAAAACGAAAACAAACTCTCATTGAGGAGGAATTTACTCAGCGCTTCGTGATATTAATCTTGATCGTGTGAATCCTCGCTAGCATCTGCGCGAAGCTGATTGGAAAACAAGCGCGATCATGATCTCAGACGAAGTAGCTGTTTTGAAATCACCGGAACGATTTATTACCCAACAAGCGGTTTTTCTATTGGTCAGACTGCGGTTAACAGATTGGAGGGACTTAATGGAACGCTGTTTCCTCATTTTTCCTGACGGTCTCGGAATTCGTTCGAATCGACAAGTTTGCAAATGAGGGGAGACTCTTTCTGCGAAAAAACCCTTGCCTTGCGTAAAATGAAGAAAAACTCATCGTTTGACTGCATTGCCGAGACCGTACTTCGTAATTTTGTTGAGAACAAAGCTCAAGCATTGGAGTGACCTCCAAGGTGTTCACTTTTTGGAAGACTCCAAAATGAATGCTTCGCAAGGTGTCCCCCGAGCAGCGGTTTCCAGAAGAAAAAAAATTTCGATTCCAGTCAGAGTTGGATGCGACCGACCGAGTTCCAGTTGCGATTCGGGTGAAGCAGATACTGGTGGCCATTATGGCGCAGCCATTGCTCTGTGTTGGTATAACCTGCCGACAAGTGCAACGACCATGACTGCCGGGAAAAGAAGAGGGTTCGACGACGATGACTGCGGCCGCGAGGGAGGCTACTGCTCTACTACCTGTTGTTATGAGTATAAGTGAGGCCAGCTGTTATTCGCCAGGCTAAACAACTGCAGCGCAACAATGGGTGCGAAGAAAAAGTCCGCCCGCGCTTGTCTTGTAGACGGCAATTGTCCCGCTCTCGAGTTCCTCCCACCTCCCCCGCCCCCCTCTCCTCCACCTCCTCCCGCTACATTTCCTCGGTACGGCTTTTGCGGACACTTCCATCCTTCGGTGTATTATGGTTGATTGTTCGACAAGGACTTGGCTGTCGGAGTTTGCGTGGTGTAACGGAGTTTTTTGCGCGCAGCGATCGTGCAGCCACCGACAGTGCTTAATAATTGATAAGTTGTTGCCTGCACTTGAATTGCTAAAGAGCGCTGCGTGGTGTGAGTCCGTAGCGCGGCCGGGTCGTGCGTAACTCGGTGCGCAGGGTACTCTTTTATGTCTACGATCGTGCTCGATTGTCTGCTGGGCTCGTCGTCGACTCGCTTGTTGGTCGCTTTAACTCGTTGAGGACAGCCAGCGTCTTTCAGTAAAGTTGTTTCAGCCGCTCCTACAGAGGACGCCCGAACATTCCTAAAGTTCAAATATTCGATGAGTCTGCGATGGAATGTAGAGTCTATGCTCGAACAGCAAGAGCACCAGAGACGTCAGAACACCGATGTCAACGAGGACACTTGGGCCGTCATTGCAACTCTGAATTCAATGACGCATATGCGCACGCAAACGACAAGCATGTTGGAACTAATGGAAAACGATGGGAAAGCGGGCGGGTTCCGCACTCGAAGACCCCGCCACTGCATGCAGCTAGTGCCTGGAATAGTTTTGACGTATCCCATACGATCGATGCAGGGAGTTGTTGCGAACTGCGGCGCCCTGCGGAGATTCGATTTATTGTTTGCTGTGTGGCGGCGCTTGTTGTGCTCTGTTATGCCAAACCGATTTGTTGTTGCTGCTGCTATTGTTGCTCTCGTTGTGTGTTTGATGTTGAGCTGTCTGACTGAGTGACGTAAGCTAAGCCGAGACGAAAGATGCGGAATATGAGGCAACAGAAGAAGAGGGTAAGAGACAAGAAGTCTCAGTCAGACCCGGCAATATACCGCTGTATATTTGCCCATGCCATCGCTGGATCACGGGAGAAGCAAGTCGGCAACTAGAGCAACAAGACCGTCAAGTGGACGACCAAGAAAGTGAGCACAGGCCTGCACGGTGGAAATAGCGGTCTTGTCAACGCCACACCACGCGTTTTCGCTTCATTAACACGCTGTTAAAACCGAAGACGAAAAAACCTCCAGCGACTTTTCTCTTCTCGAAACTCCAGCAGCGGTCAGCTCGCATCGTTGTCGTTGTTCACCAGTGGGAATTACGTTGATGATGGCGTAGGTGGCCGTTGATTTCGAGTCTCTCGGCTCATTTGTCGCTTTACCGGTTGGTTATGTTGTGCGCGCTCGCTTCTCCTCTAGTTCTGTTTCCTGTGCTGCCCTTGCCGCGCTGCTGCTTTGGAAGACTGAACGAGTGCGCTGAGGAGGGCGGGGAACTACGGCTGTGCAGATGTGAGGCGAAGAGGAGAAGAGAAGAAAAGTTTTCCGACCAACGAGGTTTCGATGGTTGGATAGGTCACCGCTATTTCATCGTATCCGACCTGTTCGTCTGTCGCTCAATCGCTTTGTTGGTCGCTCGGATCGGCGGATTGATTATTGATCCATAGATACGCCACAGATGTGAAGAGAGAAAAATTGAAAGGACGCTTTTCCGGGAGGAGCAGAGCTCTTGTGGTCGAGTGACCACTGGTCTGCGTTATCCCGCTTAGACTTCGGCGAAAGATTCCGGAGTTTCGCGGCACCCAGTGACACATTTTTTGTGTCACCTCTGATCGAAGCGCGCTCGAGGGGTTGACAGTTATCTGAACGAACATGTTATCGCCTTTGTGAGCTTCAACGAGTTCAAAGAGGGGAAAATAAAGCCAGTTAGTGCAAGACTTGATTGGGGCGATTTCGACAATTTTTTGGTCACGCATCGAGCGACCTCCTGATCGCTGCTAAATCGGAACCTATCACGACATCTCCCTCGAGGGATTTGAGAACGGCGCGAGAGGGAGAGCGAGAGCTTGACGACGACCAGGAAGAGGAGAACAAGCAACAGCAAGAGACTCTTACTGTAACAGCTGTTCTTCTTCGCTTCGCTCCGGAATTGTTTCCCGCTCGAAGATGGCCCTCCCTCCCTCCCTGGAGGATCAACTCGAACTGTGTTTTGAGCGGCAACTGAGAAAAGTCAAAGTCCCCAAGAGAAACGAAAGAAAACACAAAAATTCGAGAAGACCGAGAGCAGGGATCAGAGTGATGAAAGACTCCAACAGGGGCATCGCGGAATGGAACGGACGATTCGACACCCGAGAGCACACACTGCGTTCGAATATTTCGAGCTGGAAAACTCTTGTGGCTGATGGCGTATTCCTCGGAATGGTACTTTTTGGGAACATATCGAACATCAGAGTCGTTCCTCCCCATCACCGGAATTCATGCCGTTGGCGTTGTTTTCTACCCCGCGGTTCGGGGGTAGTGTCCTCAATGTCTGACCGTGTGGAAGTTATGAGAAAATCGAAAGAGAACGCGGCTCAGATAGCAATGGCGAGGATACAGGAAAAGAGACAGGAGTCTGGAGAAACAAAAAACAAACTTCAAGAGGAAATGAAGACTACAGGGAGAAGTCTCATTCTAACTCGTGGTGAGTGGAGCCACGCGATTATCGAAAAGACATGCGGTAGTCGAGAACAGGCCGAGTGGAAAGCGAAGAAGCGGAACAGGAAGCGACGGCTTGACTCTGGAGAGTCGATCCGGAGGTTCTTCCGCCGCGAATAACAACCCCGATACGAACGAGCCGGTCCCTTTCCGATGCTCCGGGACAGCCATGAGTCGTATTTTCCTCTCACAGGAGTTGTCTGTATTCCCGAGTCGGCGCCACCCGGCTCGTACGGCAGCAAATTGCTCACACTCATACAACCTGTTGGAGGGAACAAATGCGAGTCCATGAAAAGTAGCCAAACGTACGACTGCTTGCTGCCTGCCACTGTGGCGCTGACAAGCTCTACGAGAGTCGACGAGGGCAAAAACGAAACGAAATTTTTATGTTTCCTCTCATTTCTAGCCATTCCACTTAGCCGTTTATCAACAATCTTAAGAACCGAATGTCAGACGAGCGAACTGTGGGCAATTACTCAATAGTGCTTCGTTCCAAACGATGTTCGTTGAGGCGATGAAATATGGTGACACGCGAACTTGTTAGCGACGCGTCCTGTTTTTTGTCTCGTTTCCTTCTTGCAACGAAACGCAATTTACGATCCCGTGAGAACAAGAAACGCTCGACGCCATTCAAGTTGTGTTGCGTTTCTTCAAGCGTGTCCTCTTATCACTCACAGAGAATTATGGCTCGTCTAGCGACCGCGGGCCGGTATAAAGAACTTCACTTGTCACTTGCAAGCGTATATACCTACGTGCAGTGAATTAAGCCGAGCTGTTCCTTGTTTCACGTGAAAAATGTATGTGGTGAGACGGTCGTCTGGGTTCGGATCCGCCTCAGGTCTATAGTCTACTCGTTTGAGCAACGACCGACCGACGTCAGAGATCCAAGTTCTTGAATTGCAAATTTCTCGAGCGTCGGGTCAACCATGAGCTCGATATTTGGAGAATTTGGAAAACGTCAGGCGGCCAGAAGTACTTTAGGAGCTTGAGAACAGAGGCCTCGAAGCGAAATCTAAAAGTCATGGGTTTTGAAGTTTCTGCTTGCCTGAGCCACGCTACAACTCTTGCTTAGATGTCAACAGAATCAATCCTGAAATCTCTGTCAAAGCTCCGGATGCGCGTGCGGCTGTCAGAAAAGTCGTGGAAGCTTCCCCGCGAGATTGGAACTGGGGTCATCCAACTGAAGCCGCTGCTCTTTCGCAGCCAGGGATACGGTCGACGAAATAAGGTGCTGCTGGTATGGATGCTGACAATGTTGGAATCTTCCATTTCCCTGTTCGCCTCGTTTCTGAAATCGACCTTCGACGCTCCGAAGTTCTGGTTTACCTGATCCGTGTCGAACGTTCGGAAATCCCTTCGAGGCTTTTCAAAGCGGGTTTCCCGGCTCTGTATTCTATTCCAACTGAGTTGGTCGCGGCCAAAACTTTGGACGGAACGATTCGATCCGAGGGGAAGTGAAATCCATCCTCGCCGAGGCTTCGTCCGGTTTACAGTTCGCTCGAGGGCAGATGGCTCCTTATCTAAGGACTCGGAGTCCAAATTAGAAAGGGCAGCGCGTTCGTTCGTTGGTTCTCTTGCTCGTTTGTGGCCAGCTGGCTGGCTGGTTTGCTGAACCAACGAACAAACGAACGAACGGATAAAGCAGCGGATGAGCTTCCGCATTCACAGCCGCAGAGAGCTGAGCGTTCGAGTCTGGAGCAGACTCTCGCTGTCTGCTGTAAAGTTTCCACGCGTGGTGTTACGGAGAACACGCATCAACTCAGAGCAGACACGGACTTCCTGATAGATATGTCGTTGACAAGACCGCGTAGCCTCATCGAGCAGGGTTCAGCCAAGTCATGGCTTCTCTCTACGAGCTCGGGCTTCTTCTTGTTAGTTCTTCTACGAGTAACAGAACGAATCGATTGGTGTTTCGAACGCCCGCGTTTCTTTCCGATGAGTTTTGGCATTGCCTGAAAAGGGGACACTCAACGATCGAGCACATCATGCTTGAACGCGTCCCTTCAATAGAAAATGCGATACTTTCACACGAATGAATACTGAACCTCGCCATTGCTTATCGCTATTGACCTCTTTTTGCGTGTCCTGCAGTCTTCGTTGTGGTAATGGTAGTCCTGGAGCCTCGCCCGCGCCACTGACTCATCTTCGTCGAGTGTCATCCCATCACCGGTGAAGACTCGCGAGGAATAAACGAGAGGCGTGGCGGTTTTTTTTTCTCTCGTTCGTTTCATTCCGGGCGCGCGGTCGGCCCGACTGACCCACCTCCGATCTCCGAAAATTACAAAAGGTATGCCGCAACATCGCTCGGAATCCCATCTCGGAGTCCTTCACCAATCGGAGATGAGACGAGAACATTCTTTCGCGTTCGGATGATATCGAATTCCAGCCGAGAGCAACTCGTCTTCGTCCGGATTCTGATCGTCGCGTCGTCTACCTCCACCGACATTATACACTGTTTCGAGAGCTGAAGAGAGAACCCATAGGAATCCGCACATATTACTGCACCCTTTGACTGATCAGCTCGTTCGTTACCTTACAAAGGTTCGTGTGCTGATTACTTAAACAATCCAAACAAGAGCTCCGAGCGGCTAGACGACGATCACGAGACTCTACAGAAACAACGTAACTTTGTTCCTCTCAAGTCGATTGAGCCTAAAAGGTAAAACACTTGAAGTCCGGTGGCTTCATCAACGAAGTCGATCCGAGACGCAAAGTCCGTTTGACTCAGTTTTCGTCCAGAGGCCAAATTGAGTTTGGAGCAACCGGGCGGATTCCGTGAGTTGAATCTCAAACGGGCTTCCCGCTACGAGACCTTGTCAGTTCTCGCACTTCCAAACTCGTTCCTTGCATCCCGCGGCCGAAGCCCTCTCGGATTCTCCGAAACGTCCAAAGACAGTGGAAACATCTATCATCCAGCCAAGCACTGCCTCTCAGGAGTTGTTTCCTCACCCGAAAGCGAAAATGAATTGTTCTCCCATGTCGTCGGATGGAGCTGTTTCGAATGTTCGGATCAGTTTCGCAGGCACAGTGAAAGCGGTAGAAGTGTGACGTCATCGCCTGTGGATCGTAATTCGGGTGACTCAACAACTCTCGACGGGGTCCGAGAGGGAGCCTTTTGGTTAACCCGCTTGCCGTGGATCCATTGTCGGTCCCTGAGAACGAACAGGTGGTAAGCAGAAAGGCAAAGCAACGAATGACCGCTCTGTTCCCTTATTGGCTTGCTGGCTGCTCAGAATTGTCAGAGGTCTCCAGATGCGTCGAACGGATCCGTGAGCTGTTTGTGCGATCGCATCGGAACCCTGCGAGAGGCCGTCTTGCATCACAACAAAAGTTTGCCGCCGCCGCCGCCTCTCCTCTTCTCGAGGCTCGATCGCATATTTCAAGCTTGGTTTCTCGTACCCCAAGAGATTTACGAGTTGTCTAGTGAAAGACGAAACCACGCGTGCGTCTATCCGCACAACCTACGTCGCCTCGGTCGGATAGGTTTTAGCTTTCGCATCAGATTCGTGGATTATGGCGAGCTTGAGGCTTGCAAGTTTCGTTATACGTTTAGAGGTGACCGCAGTTTAGCATCTTGGACGAGCTGGTCGCCTCCTCTGCGGTGAGGAAAGTCGCGAATGGATTCCTGCGGTGCCCTGTTTGACCGCCGCGGTCTCCATGAGAAAACAATCCGTCAGATTTCTGAATTCTTGAGCCACATCGAGCGATTTTCATTTGTTTGTCAACGCTCGGCCACAATCTCTTTTCGTGGAAACTCCGCGCTTGTATCGCCAACACTGTTACTGCGCGCTCAGACAGAATGACTTACTGACTGAAAGAAGGGAGAGAGACATGCGGAGTAGAAATCGAATCTGAGGGATCCAAAGATTGACGCCTGAGGCGACACCCGATATGGCGAAGAGCTTGAGTTTGATTGCTTTTGAGTCGGAACACACTATTGCCACGATGAGTGTAACTGCCGGTCGCCGCTACGCTGTCGCTTCCATTCGTCATCTGGGAGTGAGGAAAGCTCGGCGACCAGGTCAGTCTCTGTAGCCTCGGATAATCCTCGATCGTTGAGTTCCGCTGACCCCGTCCCGTGGAAAAAAACTTCAAAACACACGGACGCTGTCCTGTACTGCGCAAAGCCGAGATTTTCTCTCCTCCTTCGGACAAAGTCCTATACTCAAACATCATCACAGACAGACGAAGACGATTCGCCGCCTCCGTCGCCGTTACGCCCACGCTGAGATTCGATCTCTCCCGCTCTGTATCGGAAAAATTCAACTCCAACTTCCGCGGTGGAGAGCGGGAATAAGTTTCGATCTCAAATCGAGCGAAACAAGGCGGAGAGTTTCGAACTTGTTGGAATATTCTGGCCCGGACTCGCTCCTCACAAGTTCGGTTCGCGAATTCGAATTTCGAATTTGGGATCGAGATTGACTCCAAGGTGGGATTTGAGCCTTCGCCTCTTCCGAAGCTACCAATGGCGGATACATGGAATGTCTTGTATGGTGGAAACGAACTACAGAAAACCACGACTTGTCGAATGGGACCCCGTAAGATGTGTGAGGTAACAGCTGATATCGGATCAGTACTGACCTTACGCTCGACACGCGGATGATTCCTTTGAAACACTCGAGCGAGTCGGACGTTCAAGCAGCCAAGGCACGAAATATCAGATGTTACGCCAAGCAGCTTCAAAGTTTGCCTCGTAATGACTTGAGAGCCGGTCAGAATGGGTATTTGCGGAAGTGTGCGTCAAGTCCGGAAAGTTCAGAGTCGCGAACTTGAGAGAGAGAGAGTTTGAAAGTTTCGTTTCCTCATCACATAACAATCAACTAGGCCCAATGGCGGCGCTGACATAATAGGGCGAATCGCGCTCCTCTCGCATTGACGGCGACAGACAAGTGGTCACGCGTCGCTTCGCAGCTCATAGATATTCTGGCGAGTTCGAATGCTCACGGGCTGTTGGCGTTTCAGAATACGCGCGAGACCATTGATGTTTTGGATATGCTTCTTTAGCACCGGGGAGTGACCTCGATTCTTCCGGCCAGAGAAAGCAAAGAAAGTTTCGTCTGCGATTGTTTTCTAGCGAATGAACGTTTTGCTGAATACAAGACGACAACGATGACGGATGTCGTCCTTAGACGGTGTCGTCTAAAGAAAGCAGCAACCGCTTCCAGAATCGAAGAGAACAACTCGACATCGAATCATCAACGAGAAGATCGAGAGAAGAAATCTGTCTGTGAGGGTTTACAGGCTGTTGAGAGAGAACCGTATGACACTAAGGGCTCTTTTCCCGCAGCTCGCACACTCGACTGAGAGGCATCCGAGGCTTTGTTTTCTCTTCGATCCGAGAAAAAGATGAAAAGCCAGATTCCTTTTCGAGCGTCTACAAACCAAGAATTCAGTCGATTCGGAACGAGTGGTCATAATTTAATGGATGGCCAACAGACGAACCGCAGGAATGATGATTCGATGGTGTTCGAACGAATCGATATTGAGCGTATCGGATGCTCGGATCTTTGGAAGTCGCTCTCTTGGACAAACAACTCTTAATTCTCGCTCAGAATCCTCCGTCGAGGATCGTCCTTGTGAGGGAACATTGAAACATCGAGTTTCGGAGGACCGGAAAATCGGTTGCTGCTTTCTCTGAACGGTTCCGAGTTGGGTTATCAGTTAGTCGGAAAACGAAACCCGAATACTTTCAGTCGACTTGACGCCGGCTACCACCCGCCGCGCCGTTCGCTGTTGTCACTCGTAAGGCAACACTGGCGGCAAAGGCAGTGAGCATGTGAATAGATGAATCAATAAAGTCGGAGGACGGAATTCTCTATTTAAATGCATCGAACAGACCGAGCTCGAAACGCAGTCTAATGCTGTCAGGAACGAACGGGAAACGAGCCGACGGCGAAAGACATAACGTCCTTGCAACAACGACAGGAGCGGCAGCATCGACGTCAGCGCACCCCGTGCTGAGAACTCTGTATTCTAATATTAAAAGGACCACCCGCGGCTACCGTTGTCTCGACAATAGTGTACACACATTGAGACCACCGAGTTGTTTATTACAAAGCCGAGTCACGAAACACCAGTTATCAAGCTATTAAGGAATCGCTTCCATTTTGATGAATCATTAGGTTAGGCTTTCTTCGAACTATTTTCCCGCGTCCGTGTCCCTTTTCTCGAAGACGGACGCCTAATGGAATCTGAAAGTTCGTCTCTCTGAAAATTGAGTTCTCGCGAATTCGTTATTCCTTCCGTTCCGTAACGAAGAAATATCTCTCGAAAAGGGGTGACCGTCCGAAATAATAAATCTATATGAGAAACCAAGGTCCACATGGGACCCGCCGCCGCGAATCGTTTAGTCGCGAAATATGCGAGAATGTGGGCAGAGAGGAGCAGAGATTCTAATCGAAATTTTTGAGCGTTTAGACTAGTCTAGACGTTGCTTGAAACGCGGTGTAGTTTCCGAAAAACCTATTTGGTTACCTTGATTGAGGCTGGAAAACGTGGGATGGTTGGTGCCATGGAATCTTGATTCGTGTGCGGGGAAACTTCTGTCCTCTTTCCTCATCGCATCTGTCAGTTGCAGTGACAGGCATCACAAAAGAGACTTTTTTTCGTCATATATCGCGTATTCATGGGTAACGCATGCGTTTACGACGTGGTCATGGTGTCGGATTAGATCGGCTAGTCGTCTGCACCTCGGACGATCCTCTTGATTGAAAACGAAGGGAAGGTTCAAGGGATAATTTCGACTTCGTTGCGCCATGTATCGCGTTCCCCTTTTCCAATTTTCACGTGTCGCAACCAAGTTCTCGTCTTCCGCTGCTCCGAGTACAACCCATCGAATCATCGCTCTCCCGGCTGCGGCCGGCGCCACCGAGTTCAACGTTTACCGAACACAAAAACAAAGAACAGAATAACAAGAAGGAGAAAAAAAACGAATTCGATGCTAACGAAACGACGTTGAGTATGAAGGCATATGATTTGTTTATGAAGAGCTCTCGCAAATTACCCTCGAGGAAGAAGAAAGCCAGATCTTCTCTTCTGGCATTACGGAGGTGAGGTTGTAGCGCAGATTGACACTGGACGCCAGCACTTCACCATCTAATTCACGATCTGACATAAATAAACCAGGATTACCGCGTTGTAACTCTCACTCACTCAGCCAGCGCTTCCACGGTGTAGCAGGATGCGAGAACAGCGATTCGACGTTGATGATCAAAGATCATTCGTCCAGCTCGTCAACGGAGTTTCGGAAAAGTTTGTAAATTCGCTGTGAACGAGATTCAAAGCAGTCATTTCCGTCGCAGCCCGATCAAAACTCTGAATTTATTCAGCCTGAGGAATTCGTGCTGGGAGCTGTTCTCTAAAAAAAGGGGCAGTTTCACTCTCCTGTATTGTGCGCTACTATCCGGCGCGCAGCGTGTGGGGTTCGCGAGCCGGACAAAAAGGACAAATTTAATATACGTAGCAGCTGTCCGCTGAGCAAACCGTGGATTTAATTTCCGAAAAGCAGAAGGCTGCTCTGCTTGGTAACAACAGCCGCACGGCGACGCACTGTCACCGGAGGGAAGTATCTGATCACGATCGAGAGTAACTGATAGGGAGCGTTTGGAGAGCGCATCAGAACATGGAGGAAATCTAAAAACAAGACACCAATCATTTTTCCCTTCTCTCTGAACCACGCTTCCGGAGTTATGAGATTGAAATCCTTGTGTTCCATGGGGGGGGGGGGGGGTGGAACACTACGTTCTGGATGATCATCATTTTCATAATCAGCGCTCTTCTTGTCGATCTGCGATAAAATCGCGGAGGAAACCCGCCTACTCCTAATGCGCCCAAACTCTCGAACGTCGACCCGAATAGCTCACGAAAATAACAGCGATTCCTCTGTATACTTACGAAATTCCTCTCACTCAGACGGATGCTTTTCCCACTCGTAATCACTCGATTCCGTTGTATAAACGTTTTGACTTCTGTCGATACAAGTTTATATCCGACCTGAGCGACGCTTAGATAGCGTTCCGTATAATGGAATCTGAAATTCCGCCATTGTGGGCTTTCATGTCAATTGAATAGGGCGTACGCCGTACACGAAGAACGTGGCACATAACAGGAAGTAAAACGTACGTTTTCTTTCAAAGCTCTTTTGAAACTGAAACTACCGAGGCCGGCTGTTGCGAAACGTCGATACGACATTTCAGGATGTAGCAATTGCTTGACTCCGTCGAATCGTTTCGAATTTGAATGTTGCCCATTCACCGAGACGTCCTTTCACCACTGCCGAGCGTCGTCGATCCGAGAGTAGTTTTTTATTGATACACTATATCATTGATCTTTTCCGTTCTCATCGTTCTGTAAACGGTGTTAGATTGTTTCCGGGACGATTCCAACACTATCGAGCTCTGAAAACCATGACAAAGACGAAACTCGGCCACCCTTCCAAAAGCGACGTTGTCTCGAGGCTGGAGGCTAGAAACTTCAAATTTGTCACGGATCAGCTGTCCCTTAAGAGGAGCTCGTTCTATTGTGCCTCCGGCGCGCGTGACCGGCTGAGTGGCGTAACCGTTGATTGAAGCCGCGTTGTTTTCTCCGTTGGCTGCGGCTTGTTGTGCTCTGAGTCCTCTGCGAGTTCCGCCATAAATATGTAACCCAATTCTTCCTCTCGTTTCTAAATAATGCTCGTGCGCTCTCTCCGAAATTAGATCACATCTCCTTACTTTGCTTTCCGCGCTCCATTCTTGCGTCATTGTTTCCCTCAATTCATCCCCCTTGCTCGAGCAACCTTTCGTGCACCGCGCTCCGCCCAGTCGCGGAGGCGGTTGCCAGCGGTTCGCCTTACTGGCTTGCAAGAGCAGTTGCAGCGGTTCTCTGTGACGTACTCGGCACGACCAGATAACTTTTATGCCGACAGAAAGAGGAACGCTGAAAAAAATTAATAACACCTCGCGAGAACATGCCTCGGAGGGAAACTTGGCTTCGGACCCGCGGCTCGGAAAGTTTGTTCACGGCAACTAGTTATCCGATACTTCTTCTGCCTCGATTCGTAACCGTAGAGTGCTTTTGTTTTTGATATGATCTAGAAACCCATCAGGTTCTACCGAGGGCCGCATAAAAACTACAGTCGTTCTCCTTGCTGTGAGGAAGCTCCATAACTTGCAAGAGCGAAACTTTCATCATCATCATCATCATCATCATTCAATGACATATTGAGACCTTTGTTCCTTTTACCGATATTCGGCGTTTATATGGAAAACCTTACCGACAATAATCGCTACAAAAGATCAGAAAGCCGGAATGAGAGACCACAACAGCTCGAAGTTGACAAGCTTCAGCCTGAAAAGGTGCTCGAGAACGATTCGGGTGCTTGCTGCACACCGTCAAGTGTATCAACAATCTGCTCGGTCCACGAAGCAGAAAGATGTCCCAGAGGGTTGGCAGTCGTCCACGCGTTCGCAAAGAGCCGTGACGCAGAGTAAAAACCTGGAACTCTCAGCCCACTTGACGGGTGTAAGCCACCTGACCTCCGAGTTTCGGATGACATTCGTCATCTGTTCGGTTACTCTGAAGGTTTCATCATGGGTTCACATAATTTGCATTTGATCGATGGCTTCTCGTATTCCGTCAACTGGTGCTCACCGAAACGACAAGGCTTGCAGTGTCGCTTGACTTACTTTGCGTTAAACTCGCGAGCTTGCAAAGTGAGGAGATGTCGAATCTTCTCGTCTCTTGCTGACGGAAAACCGAGAAGCAGGCGGGCGATCGGTGATAGTACGGATCGATGCTGTGGCCAAAATTCTAATCCAGAGGGTGTGGCCAGGCAAAGTTGCGTGGGTGTTCGCAAACATTCGTTTCAGTGCGGAGACTCCGCTCCCTTCTTGCGACGTGTCTTGTATTCGTTCCTCGTAGCCGGAGAGAATTTGATTCCCCGATGAGGTATTGTTTGTTTGACCGAGTAAATCTGTTGAGCGTCGACAGAGCGACTCCGGATCTACTGACATGAACGAGGTCGGAGTCCGTAAAAGTTGCTCGAGTCGGAGCCGCAGTTTCGAATCTAATACCGAGATCATTGAACTCCATACGGACATCGCGGGACTGGCGCTCTTGCTGAATTCTGATAGCTTCCGTCGACGAGGACACAACGCGGGAGTCTGTAGCAGACATTAATGGAAGGGGAGATCAGGTCTGGTTAGATGAGCAAGACACGTTGACCTTCCCGACGACGACCACTAACGGCCGCACATAGTGGGTTGTCATCACATTCGCCAAAAGAGAAGATACCATTGTCTGATGTGCTCCGTCGAGGGGTCGTTGTTGGAACGTGACCCAATATGAGGAAGGATGGATGTAATGAGAGAAGTCATAGACTGGTACGGCATACTTACTCTGGTTGATGATAGTTATAAAGACCAGGTATAAAGACCCCGGCCGACTCCCGATATCTTTATCGGCGGCTTCCTCATATCTTCGACGCCGGATGAATCCGACACCAAATGTTCTGCCTCGGAACTCTAATACCAAAGTTCAGAACCTTCAGATCGTCCTCCACGATCTGTCTTCCTTGTCCTCCCGAGTTTGACCTCATCGAGTGCTTCGCAAAGCGGTTTTCTGATCCAATCGGGGTTTCCGAACTCAGACTTCACTTTTCGAGTCAGGTGCACGAGGCGAGGCCTCATACGCCTTGTCGGCAAGTTGTCTAAGCTCGAATGCTGGAGAAAACGGGAACGCTTCGCTCCGAGTTGCTTCGAGAATTCGGGAGAATTTCCCGTTGGTCCTCGAATGAGTCCGTCCCTCAGACGGGTCGTCGGCCAAGCAATAAACCGTAGCTTTACGAAGCATGTTTTTTTCCAAGCCACTGGATGGGCAGGACTACCTCTGGGTTTTGATAAACATTTGAACTCAGAAGGATCGATCATGAATGTTTGATACAAGCTGAACAGTGATGGATGAGATGAGTTCCGGGAATATAATTTTGCAGAGTGCTCTCCCAAGACGACCTCATGTTCACGATCCGTTGAATTCTCCGGCCTCCGTTTTTGGCGAATCAGATGAACTTTCGGATGGAAGAGGCTCCACTCGAAGACACAAGTTCTAGGGAAGACAACCATATGGTCAGATCCTCAAAGATCGATGGAAGTTTCGTCAGCTGACGTCATATCGGAGGCAATGATGACTTCTCTTATTCTCAAATCGACATCGCACGCGACGAGCTCAGAGAAGTTCGATCAGGTCAAACTTTGAAGCACCAAACGAGTACAGCGGATCTTGAAGCTCCGAGTCGTTACGATAGACTCGAGATATGAAAGCCAAAGCCTCGTGTTTTCGAGGAGAGGCTCCTTCGTTCGAACCAACACTTCACTTCGGGTAGGATGCCCCTTCCCTCTCGGTGGGTGTGCTGGCTGATGCGGCTGCTTCCGGATATTTAAACAGAACACATCCGAATAAACAGACATTCCATCACACAGACGTCGAACGAGAGGGAACACGGAGAGAAAATTGTGAGAAAAGTAATTGAGAACATTCCCAGATAGACTGAGGGACTATTCGAGCAACCTGGTGCATCATGTTTCGTTTATACTGCGCGGCTCTGCCACTGACCATGAGTACGTCAGTCTCTTCGTCCGTTCCGGTTTTGACGATCGTTTGATCAGAATTCGAGGTCAGATAGAGGGATCCCATGTTTCGCAGCTGACCTCTTTGTGCCGCCCTGAAACATGTCATCGGGATGCGTCCTCTAAGCGGCCACAGGTTCGATTCGGAGGAGGAGCCTAATCAGCGGTCCGTCTGGAAACCCGCATTCTGACTCCTCGTAGATTAGCTACCTATGCCTGTCAATTAAGACTTTTCCCATATGGACAAGTGCTAATAAGGCCATAATAGAACCCGAATTCCTAGACGATGGAAATTCGGTGGCAGTATGTCATTGACGTAAAACTGTGTCCCTCGAGACGGGGACACGACATTGATCGAACGGTGCACCGGTCGAATTTGTTTCCATCAGATTGACTTCGCCGCCACTCGGGTTTCTGACTGTTGACACCTCATCGATTCCTCGTTCTCCCGCTTTCTGTCAAAAAGTGTCCCCATCATCGAAAGCGGCCTCGACCGGATAAAGAACAAGATGAAATCCTTGAGCTTCTTTCACTCTCCTACTTCAAGAAGCTAGAAAACTGCAAGGAGCCAGGAACTCAAGAGGAACGAGTTTCCTAATGCAGACCCGCGAATAGTTCACTTATTAGGAAACTCAACGATCGTCGTCGCCAACACCGCAACTCTCACAACTCTTCCAATGGGGCTTGTGGCCTGCTCTGATGAGTCGTCATCTTTAAGTCTCAAACTTCAAAGCCGAATATGCAAAGTCATTCAAAACTCACTTTGAGGGCGACACCAGCGGGAAGCCGACTCCGAAAGCGAATCACCGAGACTGCTTGAGAGAATACCGCGGAGAAATCCGCCGTTTGAAGGTGTCACTCTAGGCAAACGACAATTTCCTCCGAATTCCCGGAATTCCCGGTTTTATTACTCGATGTTTCGAGTCCTTTGACGTAGTTTCCGATGCGCGTCAAGCTGAAGCACGAAATCGCGCTCGGGAAGCCAGCCGAGGAAACGATCGCAGTTGCTCAAATAGACCTCTTGACGAATCGAAATATTCTCGCGCTGATTCCGAGTGACAGAAACTTAGCGTACTGCGAGACGAACCAGGGAACAGTTCAAATCACGGGGTCTCCAGATGTGTACGTTGTCGCATGAGTGGGAATAACGAGGAATCGGATGCGCTCGCTCTCGGACGGAGATTTCTTGGCCTCGTCGTTTGAGAGTCGACCTGAACTTCAAATATGATTCCTCCGAGTCTGGATGTCTTGACGAGACTAGACTCGGGTTCGAGAGCTCTCAACTGTGTCGTTCTCTGAATCTCTGAATCATCCGCTCGGTTGAGTGCTCAATAGGTCATTCATTTCATGAACTGCGGACCCTCTCCGAGTAGAATGATCGGAGAATTTCTCGCAGAGCGATCGACCCGGGTCCCAAGCAGAGGTGCTTTCGAGCGGTTCAAAGATCTCGTTGATATCTGACGGATGGTGGAATGGGTTCGAGTTGGAATTCCTGACCGCGGATCTTCCCAATTTTCCAGTCAGGAATCTTGAAAAGTTTTTATTCAATCTCGGGACTTGGTTCCCCTTCTCTACTTCTCCGAACGACCCTGTGATCTACTTCTAGTCATTTCGAAATCTGATTTCTCCTAAATAATTCCGACTCTCCTCAAGATATCGGGAGAAGCAGACAGAAGAATCGAGTTAAGATCTTTCGTCGTTGTGGAGGCCCAAAAGAGATTTCGAATCAAAATAGAATTTACAAAATGTGTGGCCAGCCAGCTGGAGAAGTGAAAGATTGGGAAAATGAGCAAACACCCACTTTGCCGACTTAATCAATCTCATCAGAATGTTCAAAAATCAGCTGCCTTTATAGTTTTGAAATGGCGCCGCGGCGTCCGCTCTGAGTGTCTAAGATAACCATTCGAAGAGTTTGGAGCTCACTTGGCAGAGAGTGCCCGCGTTACCAAACCACGCCGAGACCGCAAATAAGAATGTTCATTAGGAGACGGAATTCGCATTGAATTTTCAACAATGCCACACTCCCAGGTGCATAATATACGAGAACGAGTCCAAAGCTCGGAATATGAAAACTGAGTACCGCTCTCTCAAGGGGCAGTTGGCCGGAAATCTCGGAACCATTCTCGAGAGAGAAATGATCGAAAGTTGTTTACGGTCGAATTCAGTCCAAGAATGTCATTATTCTCTGGGTGGCTGGAGAAACATCATGACTGTGCACTCTAGATATCAGCCCTGATCTCAATTAGAGACGAACGATGGATCAAGCTATGTCCGAAAAAGCGCAATCTGCGATGATGCCAGAAACAAAGATTTTCTTCATGAATTCGTTGAATTGAATTCTATTTGGTTTTATTCGAGTGGGCATGCGTGAGGAAGTTTAAGGTTGAATTGAATGAATGAAAATATCACAGTTCAGTCTTTTTGCGAGTTCTGTTCAATATGCCTGATCCCATGAAATTTGACACGCTTGAGTTTTACAAGTTTAAAAAGTTGTTCATGTGCGACCACTCATCTCGTCGCTAGCTGCGAACGATCGACTCCACGTGAATCATCTGATAGAACAAAGGCATTGTTCAGGTTCGGAGATTCGATCTTGGGAAACTCGCTCTGATTGCACTCCTCCACTGGCATGAGATAGAGCTTTGATAGTCTTCGCGATTTTGTTGTTTTGAATCGAGGAGTCTCCGGAAGAGCGTTACGCTCAGCGTGACGTCTGACCTTCAAGCAAAGAACAAAGTTTGAATAGCGTTGTTCGTTGCAGGCCTTCGTGGGGTCGTTATCATCAGCCCATCAAGAATGCGATGTCCCTTATTGCTGCTGGTGGACGCAGCGAGCAACGCCCGAGACGAGTTCGGGCGATATTTCATGTGAATCACGAACTTGAAAAGTGAGTAAAGTGAAATCAGTTGAGGTATTCAAAAAGCATAACTTGAAACGATTTCATATTTTACCCACACTTCCTCCCTTGTCTCCTTGTCCGTCCTCTCGACTACTCCCCAACCTCCTTCAGCACAACTTCGCCTACAAGCGGCTGATACGAAACAGTGGAAGAGGGTCATGGCTTGAATTTCATGTCCACCCGACTTCAGTTTTATGAGAATGCAAGGGAAGAAACGCAAAAGTGAAGCTTGGTCTCTTCTCAGAGTCCTGAATTTCAGATAGAGTATTTCGTAACAATGCCGGTCACGGAGAGTGAATGTCGCGTGCTTTGTATCCACAAGACGATATGATTAGCTCCCTCCAAAGGATGAGGGGAAACACCAATCCACTTCTCTCTTAGAGAAAGATGAGTCGGAAAAGTTGAGCGGATTGGCACACGCGGAGGGAAAATATCATATAGCCGATGCGACATGCATCGACCTCGGCATGGCCGACTCAAAATCGCTTCAAAGGTTTCCATCACGCCGCGAGATACCCGAGGGCATGCCTTTCAGATCGGTTGGGAAGGAATCTAGGATCCACTCGAGAATATTTGATTCGAATCAGCGGAAGCTTCTCCGATCCAGCGGGCAATAGGAGGAAATCCGTTTAAGCAAAACCAAGCGATAGAAATCAAATTGGCTTCATTCTGGCGCCCACGAGCCAGCTTGGTCGGTGTGAAACTGTGATAGAGATCCTGACGGAACTCCTCAAGGGACGCCTGTTGGAGCCCCTGCCGTCATCTCGGCGCGTTCTCTCAGAGTCCATACACCGACCGCTATTCTTATTTTTCCTGTGTTTTCGTTGCATTCAGTTTACTTTCCTCCCAGTGCCGCCGCCCGATCGAGTTTGGCAAAAGATCAATCATATCGGATCGCTCGCTCGCTCGCTCGCTAGCCGGGCGATCACACTACATCTAAGCACTGCGCAGCACACGACCCGAAGTAGTTTGCCTTTGAACACGGTCTAACTCAGCTGAGTGCTAGATATTCGGGTGTTCTATCACTCTCTCGATCACTGCAGATCGTGTCTCTTCCGTAAAGCCCGCCACCTTTGAATGGTCGGCCGTTCGCATTTTTTCTTTGATGCCTTCGTCCATAACGCGTCGACGCTGTCAGTGTGCCATTAGGTTTCCTCAAGTGGTGTCGCCGATCGCGCGCGCGCTGCTCGGCGGTTTTGACGTCAAGTTTTCGAAGGAACTCGGCCACCTAGACGACCTGCTCGCTTCCTGACTGTCGGTCGAAAGGCTGTGGGTTGTTGAAGGAACTTGGATGAGATCTCGAGGGTCATTGAAGGTCTCACGAAAGGTCTGAAAGACGACCGCTGCTGCAGCAGCTTCTGCCGTCGCGTTTCCTCGTCGCCCGGAAAAAAAGAGGGATTAAGCCAAATCAGCCAAAGCTAGCGAAGCGAACTACAGTGCGCTCTCAGGGGTGGCGCGACGGCTTGCGAGGCGAGCTCCGGGAAAGTCAAAACGAACGAGTCCAAGACGAAGCAATCATCCACTGCCTTGGTCGCTTTCGCCCTTGTGTCTATCCATACCCGTGCTCTTCCTTCGTCGGCTGGTCTTTGAAAAGATCCATCCTCGTGAAAACAAGGAGTCGGCTCAAGTTTCGTTTCCGTTGTGCAACAGCGAATACGGTCCCAGAGTTAAAGCAGCTGAGTAGCCTAATCCTCTGCGCGCTCCCATGGATCCATACAAACTTGCGGAGCTCCAATACTTTCTGTTCGGGAGCTTCGAATTTCGTTCGAGCGCTTTGAAGATAAGGCTTATTCCGAACTCTCCATCGGTCAGAAGCGCTTTCGAGAAGGATCGATTTCGTGAATAGTTCGTCTTCACCCAGATTGAAATCCCATCGGATGTCTGGATTTTGACGTCCGAAACCCACCCGCACTGAATTCTGAGGGAAGCCTCGAAATATCGGAAAACGTTTGCGTAATCGGTGCTTGAATTCGGTTATTTTTTCGGGTCGCTCGGCTTGTCACTTCTTATCCTGACGGTCGTGGTTGCTCGCGGAGAGCGCTCCAGCGAAAGCGGGCACGGATCAAGCATCTTCATCATGATCGAGTTTGATCAGCGGATCATCAACATCAACTCGCCAATCGCATGGGCAACAGCATTGAATGATCAGTTTCGGAAGGAATCGAGTGCCTAACTGACACACTGTCTCTCTGTTCTCTGCGGCCGCCCGGCTAGCACTCTGTTCGCCTGCCTGACTGACTGACTGACTGACGGTCGGTCCCTCTAACGCCTCCAATCGGCGGCCAATCGAAAGCTGCCCGTCCGTCCGTTGGCCTGTGCCTCCGATCGTTCGCCGGAATCGTCACGGAAAACGCTCTCAAATGGACTCATCAATGTCGTCGACAGCGAAAAGCAACCGAGGGATGTCAACTGAAGCACGAAAAAAGAGACGAGCACGATAGAGAAATTACTGTCAAGCTCACGCTACATCCGAGCTCCGCTTGGTGACACTTGGTAAATTCCACGAAGCGAAGGACACAAAACAAGCTTTTTTTTCCGATGCTCGTCTCAGATGCCAACTCAGCGAGGTTAACTGACTAGGGATTCGGCGAAGCTTGGAGTGGGCTCGACCATTGCTCACAGAACAGGCTGCTTGAACCACAGAGACAAACTATTTATCCACTAACGGGAACGAGTCGGCGCGAAAACGCAGAACAGAAACTTTTTTGACAACGAATTCCAGGCATACGAGGCTGCGCACAGTCACCCAGAGACTCCTTTGCAATGTGAAGAATGTTCCTTCGCCTGTTGTTGCTGTTGTTGTTGAAGTAGTTTGCTTGCGGACGGATCAGAGAACCAAGTTTCGGCTCCCACGCATTCTTGTCATCCGAACAGAACCTGAGTCGCGTCCGTCATCCACGCTTTGGGTCGTGTTTAGGGTCTGCTATGATTGAACTTCTGCGGAGTTTTCGGTCTAGAAGGGCTCCACAATAGATGTTGCTTTTCCAGGAGAGAGAGATCTGCGAAGAAATCCCTTTCTCTTCTCCCCCCCCACCCTCCCCCCGATTTCTATCAGCTTTCTCGTCACGGAGAGATCTCCTCTGGAATCTCTCTTTCGAGCTGTTTCAACGCTCGTTGAAGTTTCTGATTTAGATCTTGCTTCCCGATCCCTTAGCACTCGCCGAGCTCCGACTCAGTTCTAGAAAGCTCGAATTTTCGCAAACGGAGACTGTCTTCGACTTTGGAAGGAAAGGCGCCCATGGCTTTGGCTGGCCAGCTGGATTCAATGGCATTTGGGAACAGAGCGAGAGTCCTAAAAGGGCGGCGGGCTGGAGGGGGATGGGCGAGAACAAGGGGTGGGAGCAACTGGAAAGTTCCTCTGTTAAATCACACCTTGCCAACCAGTTTTCATCCTCCTTTAACTTTTCCCTTCCGAACTCCTGCCGCTCCTGTCGAGTGAAGGAGGCAACAGCGCTGAGAGCACCGCTGTTTTCAAAATGATCACCGCAAGCTGCAGGAACTTCGTAGGCGCGCTCGACTACCGGAGGCTGAGCAACTGAGCGGCCGCCGGATGGTTTCCATTGTGGACGGACTCGAATGGATCAGCTGTGCCCAGCCGTTCGTTCGTTCGTTCCTTCGTTTGTTCGCTCGCTCCGTCTGTCCATTCCTTGCGCTCGCTCAGAATCCCTCAGCTGCCAGGCGTCCATTGTACCCGAGTCGGAGAAGCTCTCGGATTTGCAATCGTCCGATTCCTCCTCTTCTGTCCACCTAGTCGCAGTTCGCGTCTCGCGACCGACCGCCTGCCCGTCGTAGACGTCTTTCAGTCCACCCATCCGCCATTTTGTTCATTGAAAATACAAAGGGGAAGCTTCAACTTTCCCTCTTTTGAGAAGAGCTTTCTTTTCTGCACGCACTCGCTCACCGCCCACTCGGAGACACGTAAATACGCTCGCAGAGTGTCGTCGCCGCCGCCCCCCTTCCACCACATGCCGCCGCCGTCCGTCGTCTACACCAAAGTGAACTTCTATTCCAGCCACGTATTCTCAGCGTAGGATCGCCTCGCGCACGAAGAAAGTTGCTGAAAGCCAAAATTGAAAGCAACTTCATCAATAGAAATGCTTCGGATTCCTGAGGCGTTTTCACGTACGCTCAAGGATTGACCAATACACGTCTGTCGAGAACAGCTTCGAGCCGACTTTCCACTCTCGCGAAACACCATCCGATTACTTGCATCGGACGAGAACTGAATTCTCGAGAAAAAACTTCAAGGGACGGCTCATGCCCTGATTGAAATCAACTTTCCCGTCGGAAGGAGCGATGAATCTATTCCTTGGTTTCAAAAGCACGTTCAACCCCATCGCAAGACATAGGAATCTGACAACACGGTCCGTGACCGCCGAGTTCAAGACGGAAAAGGCCTGCTGGGGTCGCACTGCTCATGGAGAACAATTTTTTTTTGTCTTTTCTTTTCTTTCCGGTCGCATTCTCCTGGAAACTTGCAGGCCTGCTCGACATTCACTTCATTCCCTCGAGTGAGCGAGGATAAAGTTTTCTTGAATCCTGTTTGAGGCTTCCCCGAGAGGGAGGATCACAAGGAAAGAGGTCGATTGCTTCCAATAACACCCGAAATTCCATTCTCCTCCGAGGAGCCCGACCGTCATGTAACCTCTTCAACAGAAATGCGTGTGCTCGCTCCATTCCGCAAGATGTCGCCCTTCAACACAATGATTCGAACAACAAGAGGAACTTGCCGAACACGATAACCATGTCCTCGTCGTTTCTGGCTTATATGAGCTGAGTTCGGATTCAGTAAACTCGTCGAATTCCTGTCTACGCGGAAACTTTCAGTTTCGTGTGACCCCGTGTTCGCCGAAAGGATGTGCCATCCAGAACGATCGTCTCCTGTTGGAACCAGGTGGGAGCGTAACGAGCAAGGTCACCTCTGTTTAGAGCAGAGTGGCGGCCGAACAGAGAAAAAGGAACAAAAGCAACGGTGCGCGAAATTACGACGATTTAATTCGCCGCTATTTCTTTTCTCTCTCGCACGCCCTTTTGGTTGTAAGCCCGTGTTCTTTCCTTTCGTCCATTGCTTTTTGTCGAGCTTCCTATGGAGGGCCATTCGCTCCGTGTTCGAATCCTCTTCAAGGGAGCAAGCGAAACTGCCCGATCTGACTCCGCACCTGTTGCTTCGGATCGTTTCATTGCGCTGTTAGATGAGAACGTCCTCAATGTGACTTCTAGGGAGGCTAGGATTCAGGATGTCTCGCTGAGGACTCCACCAGCTTGAGGTGACTGTGGTCAAGTTCTCACGGAGAACAAACAAATTCATTTGGTGCCTTCGCGACAAGCCGTCTATTCCTTTTCCGACAACAGCTGTCAGGATCCTGAAGCTGCCCAGGGTCATTGCCAGGGAAAAGCTCGCTATTCGAACCGTGAAGATAAACTCAAGCAGAGTTAAAACTCAAGAGTTGCAAGCTATCCTGAACACAACGCTTGAATGATGTCACTCAGTTACACATTCAGTCGTGTCACTGGCTGGCAAAGCACTCCCATGAACGGATTCGTCGTTCGTAGGTCCTTCGTGACATTCTCGTCCGGAAGCACAACTCTTCCGGTAGATAGCGTCGTGTACGCGAAGAGGAACGAGGGGCCAGCGAGCAAAGCTACAAATGTACATGCGTACAAGATGCACGACAACAACAATACCTCGGAGCTTTGGCAAAAGAATGAATGCCTTTATTCGATTCAGCACTCACTCAGTGGTGTACACAGCAGTCTGCGGCAAGCGGGGCTTGAAAGGCAAATATCTCCTAGGATGTCGCCCGGCGGTGTCGTTTGCACTTTGTATTCTCACTATTATTGGATCGACGAGTCAGAGCTCTCACCCTCTCGTACAGAGAATCTCACACCACAAACCACCCATAAATGTATCACAATCTCCCCGACAACACATAACCATAGACAAACCCCGACGTTCAGACGACCTCTCATCCTCGGAACTATCTGAGAAGGAATTCGATGACAACTTCAAGGATAAATAAATGCAGTGGTTTTCATCAATGAGAGCTGTCTTAAGAAATTATCTGATTTGCTGATTCTAAATGGTATTCTTCTGTCTTGCAGGGCGCGGAGGTGAGTCGGTTTCGTTGGTGTGCGGCGCGTCCGAAGGTTTCTTCGACGCCGCCGTCGCTGCCAACCCCAGAGGCAGCGATGGCATCCACAGGGAGCGAGGTTCTCGCATGGGATGTCGAGCCTGGAAACAACACTGACAGCAACGCCCTCAGCGCCATCGAATGCTACCTCAGCACCGAGAATATGACCGCTCTCGCGCACAGAGGAGAGAGGCACTGCAACGCCACGTGGGACGGTAAGCCATGACGCTTGCAACCACTTTTCCCCGATAGCATTGAGATATGGATGCTCGGCATCATTCCTCGCGCGCTGGTTTGGGCTGAACAACGTCATTCACTATGCAAGCTCTTGCCTACGGTTGTGAATTTGTTTGCTCCGATGAGATCGAAGCGCTTGTTAGAGAAAAACACAAATTATTCATATCCGCTATTCGGGACCGGGGATTCGATGGAATTTCGGGAACACGTTCTCAGTCCGCAACGTTCACGCGATCTCTCCTCTCGAGTAGGCTCTTGATCCTTTCCGAAACTCCAGTCCAAACTGAGATAAACCCAGTAAACATTCTACCGCCCTCAAGAACCAATCTTTCTCACGTCATGAGTCGAAGGTTCGTTCACTAATTGATCTTAAAAGTCCCCGAGAGCCTAGAGACAATAAATCATGATCTTGGAGGGAAACTTTTCGCGCCGATGGAGGAACGGAATGAGCGAGTAATTATTCGTGAGGCGGAAAACAAAAAGCCGTGTTTTGTTCGGGACTTGCTGAAACATTACATACATCAGAGACGGCCCTTCTGGCCCTTTACATGACTGACAAAAGCGGGCATTCTGTCCTGGTCAAAGCTTGAATGGGAATCAGCCGAAATCCCAACCAGACGAAGTCATCGATTACGTGGAGCAATCGCCATCCGCGGTCCGTTCGATCGTTACGAATGTTGCTGCTCTCCGTGACATGGACGATGAGATGTCCAAGAAGCTGCTCGGCTAGGGAGGATGCCAGCAGGCTTGGAAACTCTCACTTTGGCTAATGGACAATAAGATCACTTAGAGAATTCTTCTTTCCTCCTGCCGCTCGTTCTGACAAACTCTTGCGATTAAACTACTTTTATCGCTGTGAAGTGCTCTCTACTCGAGACATGATGACGAATCGAACGGGAATGCCTCGCATTGATTCCGGAGAAGAGCTTGCTCCTCATACAGCTCATCTAGCAAGGGCTCACTCAGACGAAAACTTCGATAAGCCGAATATCTAAGGAACAGAGATGAGAACCGATCGAGACAAGATTTGGGAAATCTGTCATTGAGGAAATTCGAAAACGTAAAGATTCATCTCCGGAGAATGAGACTCTATCCCGCTATTTTCAGGCTTATCGTGCTGGCCCATGACTCGCGCGGGGCGGTTGGCGCAAGTTCCTTGCTTCGAGCATTTCAATGGACTGTATTACGACACAACGAAGAATGTCACTCGAATGTGCTTCGATAATGGAACTTGGCAGGAACGAAGCGATTATTCTAATTGTCAAGCACTCATATCGCTCGACAACCAGGTCAGACATCGGATTAGGACAACTTTCCTTAATAATATCAGATCCACATATTTCCTGAACACTTGGAGCAGCCGAGTGAGAAATTTCCCTATTCCAGACTCAAACATCGAACATTATGATATACTCCATCGGCTACGGATGTTCCATGGTGGCGTTGATAATTGCGATCTGGATTTTCGTTTATTACAAGTAAGTCAGCGTCCTGGCTCTTTGATGAGTGATGGGGAGAGATTCTCACAACGAAAACACCACGGCCTCTAATGGGAACTGCACTTGGATCCCTGTGCTCTGGAGGAAGGCGGGCACTCCGACGGGCAAGAAACGCTTCGGCGCTCTTTGACAAGTGTACATAGCCCGCCCGTGACGTTGCAAGACATCGCTCAAGGATTTGTTCCGCAACCGAGAGTACACCCCTTGCTGGTGGAGCTGTTCGATAACCCTTCGGTTAAAGGAGAAGCCCGCAAGAATTTGATTCCAAATCCCGCTACCACAGAGCCACCACGGGCGCTAATTGGAATTCCAAAAGGAGCTCAGAGCCCGCTGGTCAACGGACTCGAGAATTGGCTGCCACGCCGCCGTCACTTGCAAAGGGTGTAATCGGCTCGATATATAATTCAAACAAAAGCCTTTTATCAATCACCGGAAGGCTTGACGACGGCCGGAGTCGCCTACAAAGCCTCGTCCCCGAACTGTTTGGATCGCTGGCTTGATACTAAGGACGCCTGACATGAATCTTGCAGAGTGATGGAACGCCTAGATGTGAAAGGAACAGGCAACAAAAAAGAAAAGACGAAGCCATCTATCTATAACAACGTACAGCAACCACAAAACTGTGCAACAATGCATATCGCTAAAGTGACGCTGTCCTATGTTGCTTCGCTACAAAAACTCCCCTCTGACCTTTGCCGAAGTGAGCGGTTCACTAAGCGGCGCGGCGGCACTCACTGACCGTGTTCGGTTTTGAGAAAGAACGGCCACGGCAGAGAATCCATCCTTGGACGGCGAAACGACTGAGAGAAGATGAATCGTAACATGAGTTCTCGATTGCAGCATATCGATCAAACGAAATATTCAACATGCGTTCAACTTCGCCTCGTTTTTTTCTCCTTCCAGAGACCTGCGCTGTCTTCGGAACACCATTCATCTCAATCTTATGGTCACATACCTTCTAACAGCAGTCGTTTGGTTCACCATTCAAAGATTGATACTTGTCCGAGAATTCGGGAATTTCACCTGTTATCTCTATATACCTCTGACGTACCTCATGGGGACCAGTTTCTTTTGGATGTTTGTTGAAGGTAACCTTCTTCCACGATGAAAATATTTCTCTGTGAACAAGTCGCTTGAATTCCTCACAGATGGCCGTCATTGCATCAGTGAGAAAACAAGTGCCGCGCTGCTGTTTCCCAAGAGTTTTGTGGCCAAGCACGGAGCGGATACGCAAGCGTGCAGACTGTGTGACGCAGATGTCGAGTGCCCACAAAAATTCTGCGACCTGTATCGCCGGGAGCGCTTGTTGTGCCTCGAGAACTCAAAGCGGGAGCAGGAGGATATGACCACTCTTATCGTGCACATGGATCAGTTCTGCACCTAATGATGAGAACAATTCGTCAAATAATGTTCGGGAAATCTTGGTCGACCTGCAAGTTTTGGGGGAATGCAACTGTTGTACGAAGCAAGGTATCGGCAGGGTGGTCTTGACAGACTGCAACCCTTTTAACCCGGGACGGTTCCTCTCTGGGGAATTAACAAGAAAGCGTACAAGATTACTTTCCTGCTGTGACCTCTCATCGTCATGACTTCGCTGCTGTTTCTCGCTGTGACCAGGGCATTGCAGCTGCCTCTTCGAATTCGAAACGCTCAACTTTTGCAATTAGGGTCTCTCCGATTGTGTTTTTTTTTTGCGTTCCTGACTGACTGAAGGAACGAAGAGTCCCGAAAACAAGACACACTTTGGTATCAGGGGAACTCGAATGGGTTTTTGTCCATCACATTTGTTTGGTTAGTGGCAACCTTAGCCGGCACGAAAAAGGATGAAAGTTCGTGATGAGACCAGGGTCTCGTAGAGGGTCGATCCAACATCAAAGGCTTGCTCATATCTCCATGCAAACGAGTCCATGATATTCGATAGACAAGCCTTCGCGAGGGCTGAGCCCTAAAAGGATGAAACGGAGCAGCGGCTACGCACGGAAGCAGCAACAGAAGCCCTCATGGAAACATTTCCCGAGGGAAACCTCTCGAAAGATAATAACGCGCTTGATTGGCGCGTCGATTCCGGCTAGCTCTACTTGTTCTGATACCAATCGGTGGCGCGTCGATCCCCGGCTGAGACTATGCGATCTTTAGATCTGGAAGATAGAGGAGCTGAAAGAAGAACTCCAATTATCCGGAGTTTGAAGTTTCCATAGTTCAGTTTCGGTTCCCACTTTCTCGACCAAGAGTTGCACGAAGATCCACTTGGGCCAGCTCAACGCATGGCCGGAATCCCGGATCAATGTCGAGAGCTCTTACCCGACATTCGACAAAGATCATCAGAAATCGCGAATCGCAAGTCTGAAATGGCCCCCCTCGCTGTTCATCCGTTACCTTGTTGACGGCATTCTATTTGAGAACCACCATCAGTGCCAATCGAGGATTCTGAAAGTTGAGCTCGACGCACATTTGCGACTTGATGACTTCTTATTCGATCCCAAATCTCTTCCAATGGGTCTTCGGTGTGCGCGTCCGGGACACAGAGCGCCCGTTATCCCCCGAGTCTCTCGGAACTCCTCATGATGCGCGAAATCGGAGTAACATGCTCTCTATTTCCAGGTTTGTACTTGTACATTCTTGTGGTGAAGACGTTTTCGGTGGAACTTGTGAAATTGTCAGCGTATATGTTCATCGGTTGGGGTACTCCAGCTTTAATCGTTTTCTGCTGGGCGCTCGTCAAGTACAATTACACTCAGGACGAAACGTTTTCGGAAACCAGTCCAAGTAAGAATCCATACGTAGAAACTGTCCTCACGCGCGATATCACGACAAGAAATATGATTTCGATGTAAAGCTCCGTTCAGATTGAATCAGTGTAGGTCTGTCATTTCGCAGTCGTTCGTTTCCGTTGACATCCGATTGCCAGACTGCAGTTTCGATGAAATGGTGATTTTACAAATGTTGAGCGCTGATGACTCACGATCCGTATTTCCTTTTCAGACTGCGTGTGGCGAGTTAGCGATATGTATGATCTCATCTTCAGTGTGCCCGTCATCCTGGTGCTTATCGTAAGTTGATTAATGGGGGCTTGAAGCAGAGAAACTTCCGCTTCACTCAATGGGAAGCCACTCAATGGTTCCTCCGACTGAAAATAGATTCTGAATTGCGGAGAACTCATTTTGGTGCTCTTTCTCCTCGCAGACGAACATCTTTTTCTTGGCTCAAATCATGTGGGTTTTGATCACCAAGCTTCGCGTGGCCACCACGGCAGAATCACAGCAGTATCGAAAAGCAGCGAAAGCTCTCCTGGTCCTCATTCCTCTACTCGGCGGATGTTACATTATCGTTATAACAACGCCAAATGATTACAAATACCTGCAGGCCCTCTTCATACCTACCCAGGTGAGTACCGCGACGGCTGGTGCCGACATTTCCCCCTTCACCTTCGCGCTCACACGGAACAGCTATCAATTTGCGAATATACTAGTGAAGAAAACACCACATGTGCCTGTATGACTCCCGGAGCCGAAAGTTCGGGCACCCCGTGGTTAACACCAACAGCACCGAGAAGCTCTGTAGCTGCTATTGTCGAGCAAACAAACCGTTGGTTTCGATTCGGGGTCGTGCAGTCGGTGTAAACGATCGCGATGTTGTTGTTGACAGCGGGAGAACGGGAACGCGATTCGAGCAAATTATCCGCGTAAATAATTTATCGAACACGCACTTCGCAAGTTCCAGCTGCGCAGAAGCAATTTTCGGCCTTGTTTGCGCGTAGCGTAGCGGAGCTGAACGAAGACCTACTTGGCTTTGGGTTTAATACAAATCGAGTCTCTGCGGTAGTCAATTACGATATCTACATGTCGGGCTTCTCGAACAGCTCCAAGTTGCTCTCGAAGTTAATCTTCCTCGCACGCATCCGCTCACTGACTTCGGCTCGGTCGACCGCTGGATAGGAGCTGTCATAACGTGTCATTCCTGAAACCTTTCCTGAATCAGAGGAAGTCCCTCTGAAATGGGTCAAACGAGTTTAATTAACATGAGACCCTGACGCCACCACGACCTTTCGAGCTCTAGCGCCCGCCGTCGTTCAGATTCGATAACGTGATTCCCCCGCCAAAAGGACTATGTACATATTCCTGATCCGATTGAGTCCTAATTTCGAAACCCAGGAAGCGCGCACATGGAGTATCGCGAGGTCGTTATCTCAAATCGAGCATCGGAACAGATGAGATCGAAACACGCCACATTCGAAGCTCAAGTTCTGCCGTTCTCGAGCATCTCTGACGAGCCCGGTCGTTTGGCGGCCGTTTGATGTGAAGTACAATAGAAGCTCAACCACATCACAGCGGTGTCCTCAATGACAATAACTGGAGTTTTGTGAATTTTGTGAAAAGCTGCGGGACGAAAGATCTGAATCGGAAACTTTCACTCGGCAAAAAGTAACCCCGATCCGCTTCTCTTTCAGGGTTTCACTGTGGCGGTGCTGTACTGCTTCATGAATGGCGAGGTGCGGAACTCGGTGCGCCATCATCTTGAACGGTGGAAGACGATGCGGGCCCTAGGAGGTCATCACGGGGGCGCCCGTCACTCGGTATCAATCTCGTACCGGTTCCACAACCAGACGGCAGCCGCCACCAACAACTACTTACCTAATACCAATAATCAATGCCAACCATTAGCAATGCCCAGTATCCACCAATGCAACCAACAACAGCCGCCGTCGCCAAGTAACAGTCTCCTTCCTCACGATCAAAACAACCACGAACACCATTCTCACCACCACCATCACAACACCAATCTCCATCACAATCATCATCACACAGTCGGTGGTGGCAACGGCAATGGCAACGGCAACGGCGTCAACGGACGCAAACACCAGACCAACTGGCAACCAGGGTTAGATGCAGTGCAGCAACAGCAGGTAGATAGCCGAGCGGGTTTTGAGGTCTGCGACCAAAACCTCGTGGGAAAGTCGAAAGATTTGCAGCTCCAGCACCCACAGCAGCACGACGCTGATTCGACAGAGCAAAAGCTTACGCCACCGTCGCCGCCGAGTTCTATGAAAGTACGGCTCATTTCCGTCGATGAAACAAACAGCGCAAGCAACAAGAACAACAACCACAGTAAAAACAACAATGAACCGTTTGTCGTCGTCCGTGTACCCACTGCATCCAACTGCAGCAGCAGCAACAGTACGAGCAACTTTTTCAAAAACAACAACAACCGGTTCAACAGAACAACCGAGAGACAGTTCTGAACGTTGCTCTGTTTAGACGCCCAGTCAAAGCGAGCTCGCCGACGAGCGATGCGGCTCTGAACAACTTTTAGGGCTTAAACATCAAAGGATCATGGCTCTGCCGACGAGAGGTTTCTGCGAATCCGATCGGTAACCACCGTACATACGAAAGCGTGCTTTGAGTCTCTGCGAAACTCCCGGCAACGCTTTTGCTCCGTTGTCCGAAATGCTGATGATGATTGTGTTTAATCGGGCGTTGTTGCTGAAGGTGTCGTTAATGATTGCACGAGCGCGAGTTTGTCGCATGCCACCTGCACGCAATGCATATCTCGAGAGTTCTACCGCACTTGCAATAACCCTGGGAGCTGGAAGACGAGGAGACGGAGATTTCGACGCATCGACTCGTTTGTCTGTGACACCTTTGCCTGTTGACCGTTCCGTGGACGCTGAACCGTGGGGATCGAGTCGAGCTGTGGGAAAAACAACCAGCGGGCTGCTTCGTCAATAATTTTCTCAGTTGTTGTTGTTCCTGCCGCCGTCGCCGCTGCTGCTGCTGTTGTCGTTGTTTTTGCCGCTATCGTTGTTGTTCATGTCGCCGCTGAAACGGCCACTGTTGTTGCTGACCTCGAGCCATTAGACGGTTGATGAACCGTAGATGAACCCCAGCCCCGCATTATTCAACATGTAGAAGTGATCGTGCTCCGTTTTCGAATCCAGCGAGAGGAAGACAGGAGTTTGCATGAGCATGCTATTGCGCTCCACCCAACCCCTGAATGTTGGTGTAGTATAGCCGTTTTTGTTTCTCCCTTTCCTGGTTGTTGGCCGGCCTACCGATGAACCGTATCTTGAGCTCAAATCACTCGATCGATAATAATTCAATTGATCAATCAATCAATCAATCAATCACTCGACTGGTCGAAACTCCCTCGAGATTCATGAACAGTCGGCTGATTGGTTGTACCTTACCAGACTTTCTAACAGAGTTTTTGTATTTCCCGATTTCTAGCGCGTTTACAAAGATGACCGAAGAGACTCGCGCCACACCAGAGCGGGAAGCTGTGTGTCCTTCACTACTTCAGTAACTTGTGCCAACAATGCACTCAATTACAAGGATGACGAAGTTTGAACAAAAATTTGAAGCAAGCAGCGGAGTGGAGAACAAGCAGGAGGAACCTCTCATGAGAATTATCTGAGGAATTGGGGTTCGCGTCGAACGAAGATGGAGACCGGACAGGGACATCCAACAGCAACGATTGGTTTTGTCACGGCATCCCTAGACAAGGTTCACCGGACGGTCGGGAGCAAATGGAGGACAAACGCAAATCTTCGATTACTTGTACGCCTCCTGTGACGTTGAGTTTCTTGGTAAATCCGCATCGATTCCCCCCTCGCCATATGAGCAGCCGAGCGAGCAAGTGAACAACCAATCAAACTACTAGGAGTGATTATTTTCATCGTATACAAACATTCTCCGAAGGTATTAGGATTTCGTGTCATAGAAGGATACTCCATGTTCCCTGCAATTAGTTCCCCAAGTGTTCAAGCGAATGCCAACTGGCCAACTCTCAACTCCTCCACCTGAAGTAGAAGGAGTTATCGAAAACACTCTCCGATAAATGTGAATATTGTAAGGAATAGAATGCGATTTACATGGAAACGAATACATAAATACATACATTCATAAATAGAATCCAACAATTGTTCTAGAGCACCTACCTAAGTACTCCGCTCTCTCTTTCGAGAACATGATCATGATGGTGTCGACCTGAAGTAAAAGGAACACACGGTGGACATCGACACCATTTGTTACCACAAACGGTTAGAATCTGTACAGTAGTTGTGCCGACGAGAGAGGATGTGATCATCGCGACGGGACGTTGTTGAAACAATAAGACAACAAGTGTCCGCTCCGTATCAGTCAGTCCACTCTTTAAGGTGGACCAAAACCTTTTGAAACGTTGAAAAAATTGTGGACCATTCAAAGACCTTGAACGAACCAGTTCGAGTGACTTCCAGTTTAGATATTACGCCCAGATGGAAGGAATATGTAATCACATGAAGACAATTTTCCGATTGCATTTATTTCAATGGATCACGGAATGTCCGCAAATGCTCACCGTTGAAAGCGGCTGTGAAGATCTACCTTCATCGTTTCCACACCCTCGATTTATGCGATGATTACCAGGCAGTGATGTCGAAATCGGGACGACTTTCTATGCGCGGTGCTGCCGAATACGATTCCGCTCGGTCAAGAGCTCACGGTAAACTTATGGAAAGTTTTTTCTAGAGTTCAGATTTGGAAGCATTTATTGTAAGGTTGCCTCAATCGTCACTTCCAGGAAAATTGAGGAGTGGAGCGTGATATCAGTGTTCTTTTCGTTCGCTTGACGAACGCGAGGAAACTTGACGCCTCGGACATCGACAGCGAACCGTTTGTTCTGTGAAATCAGCAGACGATTGCGTCAGCGAAGCGCAGTTATTCTCTGCAGTGACGCACATTAGTTCACTGATACATACTGCCGCCCTTCCGTCGAACCCGGACAGATGTGATTCAGAGTCCATCTAGAAAAAACGCCAAAACAACTCGTGTCACTCAGCATCTCAAGTCCATCGAGACGGGACGTCAAGCAGTTCGCGATTTCAAAAAATCGCGCTGAGCAGGGTTCAACGGTAGTGACCTAAGGTGGCTTATATCGTCAAGGTGTGCCCTTTGGGAAGTTTCTCAATTTTCGGAATTTGGCTACCGATCACCGCATAAACAACCCAGGAGCCACTGACTCGGTAGCGTTTCGATGGGGGAGTTTGTGTGTAGGCTGTAAGATTGAGGCAGTGAAGCAATTGTACGAAATTAAGGCAACCTTACATTGTTCCAAATGAAAGCACGATCATCATCATCATCAGCAGCGATTGCTGTCCATTCGAGCATCTACGCCACGCGTTTCTCCTCAGTCGCAGCCGTCTTCATATTTTCCTTGACAGCGAACCGCTCGAAATCATGAAACCATAATCGAATTCGCTTTCTTGTTGTAATTGACATCCTCCGGATCGTCAATCGATACATCAGTGCAAAACCTCGTTTGAATTCACTTCGGCAGAAGTGCTCAAAGCCGCAGATGATGTTTTCCTCATGAATTTGGAAGCGAGATCGGAACGGATCGCTGGGAAAGTGTCCATGGAGGAGAAATGAAGCGTGAAGTTTCAAAATCGAGAATATCTCTTCAAAGTTTAGCAATTAGGAAGCTGAAAGCATGAAGGGGGCAAGTGATAGAGCCCTCCAGAAAGATTCACTCTTTTCAAGCATGCTAAACTTTGATCCATTAGTTACATAAATCGATAATTATTGATAGGTTTTCGGGATGTCCACGCGCGGGAGAAAGAGGGATCTGTAGCGATGGGAAAGAAAAGGACCCCACCTCAAACATGATCGCGGTGTATGTTTCGTGTTACGGGAGGATGTATCCACATAGATTCTATGAATATTAGTCGCCAACATGATTCCGACGGTTTATTGCATATTTGATGTCTTAAACGACGTGCGACCATCTGTTGTAAAATATCCATGTGTATTCGATTGATATAAGAAATATGAATTGATGAGAGGCAATGAATAAATGTTTAATCGAAGAAGGAACGGAAGATTTTCATTCAACGTCAAGACTTATCAGCTGCCTTGGATTGGGTGCATCATGACGGTTAGCCCGTGAAACCAGCCTGCTTCAAATTTCGACGGGAATTAGTCCGGAGCATGGTCAAATCGAGTGAATGTCATGTTAGCGCGTCAAACTCGAAATTGCCGAAGCGCAATCAGTTCCTTCGGAGGGGGCGGTCCCGCGGCGAACTGAGATTTCATTGCAGTCTATTCGAGAAAAGTGTCGTTTCCCTTCACGTTAGAACAAGTTTAACAGTTTGGAGAACATAATGCCTCAGCTCGTCAGATGGCGATTAATGAGCTAGATCCGATTTGGTCCAGCTCCCAGCTTTCACACTGATTCGCCTGCATGTAACATCGCTAATGAGGAGCGCTCTCGCGACCTCTCTCATCTCTCCCGTACTTCAAGGATTCCACTATGACAACAACGAACATTTCCATATGAACCAGAATGCTACCTCTAAACCCTCTTCAGCTTGAGCTGTCCGTCCACATTTTTCAGTGATTTGAATTCCGGAAATTAGTTCCAAGCATGTGAGACCTCCTCTTTGGATTTTCGAAACTCATCGGCTTTGGGTGTTTTTTTTTCTACGAATTGTTCGCATTCTCAAGCGTTGCACAAGTGCACACTCTGTCCCTCAGGGACCGAAGTCGATACTAGCAATAGCACGAGATTGATCACCGCAAGTATGCAGGTAATGAATTCCTTCGAAACCGAACACTGTGCCTGCAACGGAGCTTCCGAGAAAACATCTCCCGATGAATATCGAGAGGAAACTCGATTCCTTGATGACTCAAACAGAACATACAAGTATATAGATTCGCCATCGCATATTCGAACGATTGTCAGCTGCATGAAAACTCCTAAATCAAATCGGCGGGTTCTCCTGGGAGGGGAACCTCGGATGTTTTCGGACAGAAACTTCCGATATTTGGAATGATATTTTGATCCGTCTCAAGAATCAATTCACCCTCTAATTCTATGTAGTTCATCGACCGGTGCCTGGAGCGAATCAAACGCAATGAAAATTTGAAAATGATAGAGGGGGCTTTTGGTTGTGGGTTAAATGACATGCATATTTTCATGCACATGGATATATCCCGCTCTTTTTCGTGTTTTCACACATATTTAGCTGTTTCTGCCGGTTACTTTTCGAGCTGAGAGAAATATCGGACTCATTTTGAGATTTCCAGCGAACGGAATACCTCGATAATATCTTCACCGACGGGGCGAACGTGTTTCTCTTCCGCCGGGAAACAATACAGGACTTTACCACGACCAAACACGGATCACCATTCGCTTTCAACGGAAAAAATGTATTGCGCCATTGGCTGTTTCCGATAACGGCCTATGGCGTCCATCGTTTTCCGCTCTCTTTCCTGCAGAGATGGCGGTGACCCGCTGTTGGTTTCAGTCAGTGCACCCTGGAAATTGTCGTTGGAATATGTATTCCTTCCTGGAGAAATCAACGCGCGCGATTTTCAGGGCTCCGGGACGCTCCGTCCACGATCCGAGTTGACACACTAGCCACAGCTTCAAATTTCGTTGGCATTCCAACAAGAATCATGGACTGGATCATCGCCCAAGGAGTCCACAAAAATGTAGAGGATCTGAGCGAGACACTTGTAAAATCTAAAAGGACATCCAATCGATTTCCGAAGCATCCCAGAACGTGACGAATGATAACGTGGGCGATCATGGATTTGGTAGTGTATGTGACTTCCTTCCTTCAGGTCGTACTCGGAGATGCTGCGACGCTACGCCAATGGCCGTGGAGGAGGTCTTTGTCGTGGGATACGGTCGTACGATCTCCTCCGAGGGGGAGCGGCCGTTCTCGCGTTACAAAGCGATTCTGAGAGAACGCCCGTTCCTATTTGGAAACTCGAAAATAAACAAATATGTCAAAGGTGCTTGCAATCAGCAAACTGATCAACATATGTGTCAGATTCAGCGGAGTATAGCCGAGACCCTCTTGCATATCCAGATGCATTTTCGTTGTTTTGCCCGTGCCTACTGCATGCATAGTTCAGTTTTCTTTTTCATGCATATCTCGCATCGCCCCAATGATAGATCATCCGCATCAGGATTCCAACGTCCAGTGATTAGGATCCAATGTTGAATCTGTGTCACATCTGAACTACTCGTTCTCAAAACAGTCCAGGGCATGGCGCATCCGAGGAATCTGATTTGTGCATGGATCCAAATCGAATCCCCGAAAGCATATGAGACGATGAGAAATTCTCGTACCCTATGCATCAAGATTGATCGGCAGAGAATCTTCCTGACTCTGGAGGGCTCTCTGTGCTGTCGATGTTGCTCGGACAATCTCCAGCAAACAGAGATCATTTTCAACTTAGCGCTCGAGCCTCGGTGACGACAGCCGTTCGTTAAGGACGATGCTGAACGCTCCCTGAATGTGATCCCACGGAGTTCTTTGATAGCGGAGGAATTGTGGAAAACACCATGGTTTTCCCGGTTCTCAACATATAATATCCCCGGCGACAATGGTCGAATTCTTTGGGTTGTGATTGCGAAAAGGAGTCATCAACTAATTTCCTCATGAAGAGTAACGACTTCGTTCCGAAGTCCTGGAGATAAGAGAGCCCGCGCGACATACTGCATCACATTTGCACCAAGGATACAAACAAACAACAGCGAGGTCACACTGGAGACCTTCGTGAAACTCGTGAACTGAAGGTCGAAGCATCGCTACACCAGGAGTGAGAAATATTTCTTGCTCGGAAGTCCATGGCTTCCTCCTTCTTGCGGCAGAGGATAGAGTAGGCTCGGGGAGTGTTGTCACATCCGGCACCAGGAAACCCACTCTTCAAGGATGTATTGGCTATAGCTATGGGTTCGCCCTTCGCTGCCCCAGAGAATATCTTTCGGATAATGGGGCAAACATCCGTTACGCAATCTCGCCTATAGCTGATCTCAGGAGTGAGATTACGGGTGTAAATTTTTCGCGGCGAACATACGCCATCATTGCGGAAAACCATGGGCTTATGGGCTGAGAATCGCAGAGTATGACGCAAACCGAACTCGATCACGATGAACGAATCGATTTGCAAACCCTGTACCTCGCCACGGCCTGCTGCCAGAACGAGGGTCCCGACGACGCGATGGTCCATGCCAAGAATACAGATGTCACCGAAAACGAATCCGTGGCTCAAGGTAAATGCATTCAAATCATTCCGTCAAGTTTTAGGAGGCCCAGTTTCATGTTACGTGAAGTTTTTCATACCCTAGAGTGTTTCCCGAAATGAGCCGAAGAAATGAGCTAAGAAGCGGCAGCCGATCGCTCAGGGACGTCTACCTGAGAAAGGCCGAGACGGCGTCAAAATAATACTCAGAACGGGACACTGGCTGTAATCGGCTGAACCTCGATGTAGAGGCCAGTTGGGAAATTTTCTCAATTTGAACAAAGCAAAGTAGTTCAGTAGTGTTTCAATATTTATAATACTAGGTAACTGAGAACGTAAGCAATTGTTCAATATGCCTTTCCTCAAATAAACAACATTGTGAATTGAATTGAATATTTTTAATCTTGGTGCTCTAATTTTCCAAACGCAAATACCCATCGACAGAGAATTACAAGGAGCTACAGTTTTCGATGATGCGAAGAACTCTGCGAGAGGCCTCTTGAGAAGCAGATGTTTCGAGGATGGTGATTAGCCACAAGAACTTGCCTCTTCTCATGAAATATTGTCGGGGTCTTGAGTTGATTCCCATGAATTCCGAGGTTCCTCTACTGACTTGGTGGCCCCTAATTCGGCCTACAGACATCGATCGTCATTATCACCCTCTTTCTGCCCGGAGCATTCAGAAACGGAGCCCCATAGCTCAACGTAGATGAAAACTTTGGAGGAACAGACCAATCATTGTTTCCTGTAATCGACTGACGTTACATGTTTCACTGAAGGTCCGTCACGCGAAAGCCGTAACACTACTCGCTTCTAGAATTATGCGAAAGCCCCGATTATCCAGGTGCGTGAACAGTACATACTTTGACTTGTAAGCTTTCGCTTGTTAGCAAATAATTTTTTGGTTTCTAAGCTCCGAGTCGACTCCCTCCCACGATCAAATAGATGACATTCCCAGGTTCCGCTGTTTCCGTTTCGTGAATGTCGATCATAAATCCTACCTTTGGACGATGAAAACACGATGATAGATCTCAAGTGGCGGGAGAAAAAATTACATACTCGGTGAAAGGAATATGTTGTACTGGATTGCACGTCGACATCCGTCCACGGTGGAAGATTGCAGGGCCCACGAAAGGGCTGATTCCAATAGTACACGGCCGCTTAGTTGAAACCGGTCCAAACTACTCGAAGCCTCAACTGACACTTCTGTCAAACTGGAGATCTGTTTGTCCCTAATGGAGAAGATTCAGTTGACTTACTCGTTAGTCTAAAGTTCTCGGAGCTCTGCCTCCTTTCACTCACTTCGTCTGCGTCATGGTCTTACCACACTTTGTTTCACTTTCCCATCTCTTTCCAATTAACCCAAGAAAAGAGTTTGGAGACAAAATCCAACGAATTGAGAGCTCTGAGTCCCTCATCGGCTTTCCAAATACTCGCCTCTTCTATGTCGTTAACGACCTCGGAACCGAGGTTATTCAAGTGGGCTTCGGAGGCCCTTCAACACTTTGCCCACGGACCCCTCGAGGGTTTCAAGCTCCCACAATATCATATTTGCCTCACCTACGTTCTCGCTTGCTAGCCTCCGGACTGAGCGATCTCGGTATCGGAAGTATCCTCAATTAAATTGCAAAGCTCTTCTGGTAGCGCCTGTCTCTGCGTCGCGTTTCATTCAGAATGATGCCATCCTGTCGAGATCCGTTTTCGATATCACTTGCCCTATTTTGATTTTGTCTTTCGTTGAGACACATGGAACTCAGATGGAACATCAAAGGTTTTCTCGCGCGCGGATCTGTCTTGCAAACACCCGTGCTAGCCATATGGGCGGTCAGACCGCGATTTGCTTTCCTTTCTCTTAGCGTAGTTAGTTTCTTACACAGTGCTCCTTCATTGTGAGTTTTGTTGAATCTCAATGTTGTTAAATAAGTATAGGCTTCAAGTGAGCGAATTCTATTTTTATTTCAGGGGGCTCCTCGAGATTAAGATATTTGATCCACTCATCCCTTGAGTCACCGCTGACTCCTGGGTATAGCTTTCCCTTGAACGAGTTCGGTGAGAGTTGCCACCGCAGCGTCTGGTTGGGGGACAAGGTCGAACAAGAGGACGAGAAATTCAACAGAAACACCGTCATCTCATTACCAAGTGAATGTAACCCAGCTTTCCACATCGTGCTCAGAGAACAAATCTGTCGACGGGGTTTCTCCGCCCGACCAATAGAAGTGGGGGGAGTGTTGCACGATAGCAGCTAAATGAGTCGCTGAGGAGATTTTGGCAATGGATCCTGTCCCGAAGTTGTTCGTTGTTGCCGTCGACCTACCCAATGTTGGCGACATGGCGAGGGTGCTGTCGCCGCGGCGGTCGCTGTTAATACCTTCTAAGCCGAGTCTGAGTGGGAGCTTGAAGGAACGACGATTTAAAATTCGCACCCTTGTCGGCTGCACTTCACTTCTGCGGCAGGCGTAGTCCGTGCCTTCGCCGCAGCAATCGGCATTCTCATTTGTTATCGTTGAAGCCCCGAAGGAGTTCGCAACTGGATAGAGGGCAAATAGATCAAATATATCGATTGAAACTCATCTGGATCCGCGAGAGCTGCAAAGAAGGAATACCACTCCAAAACTCGCTGTCGAGATGATGCATATCAAACGTTCTCAGCACCGTACTCAATAATTCCGAAAGCTTCAATCCATTCATTATGGCTTGTTTATTCCCGTTTCCCACGGGAAGAGTCTGGCCTCGCGCGAATGAGAGAATATATGACAACTGCAAGCGAGCGATTGCTTTCCGTGCAGGGCAAGGATTGCGTTACAACCTGTAGACGCCCAGCAACCGAACCCACACGGCTCCCGGCAAGTTCTCTTGGCACAGACAGGCCGACTGGCAAGCAGCTAAGCAGCCAGACGAATGGGTGGCCGAGCAAGCCGGCAAGCTTCTTGCCAGCGGGGCTATAGCCTCGTGATGCACAGCGAGGTTAAGCCCGTGGCTCTGCCGCTGACGTTCGCGAGGCCGCTACTGCTTTGCCCGCTTGTGGTGGAAAGCAGGATTTGCCTCCGGCAGCGCCGCCTGTGCTTCTGACTCCTCGTTGGTTTGCTCGTTGGGCTACTGGTACGACTCCTCCGCACGGAGGCTTCAAACGTAGACCTCGTCCAGAGAGCGAGTTAGTCGCCTTGATAAGATCACTTGCCAGCAGTCACCCCGCCACACTCGCTCTCACACCCGCTCACTTACACGCCAAGCACACAGACCGCACGTCCTTACAGCAGCCGGACCAGCAGGCGGGAACTCCCTCACTTAGCTGTTTTCACTCTTCCTCTCTCTCATTCAGCCCTTTGCTTTCGTACTGCATGCAGGATGCTTAGATACACAAACACATACAGGCAGACAGATAGACAGACCGACAAACATACTTGTCAGTTGGCGTGCTTGTCGTCCGCTGTTAAGAAGCTAATACCGCTAAAGTGCGACCTCGTGGGGCGGAGGCTTATCGCGACGCGACGTGCAAGTACGTCACGTCTTAACCTTGAAAAACATGAGAGTGCGAACGACGCGGACGATTTTCCTCCCGAGTCGTTTCTCAGAGAACGTTCACGTAGGATGTAGCGTGGTTCTGAGATAGAAGAGACTACGCGCACTGCAATGACCTTTGAACTCATCGCCTGAGGACCTCCGAACAAATTCGCCGGAAGATTGTCGGGAAACTCGATGACGGCCAACTGAGAAGGAAAACAGAGACCCCGATTCGAAACAAGATGGAAAGGAGCCTGAAGATCTCATGAATCACAGGATCTTCCTCTTGGCCTCCTTCCACAAAAACTAACTGCTGAGGTGCAGAACCTTCACGACGTGCACAAGACTCGTGAAATTCTACCAACCATGGGGCGCACGGTCCGCTCATTCACACGACTTATCAATTGTTTGCGCGAACGCTGGGGTCATGGTTTTGCACACAAAGAATATCGAACAAGAACAAGATGATTCCATCCCCAATATCAACTTGACCCGCATCCTAACGCCCAGTAGAACATCAGCACTTGGTATGTTGTTGGAGGGCTCCCCACTGCCTGATATCTGATGAGAATTTCCAAAATCTCTGAAATGTCCTCGAATGAATTGGGTGTCTATTTCAACCGTCGCGTTATTGGAAATCCAAGGAAAGACACCGATGCAGGGCGTGGTTAGTAGATGTTCAGAAAGTTGGTTATGGCATGGCAGCAGGAAGCCCACGACCCTCCGACCCGGAGCGGCCAACTAACAATATGAGCGAATGGCAGAGATGAATCTGTTTGTGATGATCTTCCGTCCGCGGAGAATCGAGGAACAAGTCCTCGACCGTTGTGAACAGTATATTGACAGAGCACCGATCGCTGTTGCCAGATCGAATAAATAGATCTATCTACTCCGCATCGGATTCTCTTCTGACAATCACCGTGTGGTGTGACTGGTTGCGACTTGCGACGCGTCAGCGGCTGGTTCCTCCTTTTCGAATCGGCTCATCGTCTATTCATTTCTCCATGAATCACAAGTCCCTTCTCAGAAGGGAACAAACTTCACGAATGTTCATTCCCGTGAACGATCCTCATCTTTCATTGAAAATTTTAGCGGGCTGTTGTGAGACGAGAAACACAAGACACGATAAGCCAAACGAGCACTTTTGTCCAGACAGGCGTATAAATCAGACACTCAAACGGTCAGAACAGATCACGGCAGCCGCGTACTGGATAAAGCTACTTTCGGGCCGCTTCTGAGTAACTGGAGATTTTGAACTCGGTTCGTTGTCTACTCGATTTATGCGAAGCTCCTCTCTCGGCTCTGATGGCGGCTCTTTGTTTACCACTAGGCAGGCAGCTGCTGCTACACGATAGAGTCCACGTCTTCATCCGCCTACTTACTGTCTTGTATTCATGTTAAGCCACAAACTATGGATACCGCGAAGAATGCAAATAACCTTGCAAAGCAGTCTCTAGCGTTCGACCAAAGCACCCGACGCTGTTCTTAGATCCCATCGGCCTGGAGCACATGATGCTCCTCGATCATCAGAGTCGTCGAATCGCAGTGGACAGAATGTCGCACTATATTGGAGAAAATATTACTCCGTCTTTTCCTTTTCCTCTCACAACAGTGGCGTCGACGGCTGATTTCGGCATGGGTCCGGTAGCGCTCGCTCTTTGCGGCTCAGCGAAAGTGACAAAGTGCGGACAGCCAGACAAACACCAATCTTCAAGGGCGGAGCATTGTCTGCTTGTCCGGCGGGCTGGCTGTCCGCCCTCGTTGCAGTCGCAGTGCCGCGCCGATCGGATTGATGTGTGTTCGTCCGAGACAATCAACTGTATTTGTAAACGGCAAGGCAACTTTCGTAATTGTCTATCTCTTTGTTTCTTTTATTCCCAGCCCGGGTCGGGGTGGCTTGGCTCGACTCGGCTTGCGTATCGATATCAATTATCTGCGACAAAGCTGCGCCGTTCGCATACGACTCGAAGCCGATGAGGAACGGCCCGCTCACGTCGCTTCCAATCGTTTGGACCACGAATAAACAAGTGGCTCGCACTATCCGTCGATGATGAATCGGGTGTCCACGACATTTGAGTGGCACTCGCGGTCTCCCCGTGGTTCCGTCCAGCCGCGCGGGTTGTTTTCCCTAATTGTCTTCTCACCATCTCTCCGATTCCACAGAAATTCGGTGACGTCAAGGAAAAAGTTCCCACGGATGATCTCGGTGGATTTCTTGTGCAAATGTTTTCGTTTTCACGCCTCACTCCATTTCCGCACGATAAAAACGAACCGAAAGAGCCAAGACGCAATCAACGGCTTCATGAGATCTTCTAGCTACAGGCGATTTTCCGATCAAAAGATGAACGCTTGAGCAGATTTCAAACGACAGCAGGCCAATCAAAGTGAGATCGCTGGAGGTCGAGCGGCGCGGTTTTGCTCCACTCGAGTCTGGCAGTTTTTCAGCATCTGGTTGGTCAAGTGGATCCAAACCTACGTGCCCAAACTCCCTACTGACGCCTTTCGATGCTTTTTCTCGCGTTCAATTCGACGCCTAGCTCAGAGATTTCGGTTCATACTATCTGAGTCGAGGCTTCCGATCGAGCAGCCGATTTTTTGAGAACTTTACGAGGGAACCCACTCAGCAAAATTAGGAGCCCCCTTCCAGAAAGAACATCTGATACCAGACCCCACGGCCTTCTGGTACCATATATTCACTTCACAGAGTGGAAACCATCTCTAAAGAAGTCGGTCTTCTGTTATTAGAGAATGCGATTCGAAACAACGACCTGCCGCTTGAGAATGTGGTACCACATGGCATGTGATATAATGTAGCATCACATCCACATCCACAAACACTGTGCAGAGTGGTCCAAGTCTCCGCGGTCTTCATGTTCAAAAGGGCCATCAGGAGCTAATATCGCCTTTCGCTAAACAGGACAGTATCATTGACTTGGTTAGAGAAGGGTCTTGACATCGGTTTATTCCTCCGTGATTGTCTGGGCGAGGTCCGCAATACCACGTTCGAGAACCTGTGAATCCCAGCTCAACGGACCTGATCACCCGAATGTCCCCAAATGAGGATCAGGGTCGAAAGTCACGAATGTCTTTTGAGTGTGTTTCCACCCTGTGATATACAACATTGTGTGGAATATAGTTTTATACACTTTTTCGGTGTCAAGGGATGGTGGAAAGACAGCGCCACAGGATCTTGTGCCTCAAATCGAAACTTCAGAAGTTCATTGAAGATTCCAGCCAGCTTAGTGGAAATATTTATCGTTCTAGGAGCGATTCTTCTCAAATGAGATCGATCTCGCTCCATCCTCTCAATATCGTCGCTGATTATGCAAATGACATTCCGCTTGAAGAAATATGAACTTATGAATACAACGCCGTCCGCGACCACATATTTGCTTTGGTCGAATCCACGTCAAATTCCGCGGAATGTGCTCTTCCACTCAGACGCCGCCCGCCAGTGCCCGTGGCGCCTTCCCATGAGTGGCACGAACCCGTGAACTTTCTGACACGAAGCGGTTTCTATGCGCTCAGTTGAACTCGAACTCAAACCCCGTCGTAGATTACTGAAAATGCAGTGGTACCGGGTCGCTCAATCATTCGAAAGTCTACTGGGACTGCTACCGCGAAAATCGATTACTGTAGCGTAACATCGACAGCCGGACACCGTTCTGCTGTGATTCGAGAAAGATTGAGTGAAAATCGAATGAAACCAGACGCTTCGTGCTCATGTGCAAATAGACTTCATCGATTGTGGGAAGTGCACCCCTGAGTCCGACTGTATCGGACATGGTTCTTGCCGATGTTCGATTCTCTCTTCATCATCTTTTGCCCGTAACCTTGCCACAAGACTCCTTTCTCTGTTGCGAAAGCGATCCTCGCGATCTGACTGACTTTGTAGTCAATCGATGCGAGCATATCGAGTCGATAATACGCATTACGCTCTGGGTAGTCACCGTTTGCGCACGAACTCTGTGGTGATTTTGTTATCTTGGCGGATTCCAGCTCTTGGCAACGCTGTGCCTTAGAAGTTCCAAACTTGATCTCGAGCCGCACAGCGAACAACAGTGTCCGTGCCGTGAGAATCTTGAGAAGAACGGGAATGAAGGAAGAGATGGGATTGCTTGCTCAGCTTGAGAAATCCTTCCGGCGCCGCCTTATCTTCGTGAAACATGCAACCCAGGTGAAAAGACCCGAAATGAACTTGATTTGTGGATTAGAATTGGGGCAGAGCAGAGCACATCGCAGGTGGGTTTACGCATCCACTCGTTCCTCCGCGAAGGAAATTGGTGTTTAGCCGTCTTCTGTCCGACGCACGATCACAACTTACGGAAGAATGCTCGCGGTTCTTATTCATAGATAGATGAATCGAAGCTCACCGCCCAACAAGTAACGAGACCAATTAATATTAAATGAATTCACGAGCTTTCGACGCACAAACTCATAAGTGAGCGATTCCACGTCTCATGCAAAAATAACTTCCACGATAGAAACCCCCGCTCGCGTTGAACAAACACAATCGTGCGACTTGAAAGCCTTCCCGTGTACAGTCAACTCTGTAATGAGGCTGTTGATTTGAAGAACAACGTTTCGCGAGGTTCTCTCGATTTCTACGCACAGACAGCATCGAGACATCTTGAAATTTCGTCGTTTAAAGCTTCTGTTCCGAAGAGTGGCAACAACGGAAGCGCTTCCGGCTCTTTTCTCTCTTCTATCACGGGAACCACGTCTTTGCCACATCAGCAACAACAACAGCTGCAGATCTGGTGGCGCTTTTTCTGAAGGTCGTCTTTTATGACTGAAGGGAATTGTAAATGCACTCGGTCGCTACCCCTTTCTTCGTCAGAGGAGTGCAGGCAACAACGCGCTACGGCCCTCACGGGCGGCTCGGCGCGACGGCGGCGTTCAGGAAGCAAAGGAAACGACGACTGAAACGGGAAAAGAGAAAGCAGTTCCATCAAAACAGATTCGCAGACAACATCATCCTCCCGGGGCATGCGGATTGAATCAAATGCGCAGGAGGCCCGAGAGAGCGGTGCTCAGAGAATTAGAATCCGAGCAAATGTTCCGGTGCAGTTCAGTCGTTCGCTGAAATCGAGATACCTGACGACGTTTACAGCGGCGAACGATTGTGTCGAACAATCGCTAGTCGCTATCAATTCTCGAGGGGAACTTGCAGAGTTGAAAGAAAATCGTTATTTCCCGCTTTCGCTTTTCGTCACTCGCCATCGGCCTTGGAGGGCGCGCGGGGAAATATCCCCATTTCACTCAGTTTGCTTCCGTAGTGGAAAATCCTTGAAGCGTTTCAAAATGCAAGTAGGTATTCTCTCCATATGCTCCCTCAACTCCCCACCGGAATCGAGACGTCAAGGTGAATCATGTACGGTCCCTTGAGTGTGTAGTGTAGAGGCGCAGGGAGAACTTCTGCGCGGACGGTATGGTTCCTGCATCTTTCAACATCCTTGACTTGAAACGAGATCACAGAAAGCGTTCGGATGGTTCTGCATGAGCAGACGAAAAGCCAAACGCAGAATCTGTCTCTGTTTTTCCGGACTTCAAGTCATTTGCTGCTGACCGCAGCACGTCTCGTGAGTTTTAGCCAACGTGGTCAAAGATCAGAAAGACCGAAAGTTTGATGGAGGTGAGCCGGGAACGACCACGCCTGAGATCCGTGACTTTCGCCCGCCTTCACCTGCGAGAGCGGATCCCGAAGCGATCGGAAATCGACTTCGATGAGAGAACTTGATCGAGAATCTCTGAGGATATCGCCTTGGCAGAGTTTTATCAACGAAGGCTTCAACCGCTCCGAAAATGTGGATCAGACGTTCTTGAATTCTCCTCACGGATTCGAAATGAAGCGACAGGAACGAAGCGCGCACCGATAGTCAGACGCACGTGGTTAGTCGTCTTAGGAAGTTTTTATCGCGGGTCGAGAATGTGAGAACGTTTTCATCGTATTCATCGTCGACACGTTTCCCCGTTCGAGAGCTGTGGACGAGGAGCGAGATCCTCTGGCGTAGATTTTGAAACGCTCGGCGGCCATCATGACCACCTGATAGAGGAGTCACGATTCCAAATGAACTATGTATCACTGGTGGAGGCTGTAAACTCGTTCTGTGATGAGATGTTTTTATGGTTGCATTTTTGCTAATCAACACTCTTCGCCAGATGGAAATTCGCACAAAATGTCCGACTAGCGTCCAGTTCCCTCCACGGTAACGATCACAGAGCGAGAGAGGTAGACAACGCTTGGATTAGGAGCCTCTCGGCGTCACTCGGTTTTCCCTCTTTTTCCATGAGTTTTCACTGTCAATCCAGAAAGTCAGAGAAACGGTTCTCCGATATTGATTTCCGTTGGTCGGGTCAGGGAGCAGATTTCCGCAAACTCGTTGACGAGACCTTCAATTTCGAGACTAACTCTACACCTCGTCTAAAATATGTTCGAGGTAGGTAATCGAACACGATCCGCTCGTACGACCTTCCCGGGGACCAATCTCATGCGGGATTTTTCTGCTCCGCGGCGGAAAAGGAACTTCGCTGCTCCAGCGCGCTTTGAGTCTGGGTTTTCATCTTTTTCCCTTTTTTCAATTCTCGAGTTTTAAATAAAGCTGCCATTTCACCAGAGGCGGGTTTTGTTGAGATTTCGAAACGAAACAGATGAAACCAGAAGAGGAAAATGGGCTCTGGCCCCAAATAGAAACCGACGGCGAGGCTTAGTTAATCTGTCAATCTGGAGAATTGCTCTCAGAACTTAAAATCCATTGTCCACCGAGTAGAGCACTTGTGCTAATGAAGTCCGGATCTGTTAGAGAACCGAGTCGGGTAGAGATCCTCCGTCAGAATCCTTTAGGTGTTTAGTTTCGCATCAGGCAACAATAAAAACCGATGAGTTGGGACTCCCTTTCTCCCTTCGAGATTGTTGAACACTCCCTCCCCGCCGACGTGGACCGACCAATGCCCGACCCCAAGGACCGCGGTCAGAAGGACACGCCCGCGGACTGGCCGCCAGACAGACAGGCAAACAGGCTCACGCGTTCCGTGCGCAGTGGAGTAATTAGGATGTAATGAGCACAATGAAGCGGGACCGGAGACTGAAGACCCAAGCCTCTAGTGGCCGGAAGGTCCTTCGGAGAAGACCACCAGCCACAAGATAATGTTGGAAAGTTCTATTGATCGACCTAATCGCCGAGTTCGAAGGCCGAATGACGTCCTCATGATAGAGTTCGTCGAAAGCAGAGCGCAGGAAGGCCGAAAACACGGGAACTAGGGAACCGCGCTGGAAAGCGCTCGATTTAACTGTCGTTATTTGCAATGGTCTACGATCCTGGCTCGTCAAGCCCACAGGTCGTTCACCACAGATCAGGCACTCTGCGTCGCAGTGTTTTTTTTGGGTACCTACCTTGGTCGCACGCTTCGAGAGACAATCCGTGTTTGTTTTCAGGATCAATTTGACGAACTGCCGCTGCAATCAGCTCCATCACGACCGCCTTTTGGCAAGAGTTTTTGGGGACAGCGACATTTTGGTGCGGTCGATTCGGCGCGATCCATTCGGGCGCGAGCTTCGACGCCGTCATTTCCCGCGCTCTGTAATTCCCAACCTCGATCGAAACAGACGCCCAGCGAGACGCGCCAAAACGGGCTGCGCCGACGTGGGTGGCGCCAAAATGTCCGAAACCGGGAGTTTCGGTGAATTTCGAGAAGTTTGATCCCGAAAATCTGTAGTGAGTCCAGGTTTTCGGAAGTCGAAGGGCGTCGGAGTGGATGTCGGATTGAAGCGAGGACACGTGCATGGTCAGGTGTATTGGCTCGCTCCAGATGTTACAGGTGATATAACGGTAATCGAGACTCCGATACGCTATTAGCATTATTCAATCAACGCAACGCGCAAATCTCTCTCGTATCGTATTTCGGATATCGAATGGCCGACGGCGAGTATCACGGAAATCCAACTAAAACACAGGACGCCTTCCTCAATGCTTTGGCTTCATGATGACTGAAGGGGAAGCCTTCCTTCGAGTTCGAGTGTCTCGGACTTCAAAAAGTCAGAATCGGCGTTTCTCTAGAGCACCGGTACATTGTTCGGAGTGGTCCGTTGTTTTATTCATGCGGAGGCCATTATCAGCATCTACAGTGACATTCTGAGTAATCGGGGAGCCATGTGATGCACTTGAGTGGCGACAACGCGAGTGGCCACCCGCAAAGTGCTCACCTAAAAAACGTGAAATATGCATGTCCGTGCTTGGATCCGGTTCTCCTCAAGCCCGTTCCCGGATGAGGTCTACACGCTTTATTAGCAGTCCCTCTTAGTCAGCAAGACGAGAATCGCTTCCAAGAAAGTCCTCATGCCGGCCGGCGGCTGGCAAGGCAGACTGGCTGGCAAGCAGGCTTGATTGTTTCATTGTCGACGGACGTCATGACAGCCAAGTCGGCATATAATTCGAGGTCAATCCTAAAAGCCCCAATGGCTGTAACAATCTCTTGAAAGCACCATCGGTCGGTCGGTCACTCGAAGCGAGCGGAAATGCATTCTGTGTCCTCTCGATCGTGTGCTCTTCCAAGTAGCGATTGCAAGCAACGACGAAAGCCGTGAAGTCCGATTGGATTTTCCCGCGTGTCTGAACCTCGAGTTATCGATGAGGATGTCGTGTCGTGTGCGTTTGGCGAGTACCAATAGCAGACATGGGCTTCCACGGTACTGAAGCACGCTCGTACGCTCCAAAAACCCCGGTACGGCTGGTACGGACCGGTACGGAACGGGACGATGAGGATTCCGTACCATTCCGTACCGGTTCGTACCGGGGTCTTTGGAGTGTACGAGCGTGGTTCCGTACCGTGGAAGCCCATGTCTGACCAATAGTATCGAAAGAGGAACGCTCATTCACTTGAGCCCTCTCGTGGGACGAGTTTCTCCAGGGAACGGGATGTTATGGAGCACAAGAGTGAAAGTTCAGATAGAGATGGGAAATCTCCGCTTCAGGAAGTCGTACGAAAGAGTGAATCAGAACTCTATCTCAATCATCTCGAACACGGGTTCAGCGTTGTTATCATCATCACGCACCGATTCCTTCGTTTCGCGTGAACCCATTTTTCGTGCACTCGAAGAAGAACAAAAATCCTCGCAAAAATTCTTTGTTTTCCTTCATCTTGATAGAGAAATCGAGGGAAAATGTTTGGTTTTAGCAGCTGCTTATCGGCGAAGACGCGCCTCCTTCTACGACCGGCGTGAAATGAGGGATTACTGTCGGAGGCTCGTGTCGGTCACTAGTGCTAATGAATTCGATCGCCGTATAAGCAAACACATGCGTCGCGGATTTGCATAACCTTTGAAACTTTTTTCTTACCATATTCGACTGCGTGGCCGAATCTGCTGTAATTTCGGAGGGGCCACCCATAGGGTTCGAATGTTTCATGACTTTTGATTCGGTGAGAAGGCCTAGACAGGCACTAGCTGAGCGACTACTTGCGTTTCGCGGGGGCGCGCCGATGAAAATTTCTCCGTAGACTTCCCCAAATTCTTTCGACGATAAGCTTTCTGAGCTTCGGCGATTATGAGGGACGGCGCGCTGCCGTTGAACCAAAGTGGGATTCGATGACGGAAACGCTCAAGCTTGGCCATCAAGGATTTTGACGATAAGCGTAATGTTTTCCGTCTCCGGAATCTGCGAAAGAAGATTCGGAGCATGCCCACAATCGCCCGCCGTAATCATTGTACTACTATTCGAGAAGCCGAGGTTCTTCGATCTCGTTGATGTTACCCGTGCCTCGTTCATACGCGAAGACGACTAGCTTCTTTGGCGGGAGAATGAGATTTTTAGCGACGTGTCCCATTTTAATCGATGATAAAAATCGCTCGCTCTCTCCTCAGTCGTCGCTCGTTCGAAAGAGATAAAACCCCTTGTGTTGCCATCGGACTGCGCGCGTCAGGTTCTATTCTCCGAAAGTCACCGCCAAATTCTTCACCACTGATTTCCTTGTCTAGGATCTCCGGTTCCTGGCGTGTTACAATTTTGCCTTTTCTTCCGAGAAAACTTTGAGCATGAAAACACATTCTGGGCGTCCGAGTTGAACGACATCATCAACAATTTGCGACTCAATTCGATCTTCAATATCAGGTTTAGGCCGAGCAATCGGATCGCTCCGGATCGGCGGGCAGGAAAAAAAGAGTGATAGTTCACCTCACAGTGACCGTCCAGCGATTCATGATATCTCAGCGACTTTCATATTCGTTCATTTAAGGCTCATATGTCGATGTCTGACTTCAAACGATGATTTATTGACATCGTGTCGATTATTCACATCATCAACTTCACATCCATTCTTTTTAGAAGTCGGCTCGACGATTTCGTTCCGGAATCGCGCAGAGAGCTGATTCGTCGCCAAATAAAACTCATCGGTTCGTTCTTCATCTAGACCAGATGTAAACGTTCAAGCTGTTTGTTTCTCCGAAACAGTATCCGGTCCGGGCGTTTCAAGCGAATTGTTTCTAAGAGCACGTCAGCGCTCGTTCGGTTGAGCGGTTGAGATCGCTTCCCGTCAAGCACAGGAAGACAGGCCTCGTTGCATCCCCAGCAACCTTCGTGCTCCTTCTTCGAATGTACTCGAGTCGGCAGATTTGCATGTTGCTTCCGCTCCCAGGTAATCTCCGCCGCCGACGCACGGCGGTTAACTCGAATCCCTTTGCGAATCTTCGAATCCGCGCGCACTTCGGATTTTCGGGAATTCAAGTTTTATGAGCTGGAAATCCTCTTATTTAGTTGTAGCTGACTAAGACTTCGAGGAAGTGGTCACATCCGCTGAACAAAATGAAGACGAGGAATCCGCCGACGCGCCGTAAATAGTAACGGATGCTCACTGTCGTTTATTCACCTCAGGGGAAATTAACCGCGGCTGTGGCTATTGCGGAGTCCTGTTCGTTGGCGCAGTGCTTTCTCACAAACGTTCCTCGTCTTTTGATCATCGCATTCCCTGTACCATTGTCGCCGCGCAAAGACTCATGCCGTCGAGTCGTCGACAAAAGCTGATTATCGTGGAAGATAGCAGTTTGTCATCGACTACAACTGCGCCTTCCTGAACGGGAATCGATCATGTCTATCACCATCGTGGAGAAATTCTTTTCAGAGCGCTCGGTCGGAGAGAGATGCTTCAAGAGAGCGAGTGAATCGATCTGATGAGCCTTGGAATCCTAAAAGAGCGTCGCATGGTGGATACCCGATCTCGGGAGGTGGAAACACCTTTAACCGGCTTTCAAAGATGGAATGCTGGCGAGAAGTGACATAACTGAAACTGTCCCCCCCCGGTTGTTGTCAGAACTCGTCGAAATCGAGGCGAATTTTCGAATCATCGTCTTTCCAACTCCAATGTCGTGCTTTGTCTTGAAGGCTGAGTAAGTGAGTTTCGAACAAGGAATCCGATTTCGCCGTCAGCTTGTCTGCTGTAATCAGGGCATTGCACGCTGCGGAAAGAAGAAGGAAGGAATCGACAGGCAGACATCGCCAGCGCAATGTCGCAACCGGAATTAACTGCCCAGTTTCTCGTGGATTCACGCAGACGCGGCTTTATCAATCAACAATAAACTGCACCAGTCTCGTGGCTGGTCGAAGAGGCTGCAAATCGAAGAACAATTCGATTTCATCTCCGCTTCCCAACGCGATTCCTTTCGACTGCTTCATCGGAATGATCCTTCACTGTTACAGCTCAACATGCTTCTTCGTTTCCTTGAAGGTTGGAGGATGAATCCTTAGTGAGAGCTCTGTCAATTTGGAACTATCAAGTACAATTTGGAGTCGAAGCGAGTCGAGAGCAAGCGGAATATAAATGTCAGAACAGTGATTGTCAGAAAAACAGTTCAGTCGGTTACTCTCAGAATTAGCGTTTCGAGCAATGCTGTCCCGCGGTTGTCTTACAACTCTGTTCCGACGGTGGGAAGGGGTCCGCGGCGCTTTCAGTAATAAACAACCGAAACGGCAAACATCGGGAGTGAGGCATATTCATAAATCCTCATGCTAAGATACTCGGTGAACAACATCTGCTATGTTGTTTGTCCTCGCCAGCTCGTTGCTGGAACGAAAAGAACGGCACTGTTGCTTTGGCACTAGAAACGAACAGCAAGTATGCGTGGTTCAAGTATCGCTTAAGTCGCTCGGATTAAGTGGGGAAGAAGATTTGCTCAGGAGACCAGGACGAGCTTTTAATATCACGCTAGCGCCGGCTTCCTACAATCTGCACCACTCATCCGTTATTGCAAGCAGTCTGTAACTCAGCAAACCTCAGTGAAGTGAGTGTCAAGCTTGTAGGGGCGAAAGCTAATTAACAGGCGCTCTAAAGCCCCGATTCGGCCACATTGACGTGTCGCCGGAAGCTATTATCAGGAGACTCGGGACGAGACAGGGCGGAAGCGTCTATGGAGAGCAAGCCGAGTATTCGAGCTCACCTATCCGTGAAGTGTAGTCGCAATACCCCGACGATTGCCTCGAATCTGTCCGAGGGTAGCGATCGAAACCGGTGCCAGACGGAAAAAAGACGATTCGAGCTTCGGAAAGTCGATTACTGATAGAACAGGCATCGATGCTTCTGCGAATCGGACAACAATGATTGGAAGTTCAATGACCTGGGCTCTCAGGCCTTTTATGATCTGTTAGAGCTAGAATTATTGAATTCCAGAGGAATGCTCTTATCTAGTGTGAACGGTCAAGGAGTAGCTGGGAAATTTATGAGAAATCCACGCCTGAGCTTCAGATCTTTGGAATCGGAGTCTGGAATCGTTGGATCAGAGATTTGAATCGTGCGGATGCGTCTAGACATTCAACTAGTGCAGCATTAGGGTTTCCCAAAGCGTTTGACAGGCTGCCGATCGGTCTGCTTTTTGGCGCGCTAGCTTGAAGCGAGAGTCTTCCCCGTTTAACGATGTGTTTTATTCCTTCAGAAGCTATAAAAGTCTTTTCGCAAACTCTCATGCCATGAGTGCTCAACCCAATTTTACGATTCGATTTTTCTAATTTTACGCTTCGGTCCTGCTCTGATATCTTGCTCTGCAGCGAGTGAAACGTCCGCGTAGACTTCCGGGAATCGGTCGCATTTGAGAATGAAATGACTGGCGAGGATGAAGACACTCATGTCCGCGTTTCCTCTCAGTTCTCCGTCGAAAAATAGGAACGAATGGGCGAACTATCCGTCTAGCAGCTGTTGCTTCCTAGTTATGGTTCTTCGGAGTCAGAATTCGAGAGACTCTCTTGAGAAGAATCTCGGTTTCGAGTTTCCAAAGCCTGGAGAGAATCCCGCGTCGGTCAAGCGAGTACTTCTTCATGACACAAAACCTTCCTCCATGCTGGGCGTTAAGGAAACACAGAAATCTCAAAACAAAAATTATATCTCGGGTTTTCCTCGGAAAATGCGCAACCTGGAGAGAGAAGTGTCACGGATGACCCCCCTGAAAATTCGATTGTACATCGGGCATCCTCGAAAACCATGGTTTCATGAATATTCGGCTCAAAATCAGCTCATTTGTTTGTGAATGGGTGATGTCAAAAGTGATTCTTCACACTTTTCTCGGGAACTATGCGTCGTAGAAAGCAATTTCCGATACGTAACCGGCCTTTTTTTTTGCGATTCCACATCAGATAAGATTGTCAGAAACCCCGAAACACCAGAACTCCATCGAGATCCACAACTAGAAAAAATACACAAGCAGACCACCCTGTATATCAGAAGGTTCAATTCATGGAAACAATTATTAAGCTCCGCTCTCTCACTCAGTCTCGCGGAAAGAATCTTTGGCATTCCCCTGGGACTTGTGATATGTACTAAGGAAGAAACATCGTTTATTACGAATCTGTTTGATCGGACTTAGTTTTCATTGACAGAATCCACACAGTGCTCGCTCGGCCCTGATGAAGAACTTCGGTAGGTTTCCACTTCGACGGACAATGCTGACACCGAACAATCCTTTCTGATTCTGTCTGGAACGAAGTTCTCCAAAAGAAGAATGCCTCGGTCCTCGGAAGAATTCTATGAGCCCTGCTTTTCCCCAGGTCTCCGAATCATTTGGTATCAGGAATGGTTTTCTGGAAAATCCTCGTGCTTCGAACACGCGCAGAAGCACAGCTTCGCGAGTGTTCCGGAATTCCAAGGCAGAAACTATCCGTTCAAAAAATAGTTTTCAACTGATCGGTCGTGGGGAGCACGGGGCCTCCTTGAATTATTCCGCGCGCGATATTTCACTCGGGATCATGCACAAAGAGCGAATGGCCACATTCGAATGTCCCGCGACTCTTGCGTTCGGCGGAAAGCGAGAGTGTACGATATCGAATATCTTTCCGCTAACATCCCGACGGGCTCTCGATCGCCCGCCGGCCGGAAGGAGACATGCAAATACCCTGCGTGTTCACAATGTTTGCCCGTGCTATAAATCAAACGATTCATTAGAGGTCGAGTTGATAATTCCGCGATCATCACGTATTCCGTGCTCTATCGGAACGCCATCACACGCAATTATCCGTGGCTGTGGGAAAAAATCGATTGGCGAACCGTGTCCAACTTCCCCGTGAGCCTCTATTTGTTGGACTGGGACACGCACTGAAATTCTGTCCCAGAGTCGACGACAGCGGCTACGGTTTCGAATTCAAAAGAGAATTGAAAACTGGGAAATCAGCATCATTCAAAACGCTTCGTTTTGTTCGGTTCAGAAGGAAGATTCAACAATTTTTTGTTTTCGCATGGAATGGTTCTCGTTCTATCCTGGAAAATTCACCGTGCAATCCCTCTCCCTTGGTGCGCGAACATTGGAATCTCTCGGAGTTCTCCTCCGGAGCAAACTTGGTTAGTTTTGTTTTGTCGCGAGAGGTGTCGTTCGCAATGACTTTTCGTTGTTTCGCTTCTTCGTCATTGACAGCGCCGCTATCTCACTCCATGAAACCTCCTCTGTTGGAGCCGTTCGCTCCAACTCCGTATTTTTATTAAACGAGCGGTTACAGCCTCCGGCTTGTGGGCTGTGTTCGACAACAGGCCGTCTACTCCTTGAGGGGAAAGAACTTCTGCTCTCACCTCCTGCTCGACATCGGCGTCTTCATGCAAAAACGAGAACAGCTGGCAAACAGTGTCGGCGGCAGCGACTTCCTTCCGCAGGCTCCGTTGCAGGAACTACATGATGAGGTGTCGAGACACAGTTGACAATCATCAAGTGAGGGAGAGAGGGAGAGACACGAAACGAATTAGTGCTAGTCCCTAATATTGGTTGAGAACTCGTCTGGAAACTCCTCCTCGTGGCTTGACTCTTTCCTTCTTGACTCACGCAGGCCCTGACAACCAACCGGAGCGATTTTGTTCCGTCAACACCCAGATCTCTTCATCCAGATCCGATAACTTGAAATTTTCGGACAGAGCGAGAAAGCCGCGGATCTCCCCGTAGTGGCAACTTCAGGGAGAAGTTAGCAAAAAGTGGATTTTCCCCCGCAATGCTGATACTCCACAGCGCAGAGTCCGAAGTATCAAATCGCCAAAGATTTCAGCAGATTCTTCCTGAACTTGAGAGTTCCCGAAGCATCCGAAATGCAAGCTGATGTGATTCTCCGAGCGGTACAATCCAGAACGGTGAGGGACTCGAGAATCGGAAAGGTTTTGCTTCAGCGATCCTCGAGCACAAACGCCATTGCTTCGAATTAATCGGATTGCGAGGAATTCGCGAGGCCGTGCTGATTGTCATTCTCGACGACTGTTTCTTATCAAGCCGTCCCCGTCTATGGCGAACGACTCATCACAGATTCATTCAATCAGTGAGGCCATGTGGACAGTGCTATCACGTGGTCGGACTGCAACGAAAGATTCAGTGAGGCCGACGGGTTCGCGCTCTGCGATGCGGAGCGAGGACAAAACACTCACCGGAATCTCCTCCGACAAACAGGACAGAAGACGGTTTCACGAAATTCGTATAATCGGAAATCTGTGCCGAGAGTCGAACGACGCTCTGGAGCCAAGGTTCTGAGCCTTTGCCTCTGACACGAGCAGATTCCAACCAGATTGGATAATGTGATTAGCTTATCAGAAGGCTTCTTTGCCAGACTCAATCAATAACACGTTGTTTGGGCCGCCGCGAGGAAGCAGGAACATTGTGTTTGCCTGATACAAGAGAAAGTGAAAGTCTTTCCTGAAATATCAACCCGTCAAGAAGGAACAGCTCGAGTGCGCGAAAGAAGTCACGAGAAAAGAATCATCCGAGGGGAAAATTCCTCGACAAAAAATGAAACTGAAGGAACGTTTGGACGCTGACCAACAATGAGCGACATTTTGTTTCGTTGTCTGAACTTCCGAGGCTTTTGCTCGTTCCCCGATTGAAATCGTTTCTTTTCTTCTTGCATCAACGAAAGCGTGAAAGAGGAATAGATACGACGCTTGTTGTCTTCAGGAGTTTTTCACAAAATCTTCCGCATAGTGTGCGGGTTCGAGAGCGATCAGCTCTTTCGTTTCTGCTCTATAGCGCCAGAAATATCAGAATCTCTCCATCGCTTCACCCGTGACTCTCAAATGGCGATCTTCACGCAATGTTGACACCAGAACGATTCTCAGAAGTAAAAGGATGAAAACAACTTAAATTCTGTGATGAGTCAAACTTCGAGCAGGCAGTCCAGCTTTCCAGCCGATGAGAAGTCCCGGTGAAGTGATTGGATCTGCCAGCAGGAAAGCGACGAATCGGCCAATGAGCGTCACTTGACAGCTTCTAGTCAGGGCTCGAGGGTGTTTGGCGGAACGCAATTGGACCTCAATAAGGTTGAACCTATTGGATCTCAGCTGCAGGCCAGGTAACCGCCATTAGCTTAATGAAAGCTCGTTCATTATTACGAGAAAGCGGACCCGTCGCGCAAGTCTTGCGGCGATCTCGCAACCCGCTCGACCCGAATGAGGCTTTGACCGTCGGAGCGCGCTAAACTACAAATTGATTACTGCGGACAGAAATTATTGAGTTGTCGCCATCATAATGAATGAACTAGTCGTCGGCGATCGAGCGAACCGCTCCACCAATTTACTCGACTTGGATCGTGAAGCAGTGAGCTTCGAAATCGATTGGCAACCTCGTAAGCATACCTATATCGGGAACTATCCGAGAGCTCGAAGACGAAGAATCTCGTTATAGGAATTTGAATATCGATTAATCTAACCGAATACCGGAGAGGGGTTTGAAGTGATTGAATTCTCCTAGATGCAAAAATTAAACTTCCCCGGATCAGGAATTCCAAGATCTTGTTTCCCAATTTCAAATAAGAAGCGCTTTCGCTCAATATTCGTCAGAATTATTCGTAGATGTTAGGAACTCTGATGTTTCAAGTTGTCGGCGGACAAAGGGATCGATTATTTGACGAATTGCTCATTGATTACCATTCTCCTCGTTCTCGGAACCACCTCGAGTTCCGAGTGCTGAATGAAAAGCATCGAGCGATGACATGACACTGTTTCGTCGTCCGCTTACATCACAGTCAGGGAAAACACGTACATATTGATCGTTTCCCGTTGTAACTGACTCACTCACGGAGAGATCGTGTAAGCGACTTCAATGAAAACTGTCGACAACTTCAAGAAGGGCTCCGATCGCTCCGATGCTGACATCGTCCAGCATGACAGCAATCGAGTTGGAATTCTGAACAATTGACGTAGTTTCGAGAAGAGGACGGTGAAATTTCTTTCTTCTAAACAGAAAAACTTTGGAATTGGGCCAGTGTTGAGTCTGGAACATGCGCACGGGCGGGCGGCATGCGACTCCGGAAGGGCCGTGCGGAACCGCTGTCCGCTCGGCAAGCACTCAGAATACAAAATTACGTGCAGATGCACGTAGCCACTGTTGATAGCTGGAAGCCGACGCGCAACAGTTTTTGAATTCGCACGTTCGCTGCGGAAAGAGGGCTCTCGCAGAGACTGGAACATCAATGGACCTCTATCTCCCCGACCTAGAAACAGGAGCCCCAGAATCGTCGTCACAAGCGAGGGAATTCGCATCTGACAAATCGGAAAAAAAGAGATTCTTTCAATGCGGAATCAGTCGAGCTCCGAGCGAACAGTCATATCCTAGCAACCGTTGGATAGCTGCTTCAATAAGATCCGTCTCGAGCAGCAGAAATACGATGAAATCGGAAACGAACGAGCGATTGCTCGTGGCAACAGACTGGTCCTCGTTTCGCGTCGCACCTCACAGACTCATTACGACGAGGTTCTCAAGTGTCTCAAGCTAAACCATCTCGTCCAAGTCAAACGCCTCTCTCCGTCCACCTCGAGCACTTTGGCAGTTTGCACATTTTTCGAGAAAACTTTTCCTAACTCGTTTGTGGCTCATTTCGAAGTTTTTCTCGGCTCGACATCGGGAATTCTCTTTCGATGTCCTTCAGACTTCCCCTAAGCTTCCATTCTGACCTTATGTCGAACTTTCTCAAAACTCTAAAAATACTTCGCAGGAGCTCCGTCGTATGAACCGGCGGAAACTACAACGACGACGCAGACAACATCAACAGCGACGACTTGTGAAGTCAGCCTCGTCGCTGACGTATCTCTTCGGAGAATTGTTATTTGATTGAAGGGTTTCTCTGCTTCTACTTTCATTCTCACTTCTGTTGGTGCTTTCTCATCCGCTCTCGCTCAGCATTTCTTCCCCACTCGCTTCTCGCAGTCGTTCCAGTGCGTCTGCATCGACGGAGTCAAGGGGGAAAACAAAAACGAGAGATCAGAAAAGAAAACTGTTCAGTCTGCACTTTGAACAGCGAGATCACGCCGTCCTCGAATCATCAAAACTTTCTTCGCCTATGGCTTCATAGGCGACCGTTGAAGTTAGTTGACGAGTCACGCGACCCGGCGCGACCAGTGTGACCGGGAAGAAGACAATCGCGAATCGCTCGAATGTTTGAAGAAGCAATTAGCTCGATCCGCAAAGTCCTCGTCAAGCACAATTTTCATCGAAGTCAAACCTTGAATATCTACTCGAGAAGAATGTCCGCTTCAGACAGACGTGGCGAACGAGGTTTTCAGCTAGCCAGAAGCGAAGCGGAACTGCCTTCTCGGAATTATTTCCAACAAAACTCGAGTTTTCCAGAATTCCGGGTGAAACCTCTGTCTGGCGAGCATGTGGACTCGACAGCTCTTCATTCGAAGACTGGCGTTCCGATGAAAGAAGCCTGTGTTTACGAATGAAGCTCCTTGGAGATCTGCCCAGCTGAAAAGCTTGTGTACATCCTAGTCAGGAAGCGCTGTTTGATTCTTCGCTCTGCTCATTACGGCTGTTGTCCAGAGCTTCAATTTGACGGAAGCTGCATTTGCGAAAGAATTTGAGGTTCAGCAGTGCGTGATACCCGAGGTAAACAAGTTGCACTCTTGGTCGAATCGGCCGGCATTGGATGCCGGTGACGATCTTTCGGGAGCTCTGTCATGGATCCTTAATCTTTTCATGTCGCTGAGAGCGAACGACCTTTGATTAACGTCACGGGCAGCGGGATTCTTGCATCAGGGTTTTTGTGTTTCCGAGAGAGTTTGGCAATCGATGATGAGAGGTCGACGGAGTTGACAAAAGACATCGACACAATTCAGATCAAACGATCGTTTCATAACGAAAAGATTGCGCAAACGCTGCCCAACAACCCACGGAAGCCGTTCATTGCCGCTCGGGGGAACCTAATCGCCTCAGGCGCAGCTGTTGACGGCGCGGCGGCGGTTGTAACGAACGCGTTACGAATTAGGCCTTCGTGGGAGCGTTGGTCGCAGCGGTCGTGGCGTTGGTGGCGGTGTTTTCCATCGGATGAATGGTACGGCGAACTGGCTGTTTCTCCGTCCCTACACCCTGGTGGGTTGTTAGTCTAATTGATGTCGCTCGCTCCAGATGAACGAACCGAAGGCTGAAACGACGCACGAACATACCGAAACAAGCCGACCACGTCGTTGTGGCCCCAGAGACCACGTGCGGGAATGGTCATTCTTCCCGCGAATCGTCATTCTTGAAGATTCGCCACATGCTCAACCGCTGACATCGGGCGCTTCAAAGGAGGACGCCCAAAGAGCGGCCTTCGTTCCAGAAAATTCGTTTTTGTTCGCACATCCGATTTAGGTTTAAGAAGAGAACGGAATAAGGATCCGATTAGAGCGGAAACAATACGAGTTGTGAATAAAAGAAAGTGGAGATGTCAAGAACAAGGACGAGGCCTGGAAGGGACATGCAGAAAAATTGACGTCTACCTCGTTATCTGTCTCGCGCAAAACCCCTCGGTCGGCTCGTCGTAAAAAGTTTTGCGGGAGCGGTTTTAAAACGAGTGGGTTTATGTATTCTCACGGCTTCCCGGCGTTCCCAATGGTCCTTGAAGTTTGAGCCAACTTACTCGTTCCCAGCCATGGCCGCCTGCCTAACTTGATGAACATTGAGGATCTCTGAAAATCCCAAGGTCCCGAAGACTCGGAGGTATCCGGCACTCCGAAACGAGTGTTGTTCTCGCGGGTGACATTCTCTCTCAGATGAATTCTACTATTTCGCGCGCTTGCGACAACTCCACTGATGGAATCTTTTTCCCTTCGAAGAGAATGATCGAACGATCTTTCCTTCCTCGAGATCTGTTCCGCGCACTGTAAGTCACTATACAAGCTGGACATTTGTTTACCCGATCTCCCTGCTCAGGCATCGACGAATGCTTCCAAGAGGACCAAAGTCAAGGAGACGTCAGCCGACCCTGAGATCCTCGAAACCCTTTGGCATAATGAATTCTCATCGTTGTTGAGGCTCTCTGAGCGCTCGACGAGTCGCGCGGGCGTGAAAGCGTCCTTTTGTTTTTCTTGCCTCTGCAGCAGAATGAATTTCGCAGTGACGCTCGAGTAGCAAGCATCGGGGCCGGGCGCATCTTTACGACTGAGTCTTTTGCTGATCTTGCTTTTCCGAATTCAAGTGTCGGCTCCACAAAGTTGTGATCGTCATCGATTTTCAAACAACTGATGACACCCGATTGGAGTAAAGAACGTCTCGTCTCACCTTCCTCACTTCGAGCCGGAACAGCGCTTTCATATCTTGTGCGGCACATCGCGAGAAACTGCCGCTGCTCTTGAACTATGAATTTCCGGAGAAGCGTGATGACCACCTGGAAAGAGAACTGAATGCTCGGTACCTCTTCTTGAACTGGAATTCAAGGTGCAATACACACGACCATCGAACGTCACCGTTGAGAAAACGCAGGAAACTCAGGTAATAACCAGGAGGTGAATAGATGCTTTTAGAAACAAAACGACTTCGTGTCCAGCTCATACATACATACGCTCGGCGACTCTATATTGTCGTGTCCCGAACAAATGTTTTCCCAATCTGTTTGTGTTTTTTCGTTTCCCTCTCTCTCTCTCTCTCTATTTTCCTCTGGAAAAGTGCTCACAGTGCTCGAGCATGGATTTTCCGGAGTTTTCTTTGATGTGGGCCTCTCCGACGGTTTGTTGAGCCGCTGCCGAAATTCCTGCCTAACCCCGGCTTGGTTGAATTTAACGGTGGCGAACTCGCTAAGACTTGCGTCGCGTCGTCCCATTCCAACACCCAGCGAAGGCGCATTGTGACAGCGCCTGGCCGGCATTCGTCTCGCTCGTGCATCACTCGGCTAATCTCTGCCCCTCAAGGGGCGGCATTCCCAATTCGAATTCCCATCGCATTCCCACGCCTGAGTCCCCTTGTTGTTGTAATTAGGAAGAGTTCTCCGGGCGAAGGAGCCGACATCTTGTCCAGCGCCTCCATTTTCGCGGGAGATCACCGCAACTTCGATGATATGACGACAGGGCTTCCATTGTTTAGACGATAAAAGCAGTTGAAAGCGGCTCGTTGAATACTCGATGCCAGGGAGGACCGCTCGACGTCCATCGCCACGCGTCTCATGAAAGCATCAGGTTTCAGCCCTGGGGGTTCGGGAACCGTCAAATGTCCGCCGCACTATCCGTAAAAACTGACGCCGAGACGACAAAAAGCAATGACCACCATTCCTCCCCGTCGCTCAAATTCGATCGGTGGACTCGAAGTTGACAAACGTCAGTGTGGAGAGCCGGACTTCTCCAAAATTCTCTGAGGAGACTGCGCTGACGAGCTGTCAGAATGCATTTGGAGGACGATATGACTCTGGGAGCCAAGCGAAGACATCCTGTGGAAAGGCTGCGATGTGGGCAGCCCCGTCTACGAAGTGGAATTCAAGTGACGATGGAGGATCTCAGATTTAATTAGGGCTCCGCTGTACGAACAGGTGTCTTTGAAGCACCTACAATGTTGATGACGTGGATTAGAAGCTTCCGAGTATGAGCACTTGTGGTGAGCCTCGTGGCTTCTCGGTATTCGGCTTCGTGACTTGTGAATTTCGAGAAATTCTCAAATTATAGGACTGGAAAATCGCAGCAACCTTTACATCTTTCCAGCGTCAAGAACTCGTGGAAGTTCCCTCCGCCGTCTATGACCGGGGAGTTCCAGAACCATTCAGTGGCCATCAATTCACAAATCACATGAAACCACGAAAATCACTCGTCACGTCGGCAGAGCCTGGAACATTTTTCTGATGTTGACGCTGAAAACTCGAAATCTTGAAGATCGCGACGAGAAACATCACATTATCATGTTTTGGTACTTTTCTTCTCTCGAGCAATCGGAAACCTCTGGTCATCTGACAATGAATTGTGTCCAAGGTGTTAATCAAGATTCCTCGCTTCTGATGCTCCGGTAGCTCATTACTGTTTGTTGCCCCGAAACGATACGTAAATATAGATCCGGTTTATTTGCTGTGTCATGTGCGACAGAAACCAACCGGCCATGGCGGATTCCAAGTCGCATGGCTCGAGGCTCAGCGCATCTAAGATACTAATAAACTTCTATTTTTAGCTTTCCTGTCATGCGTATTGTTCAGGAGAGCGTCAATATTGGAGACAGCATTTAAATCACATGGAATGGCGTCTCAACGGTCTCAGCGCGAGCTCGAGCCGTGGTTCAATGAAACAGGTGTTCAATAAAGACCTTTGTGAATGAATTTTGGTTCGAATGTCCAAGTTAACGAAGAGTGCGACAGTGCCGCATGTTCGCGTCTGTTTGTTTCTGGTGGCGTCCGCGAGCCTGACTCGCCGGACGGCGGAGAACCACCAGCGCCACAGCGAGGTCACCGTAACGGGTTTCTGACATCGGGTTGATTCGTAGAAATTGAGTAACTTCAAGTCGAAAATGTAGCAAGGGGATTTTTTTGTGTTTTCGTGAAGTTTTATAAATCAGTTCGCTCGTAGCCGGTTACAGCATCGGTCGAGCTGAAGTCGACGGTGAAGTCGGATCAGACGGAAACACAGAAAATTTGACACGCCGCTGTATGGTTGCCCTTCCCATATGACCTTCGCGGCGAGTATATAAAAATGATGAGTAGCGAACTTCTAGTTCTGAGTTCCCAAGATCAACATGTCGACATAGAGCTCCTGTGTGTTGTGGAAGAAGTAAGCTAAAGCTCATGTTATACAGCCACGATCAAAGTTCGGTTTTCATCCATGCACGCATTGGTTCTCGTATCAGCAACAGTGATATTCCTCAGCTACCGGCGGACACGATTAAGGACATCTTGAGCGAGAAAACAACGTTGGCCAACATACCTCGTCAGGCTTAACGGCGGAGCTTGATCCTGATAAGCCACACTAGCCGAACGATCTCAGCGGCGGAGGATCTATAACGGTGCAAATCCATCACTTAACCCATGCATTTGGGAACATGGAATATTTAGTGCTTTTCTGCCTCCTAACGGTGGCATCGGCCAGCACGGTCCGCTACAGGAAGTGTCGTACGTTATCAATTTTCCCGTCAACCGCGTGGAAACTTTTTTCGATTATCATCACAGAAATATTCAGAACATTCATCACCGGAGACCTCCGAGCCCGAGTTGCCTCGTAGTCTTATCTCCGATCGGTTAACAAGATGCATGATCTCAAAGTTCCGTTCTCACCAGAGTTTGGCGTGTTACAATAATAGCTAAATGAATACATCGACCTTGAGGCCTAAGACAGAGCTGAAACTCTCTGTGCCCATCGGCATGGGACAATCACATTCTTCTCATCTATGCAGATCACTCGATCTAACTTTCTTTGCAGCGTCTCCGATCGATGGCTATGTTGAGGTTAACCGGATCGCCATCAAAGGCGAGATCCGACTGGCTTCTCGCATCAAAGTCGACGCCGATGCAAAAATCCTGAAAGAAATACCCAAAGGATCGAAGATGTCTTTGAGAATCGACAGAGTCGTCAACTTCCTCGGTCAACACTACATCAAAATACCTTGCATCCAAAACGTCGGTTCTTGGTGAGTCGCAGATAGTCGAAATGCAGAGATCATGCGGTTGATTCTTTGCCGTAGAATTGTACCGTGCGAGGAACTGGCATTTTTTCGAGATGAAATTTCTCGGGAATCACGTTGTGTATCTGGGGCTTAAATATCGGAGGAATATGTCGGGAACGCGAAGATCGCTGGTTACGCTCTTGCCACCGGCCGGCGCCTTGAACAATGACGGCCGTTCCTCGATGAAAATGGTTACCGTACTGGTCTGACGTGCTAATCCGATTGAAAGTCGTGAAAACGCGGAAAATTGATTCCGAGGGTCGTTCTGAACATGATCTTCCACGAATAACAAGTTTGATGAGTCAATTGTTTTTCCTCCAGTACCCACGACGTATGTGATCTGCTCGCTCAAAGCGGAACCTCTCCAGCTCATTTCGACTATTGCGCCTTCTGGCCAAAGGTAAAAGTGAATCTTCAGTGTGATCGGTTGCAGACAAGTTGCTGACCACATCGAGTCTCCGAATTCTCGTCAATTGTACTACATGAGTCGTTCTCTAGATTTTCGGCGGGAACCTCCCCATCTATCGAGTTTAGAACCAGTTTTCTTTGACTCAAGCTACTACAATGGAATCGAATTTCGAATTTTCTGAGACTTGTGTCGAACAGACGCTAGATTTCCACAACGCATAATTGTTTCATCACCTGTATCGTCGAGTCAGATTTCATGCATAAGTCACCGAAGGTCGGCCGACTGCCGAATTTTCGACTTAATATTTCCAATAGCAGCTTCCGAAAATGGTGTCAGGGAATCGTTTCTCGCTTTTGTTGAAACTTCCCAACCAGAAGTTTACCTTTTTCTCTTCTGTGGATTTTCCCAAAATCATCAGAAATTTGACGGCTCCTTCGTTTTTCAGGACAAACCTTGCGCCTGTCCCGATGCTCTGAAACCTCAGGTGTTCAACACAACCGACACTGAGGTTGCCATTCCTACGCTTGGCCCCATAGCGAATTTCCTCGGAACTGGGCATTACGTAGTTAAGGCTCATTTGCTGGACGCAGACAATACCCCATTCTTCTGCGTGGACATCGACATGAATATAGAATGATACTCAATCGGACGAGAGAATCTCAATAAAATATTCCATTCCTTTCTGTCGATATTGTTGTTCAGCTCGTCTCGAAGCGGGTGTGGAATTTTCCAACAGCTCGCCACGAAGAACTTCAGCGTGAGGTCTCGCTTCAGCACATTCTCCGACAACACGAAAACAAATTTCTGAGGAAGTTCTCACAGAAAACCGATCTGCCTCGCAATCTTTGTGAGAAACCTGTGTGTCTCGAAGAGAAAGCCGTGCATTACCATGCTCCGCTTTCAGCACTTCTCTGCGATTCTCTGACGCCAATTCACAAATCTGAAGATGTTCTCCGGTACGTGCCCAATAATTTCGAGTTGACGGGAATTCATTCCAGAAACACAACAAGAACCAACGTCATTAATTCAGCGGCAACGATAGAGCGAATCTCTGAAATTCGATTCCGGAGTATCAATCAGAGACTGGTTTGCGACACGATTTGTTTCGCGTTGAATTCCGAGGAATGCAACCCGAGATTCGGTTCGGCTGAATCGATCGGGCTCAGCCGAATGTTCCCTTGTTTCGTTGCATTCTTTGCTTAAAACTCGTGAACGATATCGAAGATTTACGACTGCGTTTCTGAATCCGTGCAACGGAAATTCGTTTGGAAGTAAATGATACAGAGCTTATCGGTGATCGTACACCGGCAATATGGTTCCCGTGGGTGTAGGTCTCCTCTTCGGCTGTGCTATGCACGCAATTTACCATTCACAGAGCGGCAATACAACATGTTTGTGAGCGCACAGGCTGCCCCCTCGTCTATTGTCATAACTCATCGAGGGAAGAGAATATTTTTCCCATTTCGGAAGATATGAAACACGAAGCTTTGCAAAATCCTTTCGTGCGAGAATCCACACGCAGAAATGGAGAATCAGGGGAGCCAATATTTGACGCGGGGCTAGAATCAGTCGAATCGAGATCCTCGAATAATATAGAGCACAAAGGGATTCCACGAGAGAGAATGCGGGGAAACTCGCTCTTCGTAGACAGTGCGGCCTCGAATTCAAATTCATTCTGAGATACGGGTCACAACTCACGACGAAATCACTGGAGGCGTCAGGGCATGAATAGCTCGGGGTTTCGAAGTGCTTGAGTCCCATATCCAGCCACCCATCCCAGCAGGATGGATGCTCGTCAACATCGTGAACGAGCTAGCGACAACAAATTGTTCAGTGGTTTCGGCTTACTGCTTGAGTTTCAAGATTTGGACCCCAAGTGTGCGTTTGTCTCTGCCACTTCGGTGTTGGTTGTGCGGCTGGCTGTATGTGTTGACCAACGTTCCAAATCCGCGTGACGACGAATGGCTGTGTTCACATTTGTCCGTCGGCTCGGTTGTCGTACAAGGCTGAACAATCTGACGATGAGTCAAGACGAGATTGAGGATTACTCCTTCCAATCTTCCGTTCAGAATTCTCCCAACATTCTTCCTCCACAGCAGCGTTTCACTGTAGCTTCGTATTTTCAGAAGTTTCCAGAGAGGTTTACGCAGTTTCCCGATTGGAAAATGATCACCGACAGAAGAGGCGTTTTGCAGCGTCTGGTCGGCGGCCGTTTATGGATTTGTTTTCCCGCCGAGTTGTTCATTCCACGATGACAGCGCATTATTTTCTAGCGATTTGTTTCCAATCCATCGGCTCGATCGCCCTCTCGGAAGCTTCTTCAACAGAGCGTTTGGAAATAGCAGGCGTGGGTATCTTCTCGGACCATCTGTTTTCCCTACATAGCTCATTTCGAGCCTGAGAAATCTCTCGGAGTTTCACTGCGTGTCAGCCAGAATCTCATCCTGATCCCAGATTGACTCATGAAGACCATGGAATTCTCGTTCTCAAAGCTTCCTGTTGTATTCAATCCGACAAGTCCGATGGGGGGATGTTCTTTTATGCCTCTGAGCTTCCCTTTCCTTGAAGAGTTTGTTCAGTCTCCGGACGGCACTTGGGCGCTCCAGCTGAGTTCCAAGTTTTATGCTTCTCGAGATCCACAGCCACAGTATTGCGATTGCTGACAACGAACATTGATGTAGCCGACAGATGGCTCGAGCTCGCAACCCTGCCTGAGTGATGTGTCTCATGGGAACGCGCTCAATACATATCAAGGAGACACGCACGGAGTTTTTTACCACCTCATCGAAAAAAGATTTCCGTTTTCACACCGAAAGATTTTCCATTCTGAATCCTTTCAGAGTCATCGGTTTGTCGTTGCTCGTCCAGAGATGTTTCGCATTCACAGAGATCACGGGAAACGCTGTCGTTTGTTTCGCCTCTGCATTTCGCAGGCGTCACTGGATATCCTTTTCTGAACGCGCAAATCTGTTCAAGCGGTAGCTTCAACATGCTGCGAATAATGTAAACAGCTCGGAAGCTCAAAGCGGTGATTCCGCCGAGACGGAAACATCACGTTCGTTCAAATTCTTCCTCTACATACTATACGCAAGATCTTAGTTCTTCACCAACAGAAAAATGGTCTCTGCGGCGGTGAGCCGCCAACAAGAGCAACAAGAGCCCATGAATGGTCGGATGATCAAACCAGAGCAGAATAATCCCCAACGATATTGGAATCGGGTCACGAGTATCGCGCGAGGAATTTCAATCCGAAGAACGCAACAGTATGTAGTTTCCGTCAATGGAAACATTGAGCTCCATGTCTTCTCGCGCACTCATCTAATGGAGTTGACGACTCAAGATCCGAGTATTCATAATTCGGAATCACTTCGGGTAGTGCTAACTACGTGCACGAATACGGGGCGCTCCGGGAGAAGAAATCTGGGGAGCAAGGATGCAAGGGGGTTCCAGATTCCAGGCAGCGTGGCAGAGCCAGCTCCCCGAATTCAGGGTTTCGCTTCTGGCCTATTCAGGGGCATCGACAGAAGTTTATTTTCATCTTGAGGGAGGCCAAATTTTTTCCCTTAAGGAGTACCCTTGGATTTCTTTCCTCAAAAAAAAACATTCTGCGGTCCGAAACCTCGTCTGGGAAGCCAGAAGCTCCTCCTAAGGAGCAGAAGTTTGAGAACCAGCAAATTATGTAGACTAGGCCAAATATCTCAGAGCGAATGCAAAGAAACAAACGAATCGCCCAGCAAGCACAGCAGCAACGGCCACAGTCTCGAACGCTGTAGGTTTCTCAGATTCTCTACTCAAACAGCGACCGGGTTCTTCAATCTCACGTCAGCAGCACCACGAGAATACCCGAATGACTTTTCAGCCGGAGCCCAAAAAGCGTGTAGAAGGGAAGTATTCTCATCGGTCCCGCCGCTTCTCTACATTCGAGTTTCCCCAAGAAGGAGAGTGCTTCGAGAAAGAATCCAACTCTCGCTGAGATCACCTCACAGCTTTCGGGGATGCAAGGCGGAGGCTAGAAAACTGGGGAAGGGACCAGGGAACCCTTGAAGCTGTTTAGCAGATGCTAACGTGGATGAATTTTTCTGTGGACCATTGTTCCTGGATCCGAAAAACCCCGATAAGGACTTTTCCCACCGAGCGGCCGAAGGAACTTTTCTGGGGGAATTACCCTTGTAGCACGAGATAGATGCTCACGTTGAGCTGCCTTCATACCAACTACATAAATACGAACTTGACTCTAGACAAGATGCGCTATTTTCATCGAAGCTCATTCTGAGCCCTGGAAACAAATCTTTTCAGAAATTCTGAGACGAATCCCTCTGGAACGAGTCCATGTTGGAGTTTCAAATTCAAAGAGGGAATTTCGAGTTCCCATTCATCCGGGATATAAGGAAGTAACCAATGATCGTGGTGCGTATGAACCGATGGGAAAATTCGTTCCATCGCTCAACCGGGCTAAGCAACGATCGGCTGATTCCTCAAGCTTGGATAGCGCTCGATTAGGATGAGGTTCGTGTACGCATACAGCGGACATGAAATGGTCCCAGAACGGAACACCTAGGAGGACTGATATCAAGATCTTCTGGAAAATTCAACAACAAACGCGTGATTTTCTCTCGTGCTATCTTCCCCAGACGTCCCCCTCCACTTTGTGCAGAAAATTTCGGGAAAGCAGTGACTTCAAATCCGAACCGTGCACACTGCACAGTAGACAGCCATTAGCGTCATTTTCATCTAGCTTCGTTTTCGCAGTGAAGTGCAGGAACTGCTGCGTAGATCGTCGTCGGCTTGGAATGAACGCGAACGCCGAATGCTCATGTAGTGGCGTGGTCCACCGCGCAAGTAGATCCTTCTGGGCGAGCCCTTGGTCCTGTGGTCTCAGTCGTCGGCCGCGTGCCTTGATCCCGGTCAGAGTAGTAGACATGAGCTTCCACGGGTGTATTGGGCCTTATCCATGGTATAGGATGCGATTTCTAGTGTTTTATATAGGGGCAAGAATCTGTGGGCAAGAAACGAGTGATAACGAAGATTCAGTCTTGAATTGGGGACCATAGGGAACGCCGATCGCACTTCGGAATACCGGGAACATTTCAATACACAAAACCAGAGCAACGAGTATAGTTGATCGAGAACATTGATCTCGGTCCTATCATGAAAACGTGAGGGGGGAAATAGATCTAAATTGACTTACGTTCAACCTAGACCGAGAGCATCCGATTCAGGTTTATATTGTTAGAAAAATTTAAATGTGATAAAACGAGAGGCTGGGAATTCGGAGAGAACCACATGTTGTCCGAAAGTGGGCCAGCAACGGATTCTGTGACTCGAGACTGGATCCTTGGAAACCCACCTCACGAAGAGAATGCGGTCAGGAGTCGGTTGGCATTGAGACCGTTCTCCACAGATGTAGAATCAATAAGGCCAAAACTCAAACGTCAATAGAGATCCTCAGATTCAGGTCAGTTCTTCAGAAACAATGGAAGGAGGGAGAATGAACTGAGGTTCGAAGTCGCTCGAGAACGTTGCCCTCGGGGTGGTCGGCAGAGAGTCGATTGAGAACGTCCGAATTAGTTTACAGAAATCGGGGAGGGAGACACGCGTATAAGGAACCTCGCGACTGTATAGGAGGTTCCTTACACGCGAGGACCTTTTTGCGAAAAGTTACTTGTAGGCAGCGTTCCTTACATTCGGGACTTGAGGGTAATTTGTCCAAATGTGTAACAAGTCGTTCGGTCGTAGGTTGCTTGTGGACACAACGACAACAACCTTGGAGGAATCGGCTTCGAATCAATCGACTCGTGAAGTAAACATTTTCCGGTGCCAGAACCGTGTTTACCTCACTGCTGATGACAGGAGAATGATTCCTGGGAATCCGTGAACTCTTTCCGAGTGACTCATCGCCTCAAGCCCGTTTTACAACTCCGACTGACCACAGACTGAACGGAAATCCTTTCTTGAAAGTGGGGTTCCCGCTGCGAACTACCTTTTCGCCAAGTTTCGTTGAAATCCGTCAGAGCCAAGGTTGAGCCTCTCCCATCAAGACGAAGGAAACTTGACCGATCCCAGGAGCGCTTACAAGAAATCTTTCTGCTCCCAGAAGTCTACTTGTCGAGAGTCATGTCATAATGTTGCATCTGAGAAGCCGATCATGGTCTCTATCTTCAGCGGTTTTCGACCTCGCTTGAGTGGATCGATGCACAAATAGTGAAACCTCGTTATAACGGACACTCGGTTGAAACGGGCGTTTCTAAGAGGTCGCTGAAAAGCCGTCCTGATGTTTTTCTATCGGATTGTAGATCGGATATGACGAACCTTGGCCTGAAAATGAAATGTAAGCGGTTCAACTTTGAATTTGCCTCATGAAACGCCACTCGACAAGGGTCAAATCAGACAAGTATTCTACCCTCACGTTTACTTGTTTTAAGGGCGGAAGGGATCTTCAGAGAACTACCAATAGTAAAGGCAGTTGGGGCTCCGTGCCAGGAGCGCGCGCGTGAATCCAGCCCTCTCGCACGAAGGCGGGAAGTGAGACAAGTCCGCGGATATTTGGATATAAGAATCACGAGTCAACGGAGAAATTTAGTTCCGATCCGATCTCCGTCCTGATACTTGTGCCTCAGTGCCACACTCCTGTCTCAACTCCGTCGAAAAATGTTCATGAGCAGAATAGGCTGCGTTCTCTCATCATGGGAGACATGGTTTCCATGCATCGTGAAGTCGAGAGGCAGAGTACTGTGTGCCCGCCGTAGACCATCGATAGTTTGTAGGGGGTAACTGGTTCACCAGCTAGAGAAGAACAGGCGCCTTGTTATTTTGAATTTGATTTTGTTCGCCCCCCCCCCCATAATTTTCGCTCCTCATGTTAATTCCCTATACTGCCGAGTCCCGAGTATCGAATCGCCCCCCCATAACACAGAGTCGCCCCCCCAAACAAAAAATCCTGGCTACGCCCCTGGATAGACTACGGGTTCGACGATCCATGATAACATTTTTTTGACTACTCACGGTTAACCTGGTCAGTAGATGGAATTTCTAACGATGAATGTCGTACTCATAACTGATATTCATTTTGGGATAGCACCCTAATATCGTGCTGCCCGGGCGGACCCTCTATGCTCTATGTCATGTCCCAAATTGAAGTTTTGCTGCTCCATTTCGAAGATTCGCTCTCCCATTTCGGAGATTTGCCGCTCCAGATTCCAGACCCAGAGCCTTGATGCCCGGCTCGCCCCCCCCCCATCGGCGATTTCTGGATTCGCCATTGGTCTCACCTCAGACTCCCGTGGGTTCCTATAAGAAGGAAACGCATTCGGATTCTATGAATTCTATCTCGCATATGGCTTTCTCCTTCGACAAAGATAGCGCAAATGGGGTCGATTCATGTTTTCTCACCTCAAAGGTTCAGTAAAAAACCATTCCGAAGGTTTTGGAAGCCAGGGTCAGAGATGGGTTTTGCGAGTGTCCGAGACTTACGATTGTAGTTCCATGCTTCACTTATCCACCGGATCCGAGAGCCGGTTGCATTGTGATTTTCAAATATAGTGAAATTTTGGACGGAATCGATGTGGGTTGTGTTGGTACCCAGTTTGCTTTTCGTGGTCGGCACGGTCTCGAGGAACTCCATGGCTCCACGCCGCCTCAGATGTACACACTCTGTTGCAAAATATGCGCACATCCCTTTTTTAAGCATAACTTGAACGAAACGCTCGATCGAGCTGAAACTTTCTCTGAGGGTTGAGTTGTGGAGTCGGGTAACGACTCCATCGCAGGAATCACAAACTCCATTTGCTGGGGAAAGAAGGCAGAAAGCAGGAAATCGGCTATGAAGTGGGCTACCGAGTCCCGGAACATGAATCCATCGCCTATTATGCCGATTCCCCTTTCGTTGGACGGGAATTCGCCGTCACGTAGCCTTGATGTTCTCTCTTCCGCTCTGGGGGCATTTTCACATATTTTTTGTTGTCAAACCCGCACGAATCGACGTCTAGGGGGCGGCATTCTCCAAGAATTCAAAGTTCCACCTCGGGCGGCTCATTGCCTAGATACTCCACTGGTGACGCTTGATCGAGAGCAGGTTGGAAGAGCGTTGTGAAGGATCTCAAGTATGGAGCGGGCCTCCTCGCAGAGATACATTTGAGAGGAAGAAGTAGACCAACTGAACCTTCCGAATCGGGATTTGACAATAACTCTCATTAAGTAACTTATTAAATCTTTTGATACCGCTGACCCCAGTCCCCCCGTCCCTTATTCAGTTCTTGATTAATGGGATGGAATGAAAAAAGCATGACACACAATGCCCACATAATGTCACCGGGAGTACAATGTAGTATAAGGAATCATTCTCAACTCGACTGTAACCGGCCTTCAGCCAAACGAATCCAAATGTTAACAAACATTCTTCATCATTGAAAACAAAAAATATATCTTCGATTGAAGTCGAGCGCATAGGAATCCGTGTTCCTCAAATTTAGAAGCGGCTCCTCGCGGCCGATGTCAGACGCGGAAGGCTGCACTGGAGGCTAACGGAAGAGCCTCGAGAAACGGATAACTTCGTCCATGGTCAAGAGACTTTCCAGGAGATGAAGCCGTAGTTTGGTAACAAGATCAGGATATTCCGGAATATTTGAGCAGATGGATGGTCTCGAGAAGAGTATTTGATGAAGTCACACACTCTGGAAAAAAAAAACAGGCATCCAGCTACGGTGGAACAACTCGCGACGTAAATCCGCATAGTTGAGCTCCTTGTACTTCTTGTGGACTCGAAATCAATGAAAATTTGTCGCCCCGTCTGAGAAGATATGGGTCAGCTCTGAATTACTCAACGCTCTCGGATCCTGGCGGCAACTGAATCGATAGCTTGTTCATCCGATATAAGCGAGGACAAGCTGACAGCAAAATCAAGATATTGGTCGCATGGCATCTCAGAGAACGTCACGCGTGCCGTGAACTTCTGTGAACCGAAAAAGAGGCAAAGAAGAGCCCGCAAGGGCAAGGAGAGAGTTCATCCATTTGGAAAAATTATCCCTCTCCAGAACTGAGGGCCGGTCGAGGCAAGGGCAGAAAACTTCAAGCATGCTTTCCATCGAAGCTACCGAATCACCAGCTATTACTACTTTGCCTCCCTTGACAAACTGTTCAAAGAACAGCAGGAAGTGTGAACTGACGACGTTTGTGGTTGTGCCGTAATTGAAATCAGTTCGGTGGCGCTCGGACCTTTCCACTTACTCGAAACGGACTGACGTTGAACGTCGGTGCTTTAGAACCTCTGGTCCGATGCTCGACCACAGAAAGCGCTTGACATCACTTCACGACTGGATTATTCGTGGAAATTGCTAAAATTTCAAACTCCGCCACTCAGTCGGCTGCCGACCGATCCGAAAGAAGCTTCTTCCGAGTGTTCGTCGCCGCACCTTCAAAGCTACAGTTAGAGGCGAAAAGACCCATCCCGAGTTTACGACTGGCCGTCTGAGTGCTTGGCGAAAAAAGTGCCCTCGTTGAATCAATGCCACCGCCATCCACTGTTTTTGAGAGCTATGAATGCTTGGCGTAAATATTTTCCAAACCTCGTCTCCTTCCGTAATTTATAGAGTTTTCCAGGGAGGAGAATCAGGGAAAACGGTCGTAAAGAAAAAGGTGGTCAGAGACAGTGTGCTCGCAGAAAGCTATTTTATGAAGTTGTGATCGATTCGGCAAGCCGGGTCTGCTCGAGCATTGTGAGTGAGGCCGTACCTCAACTATACTTGAACGCACGTTACCGACCGTCTTCTGAGGCTAGCGTTCGAACTCTACCTTGTGATGCAGACTTCTCCGATGAGCGATACCGAAGTGTCCGTGAAGCCAACAAAAGACCTAGGATGAAGCCTTTGTCGCGTCAAGCTCAGCTAGTTTTGTGGTCTTTGTGAGTTCTAATTTACTGTAGTGATCTCTTATCGAGCTAACATGCAGGTTAGGTCATGTGTGAATTGCTCAATATCTGAAAGATCCGCCTGATGTGACAATTATTGCCAGATTCTTGAGCTCCCAACCGGGCTCGCTTCGGCTCAGGTAGCAGAATCTCAAACCTTATAAAAGCGGATCCTTTCCGTCGTTGTCGTTTCCGATTCGCAAGAAACGTCGAGCGATCAATCTCAGAATGAGCAACACGCCCATCATAAAAACGTTCCTTTCGAAGGAAATGGAAACTCATTCGCATGGTTAATTAAACGCGTCGTGTGGGTGGGCAATGGCAGTCTTCTTTAAGCGCGCACGTGACGAAAATGATCAAACAGCCTGAGGAATTCTCGTGATTCTTCCTTCCGTTCGTCCCATGAGCCTCTTACTTCTCTGCCGGCTTACCGATTTTCCTCAGACAACAAAATCTAACCCGTTAGTGAAGGGATGAATCGGAGTCGAAAGGATCGATCGAGAAACAGGCTTTGCGGCTCCATAATTCTCTTTTGGCCAGTTTCAGGCCGGATATGGAGACAAAATCGAAGCGAAAACATTGAAGTAAAGACCACGAAATCAACGAGCAGAGTTCTCGACAACAATCGGCAAGAAACAACACTTGTACGGGTGACTAATGGAGTGCCTCCAGATTTTGTGAAGGAAGTCCGCGCGTAAAGCAAAACACTCGAGACTTCCCCGACGCACTTCGCCGCTTTGCTCATCTGTTCGCAAGAGTACTTGATGAACAAAACGTCAGAAGTGCTTCGACATGCTCTCTCTGGCGCGACGAACGACGGCTGGCCTGGAACGAAGTACAGGGCGGAGAATGTATCTTCGGAAGAAACAACCGACCAGCTGCGCGAGCCCTTTTCACAGATGTAGAGTATTGTCATTTTCGCGAAGATGCTCTTTTCCGAGAAGCTCATGATGATTTCATTGGAATTTCGTTGATTTTCCCAGAAAGCGATCAACGCACGCCTGGGAGTGATGACGTTCTCCATCGATCAGTCGGCGCTTTCCCATGACTGTGTGGGTTACGTGACAGTCATGTCGGTCTTTTGCAAGCTGCTGAAACCCCGATGCCGAGAACACAACGAGGTATCGTTCATCACTCATCATTTGGTACCAAAGTGCCCAGGCCCTCCAATATTTGAGTGCAGAAAACGGAGATCGATGGAGCAATTCTTTTCAAATCATATTATTCTCCACTTGACCTCATGTGGAACCCTCTCCACGAGCTTTGAATGGAGTTGTCGCTGCACTCACTGCACCCGTGTCCAACTCTCAAAAGTGTCCTTTATTCACACCAAGTAAGGTTCTGTTTGATTCCGCTGTTTACCCACGCTCTCTGCGTTCACACGTCGAGTGTCGCCGCTTCGGTCGCGAGAGCTTTGTTCAGGAGTATCTCGCAGGCTGATTGCGATCTTATTTGTTCTCTGGGCGTTCCATGTCAAAACTACGGAAGCCAAACAGAATCAAAGCCAGAAGCTCAGTCGGGATCGATCGCCAGAAGAATAACTCTATAACTCTCTCGATCGTTGTCCACTCGTTTGCGGAGCACATCGATCTCGATCTCGAGAGCGATCCACAACTCTCAAACCTCAGTGAATTTCCCGAAAGAACATTTGAATCTTTCCTGAGAAATTCTCCACCCGCCACGCTGTGGTAAGGAACTGTGGGTTCCTTTTGTAGAGCTACCTGGAACACGGAAAACGACTCCATCGGACACCGCGCAACCGGTCAATTGTTCTCCGTAGCTCCAAATCGTCGGGAGCAAACAGCCACCTAAGGGCGGCACAGAGAGCCGAATCCATTGGCGACCGGCAAAAGCAGAAAACGCGTCTTCTGAATGACCACTCGTAATGATTTGTTTCTGGGAGTTTGGGTTTTCAAACAATTTCCGACATAACTCAGCGCCGCCGGCCGCTGAATACAGACTACAGATTTCACAAATTACTGACAATCGTAACGACCGCTACGAGAAGTCAGAACTTGCTGCCCACTGCAATAAAGCGTGTGCGACTATTACAAAGAAACGAGTTCTTCCTTGACTTCCGGCTCGATTTCCATTAGAAAATGGATGCGAGAAGATTCCGGATTTAATTCCGCTCCATTTCAAGCTCAGGCAGCGGGTTTCGGGAGAATCTTTGAAAGTTTCGGGCGGGAATCTGCTGAGTGAAGTTGTTCTTCGCGATCAAACCCTTCTTCATCTTTGTCAGAAAATCACGGATCTTTCTCGATCTCATGCCGGCAACTGGTTTTACAGGATACACATGTGTGAATGTGCTCCGCACAAGGATCTCACCGAGGACATCTCGAACGACGTCCACTTGAACTTAGTGTCTCCAGTGGAGACATCCGCATGTTCAAACCTACTCAGCAGGTCCCAGCGTCAATTCTGCCGATCTCATCCAATGCACCTGTGGCTGATGGCTGAGGGAACCATGAAAGCATTGAAAATATGCAAATCACTCTTCGAGCATAGCAGATGGAACTGCTATTCCGTGGCAATCGGGCCCGCTGGTCTCTCGCACACTCTTAAGGATGGTACGATCGAGCAAATTCTTCTACCGATTCTTTCCACTCCATTCGAGTTCATTTCACGACAAGAATCCCCTTACTTGAAGTCTTTCCAATTTTCAGGCAGTCGAGAAGCGTCGTTTGTCGAAGCTTTCTCTGCGGCATCGATGACCACAGCCTTGGCTAGAGCTTGCGCCCGAGGCTCGCTTTCCGACTGCCCCTGCGAGCATTCGTGGCCGGGGAACACTCCATCCGGAGTCGCAAATCACAAATGGGAGGGCTGTTCTCTGGACGTAAGAACACCAATGAAATTCGTGCGGAAGCTGCTGGACACTGATTTACTTAAATCAAAGCGCGCTTCCAGTCAGATGACCCTGCATAATTACAACGCTGGAAGACTGGTAAGGAAGTTCAACGATCTGAGCCGAACATTATTCTTCTTCATTCAGAGAATTGTCAGCACCTAATTCTGACAAAACTTCAAAGGCCGTGAAACTTGTGAGGAAGCTCGACTGTCGGTGTCACGGAACGAGCGGTTCGTGTACGTTCAAGACGTGCTATAAGCGCTTCGGAACATTTGAAGAGATAAGCCAACATCTCTATAAAAGGTGAGCCGAATTGTTCATGAGGTGATCTTTGCCGAAATGTGATTCTCTGAGTTTTCAGAATGTGTTCCCTCCAGGTACCAGAATGCGCGACAGGTTTATTTGAACGATTCGAACTCGTGGGTCGAGGTCGATGGTGGTCCGAACTCAATCAATTCGCTCACTGAAAATCGAGCTGTCACGAAACATCATCGACGACACGCGAAGCAGAAAATCAAGCGCAGAGACCTCATATTTAGCTCGAATGCAACCGACTATTGCAATTACGATCCAGCGCAAGGCTCACTCGGAACAGCAGGTCGGAGATGTACGAAGGAAAACGCTGAGTGAGTGAGTCGCAAAACTATTTATTCCCTAGGAGTCCCTTCGCACGCTGCGAGCCGAATCTAAGAAATTATGCTTCCAGGTATCTATGCTGTGGACGAGGATTCGTCGAGAAATTCGAGATCAAGCAAGATTATTGCCACTGTAGATTCACCAATGGGTGCTGCAACCTGGTCTGTAAAACATGTTACTCACCTGTGAAATTCGGAACCTGTAACGATTGAGAAAAAGATGAAACAAAGTGCGGCGGTCGCGGAGCTGGATTCTCTCGAGAAATAAAGCAAAATATATTCCTCTACAAGATGCTCAGATCTTTCGGAGCCGCTTTCCCCTCCACTGAGTTTGCGTAAACACTCTTCGCAGGACAGCCGTTTGAATGATTCCTAGTGCATAGCCTCAATTCCGAAACTCCGTTCTGCAAATGCGGGAAATCCGAATGATCATTCGCCGAGAGCTCCATAGATCTTGAGACTCTATTATGCGGACACTGTAATCGAGTGGGATTTCGATGGGCTCACACGCAAGAGTGAGTTTTCGCCTGGCCGCGATAGCGCACAATGAAATGTCACGCGGAATACGTCCAGAGAGACTTTTGCGAAAAAGCTGCGGTGCAGAATCAAGCTGCCCCATGTTACAGGTCACGGGAATGTGAGACGGAAGGTTTAGATCCCAGGCGGCTTCTCATGGTCAGTGATTCAATTATGGAGCAGTGAGTCCTGTGGATGGATTTAGAATCTAAATTTTAGATGACATAGTATAGATTCAATATATTATGCCTCGCATCCCGCTTGAGACTGTTTCGATCAGCTCTGATTTTCTATTCAATCGTTTCACTGACGGCTTTCTCGAACGGAATCCAAAGTTTTTTGGAGTTGAAATATGCTACATGGTTGTGTACCTGGGAAATCTGGGGTCTTCAAATTGCGAATTCACAAAATTTGTTGATTGAGCTTTCGCGCGAGGTTCCGCTTTATACATTCTCTCCTAACCTATGTAGTTTCGGACGGCTTTCCGATAAGCGGACACATGGAGTTTCCTGAAACGGCGTGGACCCGTAAATATCGTTTAGGGGGTCAATCGGGGGTTTCAAGGATCACTGATCCCTATCTTGCCATCAGTCGTGCGAACATTCAATAGACATAGATACGAAGATACCAACTATTATGGATTCGGATTGGTGTTCGCAGGAATTTCGAGACTATGTGAATAATACAAACATATTTTACTTACCAGCCACCGGAGCGGCCGAAGGCCGCGGAGGTCTTCCCACCGGAGCTTGGTGAGTATGGCCTCAAATTGCAGGCTTGATTCCATCGTCGCCACAGCCGGCGGGGACAGGGATCGTTTCGCAAATAAATCCTTTTTTTGCGAGGAATCGACGACCGTATGCGTATCCAGGATCTTTTCTGGGTTAGGGGGGTTTGATCTTTGAATGTGAGTGAGCGTGATTAACAGGTGGCGGACCACTGACTTAGATAGTATGACCCAAAGACTCGGGGGAAGCGGGGTTCTACCCCTCTCTATTTTCGGTCTGAGTCGAAACATGCAATTCGTGTCACTGGAAGATATGAGTCCTCCATGTAATTTCCGTGTACGTTTCTACATGCATATGCAAACCGGAAGATCTCCCTCCCGCGGAACAATAATCTGTCTCTCTTGGACCCCCGCCAGCTTCACCTGGAGCCCAAAGATTCAGTCTCAATTTTTGTACCCCCTGAGTATCATCATGGACCTCTAGCAGTCCGGAGAGTATACAGCAGGGGTGGGCGTCCCGCGGACCGCATGCGGGACAGGCCTGGGATCTATCCGCGGGCCGCACGTGGGCCTCCAGCACGGGGTCTATTTGCGGGCCGCGGAAAGTTGCCCACCCCTGGTATACAGCGTTAACAGTCAGTAGTGTCTTGATGGAGTTCGTGTAATACTGTAGTCTCTTGAACTCTTGAGTTGATCGGCGACTTCGTTGCCTTCAGACGATAGATCGAACTGTGAGGCCGCCTAATTCTAAACAGGTCGGCGACTTCGTTGCATTCAATTCTTATGCGATAGATCGAGCTGCGAGGCCGCCTATCGGCGACTTTCAGTACTTTTCTGAGTTTGGGAACAGGCCGTCAAAACCGAACGTTTTCGTGATTCCGAAGTGTGAGCTCTCCAGTTTTCTAGGAGGATTTTCCTCAAGCTTTGGAATGAGCGATTTGGCTTCTAAGTCGCCGAAAAATGAATTCTTGGAGGCAGAGTTCTGCGCACAGACGGACGGACATTGCTCTTTCATTTGGTGGGGATAATTCATTTGGTGGGGATAATAATATAACACTTATGAATCCAAATCAAACTGGGTTAAAATGGGCGCGATATCCGCACGTTCATATCAGCGACATCTTCTCGTTCCTCCCCTTCTCAATTTTCAGCCTCCATGCCCCACCCTTGCCTCATCTTAATCTCGCGCAGTTCGATACAGCGATCGTTTGTTTCAATAAATTCATTCCGATCCGCGTGATTTTCCCGCTCTGGTCTCCAAGAGCTGTTCTGCAGATAAAACGATTCGCTGAGGGCCATATCGTGTCCAATGCCAACTAGTACAGAGGAAATTCAAGGCAAGATCACAACACCGGAGCGATTCAGTTCGTCTCTTATATCACTCATTTATTCCCTCCATTCACAGGTCTAGTATTTACAAAAGAAATCTTCAGACGGAATCGATGTCTTGGCTCACGCCTCAGAACTATCAATAAATAATGTTTTGTGAGCGACTTGACTCCGCACTGTCGTACATGCGGTAAAGCTTCTTCCAGCCCTCATCGATAAGTATCTGAAATCGCGATGAAGAATCGGGAGAGTTTCTGCGTCTGAGCAAGCTTAGGTTTGATGTTTCGAGAACTTCAAAGCTCGTTGTGCTCGATTCTGCCGGATGCGTCTCGCACGAAGGAGCCCATTCCGATGTCAGCGGGCTTCACGAAAACTCCTTCTTGAGCGCGCCAGTACGACGATGAGTCGGCTTAACTTCCGCCGATGACTTCCATCTGTCCACTGATCGGTCGTCCGAAAGATTGTCCCGAGAGTGAAAGCCACCTGAAATCGTACCTCCATTTAGAGTTTGAAACAGCGATCTTCTCTCACTGTTGCGATTGGGGTATTTTAGATCGAGAATTCCGTAAGACTTGCATTTCAGTGTCGACGTGTTTCAGACGGACAGAGTTGTCTCTCTCCCAGAAATCGTTTGAGCAAACGACATTCCAGTGATCACCGGAGTCTCCCTCGCCGTTCTTCCCAAACGCTGATATCTCTTGATTTCCTGTTTTCATATGAAATTAAAGCTTAAGGATTTTGCACTCCTATGCCGGAACTCCGATTATCGAAGATTTCTTGCGGAGTTCTGTCTGCGAGTTCATACTGGATATCAGTAACAATTAGAGAAGGACGCCTACCGGATAGAGGCGATGAAAAATGATGGGAGTGGAGATTCTTCTGGGTGGCTAAATGCTCGAGACGGATAACGTCGTTGCATTTGACGGGGGATCCGCGACCGCACGGTTTGTCTTTGGTGCCTTTGATCACCCAGTATGAGTTGTGATCATCTTTCTCGTGAGTTCCTGTGATCGACTAGAAGAGCGCTTTGCATGACTTTCAAAACGCGCTCTCAAAAACATCTCCAATGTTATACATAGAATATAATGTTCTATAGCCACAACATTTTCACATTCCAGGCGAATAAAAAACTCCGCTCACTCGCAACGTTGGGGAAAATAACACTTACCTGTTGTCTACTTCCAGTTCCGTATTTGACGTCGTGTGAATGTAGCCTCACGAGGTGATGTTGATTCTCTAACTTTAAAACCGAAGTACATGTGACATAATCTAGATGGCCACCTGAAAACGTCAATATCAAAATCGATCAGAAAGAGCATCGATCGAATCGAGTCGAAATCAGTCGGAAAATCGAACGGAATCTCGCGCCGTCAACGCGAAGTCGGAACTACACTGACGTTGATTCCACACGAAATAGGCCTTGAGCGTCATCAGCACGAGTGAGACGAGCGTAGAAATAAAACTCGTTGGCCTGACAGAGGAGCCCATCGTGAGAGAATGACGGAGTTTACTTTTTCGTCGGAGGAATAGACGGGCTCCTTGCAGAAAAAAACCTCACCTTGCACATGACCGAAAAATAGGGCCGTCAAGCTCAAACCCACGATCCGAGTCATCGTAGAGCTCGGAGGAAGTTGTGTAAGTCTAGAAAAGAACAATTCAGAAACACACGACAGTCGACCGGCGACAGAGCATTCGATCGCTGTAACACGTAAACTTTAGAAGCCGCTAAATGCAGTCCGGTCGTGACAGACTAAAAGCCGAGCGGTTCACCGTACCACACACACTATCAGGGCGCTGGAGAGGGATCCTCTGAATTTTTCTCAAAGAAGTAAGAACTTGAACCGATTGTTTTATGAACGGAAGACTTTTCGATCTGGAAGAGAGATATCTTCACGGGTAGAAATTTTCGGAACAAGTCATTGTGGTCCTGACTCGGCATTGCTCGTGGCGACGGTAACTGACCTTCAGCGCCAGAAGTGGTTTTTGTTGTTGTTGGTGTCGGTTGGTCGTTCGATTGTCGAGAGAGCTCTTGTCTCCTTGCAAGGTTCGTCAGAACTCAAAACTCTTCGGTTTGTTCCTTGATTCTTCTCCTTCAAGCTAGCGGAAAGAACTCAAATTCACGAAACGCATGAAATGACGGTTCTAGCGCCAGGTATCGAACGAAGAATTAGTGCGGAGGCTCGCGCGAATGTCTCTCGAACGAGTTTGTCATTTGGCACGACCTTCGAATTCACGCCCCCGAAAAAAGCCTGTGCGTCTTTTTTGAGCTGAAAATGAGCCCTTACCGCTTCCAGAGGGAGAATTCGGAGAAGAAGGATTCCCTCGCGGTGAATTCGGTTCATCCGAGACCAAATCTCAAGAAAGTCAAACCATTTCAGAGCTTCGATATCCAGTGAAGTTCCATCATGCATTCTACTCTACGACAGTGTGTCGGGATCACGGGCCGGAGACTGCCCGTCATCGTGCAGCAGAGATACGCTTCGGAAGCTAGCTTCCAAACGAAGGTCGGTGACCCTTCAAACTTCCAAACATGAAATGGGAGGAAATTCACAATTAGATCCCGAGCGTTCCCGTTGGAAGCCTTCGAGAGTATCTTCGATCTGATCTTCGAAACCGATCGCTGAAAATTTTCGTGTCTCAACAGCCTTACAAACTACACAAAATCGATGACGATGGCCCCTCGACCTCCGTTACGGTTAGCGCGGAAGACGCTCTGAAATACTACAGACAAATGGTGGTGATCAGGAGAATGGAAACGGCTGCGAACGCGATGTATAAAAGCAAGCTCATCAGAGGATTCTGTCATCTATATTCTGGCCAGGTGTGTGAGATTTCTGGATCATTTCTTCAACATCCCAAATCGGTAATTTTTCGATTTCACCATGATCTTCGTTACGAAGCTGTCGGTTCATCTTGCAGGAGGCCTGCGCGGTTGGTATGGAAGCTGCGCTCCGGCCAGATGACGGAGTCATCACTGCCTATCGTGCCCATGGATGGGCGTACGTTCGTGGAGTGTCAGTGAAAGGGGTTTTGGGTGAACTGACTGGCCGAAATATCGGGTATGAGTTTTACGATTTCAACCGAGAATATTGCAGTTTGATGACCTATCCTAGTTCCTAATTCATCCGTTCCTTCATCGATCAGCTGTGCGCGAGGGAAGGGTGGCAGTATGCACGTCTACTGTCCCGGTTTCTACGGAGGAAACGGAATCGTCGGCGCTCAAGTTCCTCTCGGCGCCGGTGTGGCTTTGTCATACAAATACAAGGGGACTGACAACGTCTGTCTCTCTCTATACGGTGACGGAGCCGCGAATCAAGGCCAAGTGAGTGTTTTCAGAAACATCCAAGCAGCGTAGTTGATGGTGGACGCACAGTTCCGTCGCGACCGAATATTTAGATGATGATGAATTGAACCTCCAACAGGTGTTCGAAGCCTATAATATGGCGAAGTTGTGGAAACTGCCCGCGATTTTCATCTGCGAAAACAATGGTTACGGTATGGGAACCTCGGCCGAACGTGCAGCTGCATCAACGGAGTATTACACTCGAGGCGATTACATTCCCGGAATCTGGGTCAGTTCGAACTCGATGATGCATAGAGAGACTCTTGAGAATCGATGGATAAAGTACGGACGAAAATACACCAATTTCTCCCATTTTTCGTCCAGGTGGATGGAATGGATGTTTTGGCGGTGCGAGAAGCCACGAGGTATGCCGTTGAGAACTGCCGCAAAGGCAATGGACCGTTCGTGATGGAGATAGCCACCTATCGGTACCACGGGCACTCGATGTCCGATCCGGGCACCAGGTGAGGGCAACTAATTTCACTTCAGATTTCTGTTATCTCTAACTTACGCTCCTTTCTTGAACGGTTTACGTTTCTTTTTTCGTAGCTACCGAACCAGGGAGGAAATTCAGGAGGTTCGACAATCCCGAGATCCGATCACTTCCTTCAAAGACAGGATGCTCACCGGTGGACTGGCTACGTCGGAACAACTCAAGGAAATAGATCAGGAAGTCCGCAAAGAGGTGAGTTGGCGTGAAACTCTGAAGCTCGAATGGGCAGGAGAAACTTCGTTCGAACTAACGTGCTCTTGTATTATCATAGGTGGACGAGGCTACTGAGCTCGCAAAAACATCGCCCGAAATCGGCATTGAAGAGCTGTACGGAGATGTGTACGCGACTCCGCTCGAGACGAAAATCAGAGGCATCACGCCCTTCGACATCCACGATCATTTACCGATTAACAAGCCGATTAATCTTTAATAATGAAGGAAATTTCATCCGGTTACTTCTTATCTTAGTTCAACGCTTCCATCGAGGTGCTCGGACGAAATTGTCGTTTCATACTCAATTCGAATACCTCATCAGGGACATCACTGTAGAAGAAGCCCTTATAGTTCCCGCGTCCCGCCGGAGAGAATTCTTCCGGTTTCTGAATTTGGTATTCTCGGTTGCTCAGGTTTCGAACCAACAAGTCATTCAACCGACTGACCGCTTCTGACGCTGCGGGGATTTCGACGAGCATTGAAATGAGCGAGGAAGCGGAGAGTTGTTCCCCATTTGGCAGAGTTGTAAATAAATGTGAAAGAAAAATAGAGCTTCTTCCATGCATCGATCACTGCTCGAAGAATGACATCTTGAATTGAGAAAATCGAACCAAAAGCTGAAGAAAGATGTTCATCGTATTAACGAGTAGTACGAGACGTTTCCTCACGTTTATTCATCCAAGCTATATTTTTAGAAAATCTACCACATGGCCTTCTGGATTCCGGAGAGTTCGTTGTAGTCGGCAAGATGACGCCACGTGTGCCTACCGAGGCGGTATCGAAGGCTGACATTGCGGGGGTTGGAGGTGACGATACACCTATGAAGAAATAAGTGCCCATTTGTAAACTTTTATCGGAGTGCGTCGATGACGCATTGAATCCAGACTATCCCCTGATTACTGAGAGCGCAATTCAGAGTTACCTCTGATGAATCCTTATTGGATTGGAGTCTGTTGGAAGTTTCAAGAGGTCCTCGTGAGCAGTTTCCTGCAGAGCTTGCGGGAGAATCTTGTTCCTTCGAATGACGTTCAGTTGATTTCGTTCAAACCAATGTTTGGCGACGAGCTGTGGACAAAAATCGAATGAGCTCGAGTTGGATCATCTTGTAGGCACCCAAATGATTCTAACCGGGACCTCGGAACTGATTTGTGACTCCATTCATGCTGAGAGTGTCTCTTAGAACTTTGAGAGCTTGACAGACGTGCTTCCAATAGGTCATCGTCGAAATGGGTCATTCCAAGTTAGAGAAAGACCTATCGATCGCGCTGTGAGTAGTAATTTCATCGGAGGAAGCAGAGATAACCGCTCTGTTGAGTGCAACGAATCTTTATCGGATCAACAAATAGGACGGATCGACAGAGAACGACCTGAATTACATCCTAAATCGAGAGCCACGAGCACTTCCTCAATTTGAGCCAACTGTCGTGCAAGAACTCGATGCAATTGTCCCGAGCACGGCTGCAAACATGGTCATATCCGGAACCCTGATTCGTGATTGTATGAAGGATTCGCCATCAATAACAACAAGGCGTACGCTCCGCTAGTCGTCGTTCTCATTCGATTCTGTGATGGGGCCTAGTGTTTTCAACGCTTCATGAACGCCGGATAGTTTTTCATGACCTCAGATTTCTCAGCACTTTTCCGAATCGGCGATTTCTCGTTGGGAAATGATTTCATTGATTGATTAGTTTATTAACCAGGAGTACGCACAGACTGAGAACATTAGAGCGATCCACCAGAACTCGGGAAATGGGAGGATTGAGCCCTTGTGGATTCCAGACTCACTTTATCCACGTCTGAGTTATGGTAGCTCATCAAATTTTCTCTCTAATTCCAGTGCATGATATTCGTCCGGCGGCTCATCTTTGAGTTTCATGCTCAACGCTTCTATGCGTGACCGGTGGTAGCAGGCGGCCTCATTACGCAGAGACATTCGAATTCGTCATTAGAGAACACAAAGCAGCATGCCAAGTCGAGTGAGCTCTCAAAGCTGAGTAACAGCGCGGAATCGAGAACAAAACGAGGCTCGAATCGGAACTCATGGAACTCTTCAGAGATGAGGAAGGTGGCTGTCTGCAGAGGTTCCACGTAGTTCTCAATGGTAGTCTCTTATGGCAATTGTATCCGCGCAGTTGGAAGTCGAGCTCACAGAGGGAAGCTAATTCGACAAGATTCAGATTCACAGCTTGTCCACTGCGGGGGATGACTATTTAGTCAGCCTGCCTCTGCGGAATACTCGAAACAAATTACCGTATTTCATCTAATTGAAGGGTATGCTGTTTTTACCGGGCACCCTACGGAGGGTAGAAAAAATGAGCAGGCATGATCTATAAGCCGGCACCCTCTAATAAGAGAGCGTCCCACGAGGAGTTCAGAAACTTCACCAGCTCAAATTCTTGATAAATTTTCGTGAACCTCCCTTATAAACATGCAATCTAACATTATTTGATCCCCTCGTGATTCATCAGCGGTTGAAATTGCATTCTTTACCCGTTGCGAGACTCCAAAATCAACATCTACGTAGGCACCGCTGAATGATCGGGCACCTCACGAGAGGTTTAAAAAATAAGCGAGCATGTTCTATCGGCGGGGCATGCTCTGATTAGCAAGCACTCCAAGAAGAGTCGAAATGATTGCGGGGCATGCCCCACAATAAGAAAGAATACGGTAGGCTCTCCGTTGGAATGCGGACCCGCTCGAACTCTTTTGTCCATCCCTTGAAAACTCGGAATGAAACTGAGAGGATTCGCTTTTTGAAATCTGTTCGGCTCAAGATCGACGACCGTTGGAGACGAAATGATAACAATTAGTTTCTGGACTCCGGCGAAGCCGAAATTCGTTGCTGAAGTTGCGTGACCTACGTGCCGAGTCCTCGGGTGAAGGCTCATAATCACCTCACTGTGCGAACTCAAGGCCTGAGCGTCTCTCAGGGGCCGGGTCAAGGTAGCTTTGTGCTCCATTAATATTTAGTCACCTGCGGCACGGTGAAATGTGGGCATTTCGCGCTCACTAGATACTCAGCGAATATTTGATCTTTTGAGGCACACACTTTTATCGGGAATGCAAATGCGACAAACGATAGAAGCCTTCGATCCCCCGGGAGCAATCATCGCAGAATGAATGCGGCAAGGTCTCGGACTGTGTCACATATCAAACGAGAACCTTGACCCACAGTTTGCACTGATTTCTCGAGGGAAATCTACGATTCTCCTCCGTCCAAACTCAGACCATCGAAGCGAAGGCTAGGTCATCCCAAATACACTGAAGTACTTGTCCAAGGCGATCAGTGTCCTTTCGCATGAAGAGAACAGCCACTCAATGAAGAGTCCCTCCGATTGGATTGCTATCATCCATCGAATGACATGATGCACTCTGTCGACTTGCGTTGTCTTTTGTCTCAATAACCCAAAAAGGACGATTTATCGCGAAAACGTGTCGATGAAATGCATGAGTTCACGCGGTATGTTTTGCCACCATACTGCATCGCTGAAGGTCGTTGAGTTCTGGGTTAAGCCAGCTGACCGGAGCGAGTGGATCCTAGAGTGCCTATCGTTGAGGGAAGCCCAATGAGAACCTATATTCACTATACGCCTCAATCTTCAATGGAGTAGTGATACTTGTTGACTCAATCAGATAGATGGAAGCTGCCTTCCAAGACTGTGTATATTCATGATTCGATGCACTCCAACACAGTCTCAAGCCTTCCGAACCCCGAACCGACAAGGAATCAGATAAGCTGCGGCATTGGTTCCCAAACGGATGGAATCTGCGGTCTCGAACGGGGGCCGGATTTCCTGATCAGAGATCCCCTCCCTGGAAACCTCGAGGAATTCATGTTGAGGAACCCAATTTAGAGGAAGAGACACCTTTATTCACGGAACAAAATGAACAAGCGCCGTCTTGCTTTTCCGGATACAAGCTCTACGGCTTGAAAGCCCTCTGGAATCTTGCCGTTTTGAGTTTGCAGGTTCGCTCCAGTATCATCTTCGAGCTCTGGGGTCGTTTGGGGAAGGCTTCTAAATGGAGAAACACTGTAGACTGGAGACACAAATTTCCGACGACAGATTCCGAGACTCCGCCGCGTGTAATAATTAATCAATCGAGAGGGGTGCGCAGCTTCAACTTGCTTGGGATACACTCACATACTTCCTCTGGTCACCTGCTTGTGTATAGCGGAGCTCGGATGGTGAAACTACTACTTCGATTTTCAGATCAGGACAACGACATGTGAGGTTGTCCTCGAATTCCCCGACTGAGTCGGTTATTTTGGTATATGAAGAGGTTTATAGACTGAAGGCGTATATGTACAACGAACTACCCGATACTATGAATTTTCTATGAACAACGAGCACCGTCTCCTCATTTGCGACCGCAAAGAAAGTTTTCTATTCTGTGCTTACTTAGTGAACTAACCTGTCTTCGCTTGTAATCTCTCAGCATCCTCCAATCTGTCATGTAACCCCGAGACTGAACCTCAAAGAGCGGCCGGCCCGCCAAAAAACTCAATGTGGAGCGAACCAGAGCCTGCATTTTGACAGAAATTCAATTTTCGAGTTCCGTCGCGCAGCAAAGGCGAGCGAATATCGAACCCGGCTCCGACGTTTAGTGCTAAATGACGGACCTCGTACTCGCAGTCCGCGTAGCCAGGGAACGCGCGGGACTCGAACGCGATGGGAATCAATCCAAATAATGTTTCAGGCTTGAAACCTCAAGAACCTTGGAGGATTCCGAGCTCTGAGATAGGAGGAGAATTGAAATGATAAATCGTGGTACCCTCCAACACCGTGAGCCCCTTTCCAAACGTACCACAGTTCGTGAGTGTGGGACGTTGGTCGTGAGTTTCGCTTCAGACAGCAAGAGGCTCTTGTCGTATGTGGACGAGCCGATGCGACATTCTTCTAAATGATTGCTACAGTTGTTGTTATTTTTTCAATGTCAGTGTCTCTGAATTAACCAGCTAGCGTGAATGAAGCTATAGGAATTACGTGTGACGTTGAGAGAATGGCGTGTGCCGCCCGCAGAGCAACGAAAGTGCACGAATTCGTGGCGCACGGCGCTGTGGTCAACTGCATTTCCATCGGAAGAAAAAGTGGAAAAGTCGTAGCCACTGCCGGCGATGACAAAAAGGTGAGTTCCACTCGAGACTTGTTTCTGACTGTTTGAAAACTTTCCCGGCTTTATTCGTCCGGCGAGTAGCCCTTCTAGTTCGGTGGACGTTGCAGAACTTTGAAAAACGGCTGTTCGGGTGTTTGGGTCGTCGCATTTGTGGGACGGGACGAACATGGTTCACTTCGGCTGACTAATTCTTGATTCCGTTCGAATCCGATGTTCGGCTCCCGAAAACCTTTCAGAAAGACGAAACTCCGATCGAGACGATTGTTTATTCTGTAGAATATTTCCGTTAGGTACTCGGATTTTGCCTCGGAGGCGATTTCTCGCCAGAGGTAGCGACACGGTGCTCCTCTTCATCGAAGTGAGAACACAACGGAGTTTCCTTCATTTCGTTCAAAATCTCAGAGGTTTCCTCATGTGCGAGTCCTAGATGTTCCTCAATGCTCTTCCGGCAGCCAATTCTGCAAGGCTGGCTTCACTGCGCGACGTGTCACGGGCCGCTGTCCCCCTGAGTGAGTTGGACTGGGTGAACTCTTTGAGGGGTTCCCCGGAATCGGTCCACGGCTCCGTATGAACGGAGCTCGGACCCTGTGAGCCAGCCCTATTCGGTTTCTATCTGTATGCCCATCAGAGGAGACTTTGGCAACCGCTTTCCAAACTCTAGCCATGTGATCGACTACAATTTCTGAAGCATGGATTAGTTTTGGCTTTCGTTTGAAAACAGCCTAAAGATAATCCGTGGCGTGAGCGAGGGAAGGCAACGTTTTGCCATGTCGAGTGGCTGACCCTGCGTCCTGGTCATCATTTTGATGGACGTGCAGAAAATTTGTTACCTGTTGCATTGTTTGCTGGTGCCGCTGCTGGCGTTGTTCCCGTTGTTGTTGCTGCTGCTGCTGCTGCTGCCGCTGCTGCTATTTTCGACCATCGCTTAAAAGCCGTTCAACCAGTGTTTCTGGTCCCCTTCGATGGGGTCGATGTTCCTGTTCTTCCTTACGTGAAGAAGTCTTCGTCAGTACTCCCACAAAGCGTGGCGAATCGTGGGTTTTCTCTGGCGTCGTTTCACTAATTTTTCCACAAGGCTCCACTCGAATCGTCAAACGTTGATTGTTTTGGGAGAAACCGAACCTGGACTCGTCGTTCGTCTAAACTGAGTCGTTTCAAGCTGGCCCGGGAACGTAGTCTTTCTCCCGAACGGACTCGCACAGCTGTGGATCCATCTCTCGCTTATTCGGTTCCACAAACAAAAAATATTCGAGTCTCGAGCGACCTAAGAACTAGAATGCGGAGAACGGATCAAAAGAGACCGCGCAGTTCCTCTTTCTCGTTGGTAGACGCCGTAATCAGCGTAACGCGATATTTCAGCTCGTACGATATGCGAGTTCTGCGGGCGTGCTTCTTCTCGAAATGCTGGCCAAGTTCTCGTTTTCGTCTGGAACTTCAGACGCCTCTGACCACGCTCGACTCATTTGTTCGTTGCCACTGCTTCTCGCATACGAACTGGAAGCGGGCTAGCGATCGCTAAACCGAGCTGGCAATGACGATTGTTGACGAGGATCATTGTTCATTCTTTTTCGTTCATTTTTCCTCGTTCATTTGTTCATTCATTGATGCTGCGGTTTCGGCTGCGCAGTCAGCGGCGATCAAACTTGAACGGTGCCTCTTTCAGCGCGTGGCCGTCATTCAGAAACGACTTTTGAGCGAAGCATTCGCGAGTTTTGGCAAACCGTCTGAAAAAAAGTTTCCAGTCCGGGGCTGCTCCCCGAATATTGCAAGCGATGTCGCCGGCACCGTGATGCCATGACACATGAGCGATAACTTACGTTCAGAAACAGTGACGGTCCGGTTACGGCTCGAATGGTGGAGAAAAGCAGTCGGTCCAGCGAAGGGATAGCTTTGTCGATAGTTTTCGAGTTTGGGTGTTCATTGTTTCGCGCGGAATGAGACCAGTTTGGCAACGACAACTATTACCCCCACAGTTGTCGTTGTCGTCGTCGACGGAGGAGGAGGATCGCTTCCAGGGATGGAAAAGGCCGTTTGTGGCTGGCAACCAGGCGTCAATCGTTAGGGGCGTCATCAATGGTGTTTGCGCCTCAGCTTCACTTAGCCCGTCGTTTTGACTTTTGTCGTTGTCGTTAGCGCCTCCACTTGGTACATTGTTTATTTTTTTTGTTCTCGGGGCTTCTTTGGCGATGCAAATCGCATTCGAAACTGTTACGCGTATCGGAAAAGGGTTGTATTTCAATCCTTCGAGTTTGAAAGACTTTGGAACAGGGAACCAACCCATCATTCATTCTTTGGATCAGTTTTCTTCAAAGAAACGATTCTTCAATTTTTGAGTCGGAGTTGGACTATCTCTGATCTGAACGAATCTGCGAGTGATGTAAACGACAACTAGTATTCGGTAATGAGTGAATCAAGTTCCGAGTTAGAAGCTGAACTGTCCCCGTCGACCACCATTGTTGATGTCGAGAACGATTTGAGCTCACTCAGTGTTTCGAAAGTAGGCGGGTACGCGATCGGCATACAGGAAGTGGAGTTCACGGAAGTGGCGTGCCGTGATTCTCCGCTCATAGGATGAAAGATGCGCGTAATGAACGTTATACGTTCCGACCATGACATGTCCGACATTCAATCGGACCGCTGAATCGTCTCAAGGATCGCTTCGGCCTGTTCGGATCCAATTGAGTGGAAAACGTTTTCCTTTGTTCGGGAACAGAATTGGAAGTGGTGGGGTCATCCGAGGCCGGTTCTGTCTACACTGCCCAACGGTTGAAACTGAAAAGGAGAAGACAGGAATGGATATTTCGTGTATCCGGGTTCGGCAACACCCGTTCTCCCCTATACTCTATATATTGGGCAGTACGGTCAAGATATATCCATTCATCCATCGTTGTTCAAAGAGAATTTGATTTGGGAGGAAGACCGCCGTTTCTTTGTCGTCGTGTCTTATGAGTGGAGCTATCGACCCGTCGTTGGACCGTCGAGCAAGCAAGCGGACGTCCATCTATCCATTCTTCTATCCATCCATCCATCCATCCATTGGTTCACCGTTTCTTTCAAAATTCCGCTTGCCAAGCCGCGTGGCTCGCTGCGCTTCTGCCGTTCGATGAGTGCTCGTTTGGAGCCGAAGCACCCCTTTTATTTTTCTTGCTTGCTCCAGAAATGCTGGAGGTTCACGAGTGGACATCGCTCGATGCGCAGATGCAGCGTATCCGAAATCCTTCAATCCACACGAAATGTGTCGAACTGCATCATGGGGCCTAAGCTGCGGCTTCGCGACGTCCCGGAGCCAGCGCTGATTCTGGACATCTCTCGACCGATTGAAATGAGTTTTCAGTTGTCAGCCGAGGTATGCACTAGGAGAATTGCTCAAGTTCTGTGAACTTCGAATACAGATGGAAGCCGAGAGGGATGACAAAAAAGTCTCGTGGCTCCAGGGTTTTGTTCGGTGCTCCATCATGACTTCCACTGTGATCATGCGACGGCTGCTGCAAGCGCTCATGATGATTGCTGCTGGGACCTTAAATCAAAAAAAGTTCATGACTAACCGGACCTCAGGTGTGCGCAGGGATCGTTGCTCACGACCGAATCTTTCGGTGGCGCGTTGAACTCGACGGCGAAAGATCGCTCCTCGCAATCGGACGGCATTTCTAAGCGGCCACTGGAATTTGACAATCTTCGATATCGGTTCATGAGTGTCCTCTACAAAAGGACGATACCGTGGATCGGGGAAACGGAATGTTGGGGGAGTCGAAGTTAACCCGCTGAGAACACGAGGAGTGCTGGAAATGGAGACAAACGACTAGGAAGACTAGTCCATCCGAATAAAAAAGTAGTGGAAGTTCTTTCCGTTTTTTTTTCTGGGAGCGATAGCCAAAGGGTTTGCGGTTGGTCCGTAGACTCCTTTAATATGGGCTGTGATGATCGCTGTCGCTTTGAACAAATGCGAGTTCTGACGAAACAAAAAAGGAGCTTTGAAAAGTCGAAAGTTGTAAAAAAAACAAGTCGAAGAAAAAATCCGTCGAAAATTTCCGGACATTATTCCGCGGAATATATGTGGGTCGTTTTCGTCTTTTCGGGAGACGAGAGCCAGAGTCTCTTCTCTTGGAACGAAAATCAAATGGATGACACGAATCAAGTAAAAAGCGTTCTATCAGATGGAAGGAGATATTTTTGTTGTCTTTCGTGTAGTGGTTTTCTTCTTTTCTGATCAAATGTTTGTTGACGTGCGAATTTTCATGTGAGAGGAGAAGAGAATCTGTTTGACTCTTCTTCTTTGGATTTCATCAACTGGACATCTTTCGGTCGGATTCTCGTGGGATCGAGCACTTCTCCAAAGATTTGTTGTTTCCCGCTTCTCGGATGTGCTCGAGACCGCCAGTCGCCGAGTATGCAAAAGCATTTCGTTAACAATGCTGATCGGTCGGTATTTACAAAGGTCCAGCTGCTCGATGAAACTTCGCTTCCGTGAAACATTTTTGATATCCACCGGAGTTCAAGACTTCGCTTTCAAAACTTCCATCAGTAGCGTTCCGGTGGTCCCGGACCCTCGCTCGTTCAGTGAAACGTCCATCGGATGCCACTGCGGACACCAAAAGTCTAACCTTCTCGCTACGGTGCCGTCAGAAGAAGGAAAATAAGAATACTTCTCGACGTCTACCACTTCGGCGGACTCGAACTGTTTCTGTTCGGACACAACAACTTCGGACTTCTGGCTGTTTCCGCCGTCGCGGCTGCCACCGCCGCCGCCGCCACCGCCACCGAGGCGTACTCCTCTGGGTGGCGATGCTTCACCGACTCACCAACAAGCAGTGAAAGTTCAAAGACCTTCCCGTTGCGCACGGCGAGTTAGCAGCGTCAATAAACCGTTAGATTGACCGAAACCGCTCCGCAAATCATTTCAAGCTATCCGCCAGAAGAAGAAGAAGACGCTGATCGGTCGACATCGTTTCCAAAATAGGAGAAAACTTCGGCTTCGTACGGCAAAGTGGCAGAACGCTCTTTCGAGGTGGACGCTTGGCGCGGCGAACGATTAGCCGGCTCCCTGATCGATAGATTCCAGTGGATGAACGCTGGCTCCTGATCGGAACGGGAGGAAGAATGAGCGTGATCTTCCTCGGGTGGAAACTTGTCGCAAACCGGGCGAGATTGATTGGACCGAGGTTTTTGTGCGGCTTCTGTTTCGCCGGAACTCTCCCATGAGCCGCGTTTTCCCTTTGCTGAAATCGAGGAAGAATATCGTCGATGTCGAGAATGTCGAATCTTGGAAGTCGGTTCGACTGGACAACTTCCTTCCCCGACCGTGTGTGCTGGCTGCTTGGCTATGTTGTTGGCGTGACGAGGTCACTTAACGCGCAGATTGTGGACAAGTTGCGGGAGAAGCTTGCGAGTGAACGAACGAACGAACGAACGGACAAACGGACAGACGAACCAACAACAACCACCACCACCGGCGAGCTGCAATCCAGCCGGCGAGCCAGTAGTCAGTGAGTGAAGTTATGTGAGGAGTAAATGTTGGTCGTTGTTGTTCTCGTCGTTAAGAGTATCTGCTCGAACATTTCCGCCTGCGTCCGATGAACTGAACAGAACACACAATCTTTCGTATGTTCCAATATTTATCATGCAGCGACAAACGGCGTGAACCGGTTCCCAATAAGTAAGTGGCTTTCCCACTGCGAGAATCTCATTTTCTTTTCCCTCAGGAAACGATCTATCGAGGCATTATTCGAACAATCACAAACCCCGGCAGCTAGATAGTTTCCTCAAGTTGCGACGTCGCCCGAATATCGAGAAAGCTTCATTTCCGCCTTCCGCCTATCCTCGCAGATTCATAATTGTCCTCGGACGGATTAATATGCTTTTTCTGAGTTCGTGGAAGTGACGTTCTTTTGGTCGACATTCCGAACGGCTCCCATACTCGAAATCACGGTGGACAGTTGCGACGGAGCTTCCTCTTGGTTTTGATTGATTCATGATCGGGATATCACGCTCAAGAGACGCAAAAATCGGCCCTTGCGAGCGAACATGGAACACGAGCCAGGACTCAATCCTTTGGTGAGTCCGCACTTCCACGTACGAGCGGACAGGACAGGGGAACCGGACCCCAACTGAGGGTTAGTGAACTTTCGAGGGCATCGGGCTCTCCACCGACCGCGCGAGGGTGAGGGTCTTGGAACTTCACCGATGAATCTGCCGTCACTGTTGGTTCACCCACCAGCCTCGACTCGTCTACGTGGGGTGTGGTGGCCGTAGCGGTGTGGCCTCCAAATGGGTCAAGACCTGTGTGACTGACATACGAAGCTCCCGGAAGTGATATCCTCTCACTCACAATTGTGACTCAAAGAGACGCAGGGGCCGAGCGTGTCCGCTTCGAGATTAAAATCGAAGGGATCCTCACTCGATGATGATGAATGATGAGCTATTCTCATCTATCCAGCCAACTTGGACAGGAGAAAAAAAATGGCCGATGCCCGCGATCGGCGCCGTCTGGACCGCTCCAGTGAAATAACGGTCTAATAGAATAGAATTGAATGGCCGCACTATGGCCGCGAAAAAGAGCATAATGGGTTTTCTTCTCGCGTTGAAATTTGATAAAGCGTTCTATAGAGGCACGAAAGCGTGTTTCGCCACCACAACTCTATTCTAAAACGTTCTTTCTGTCCCTGCGAAACGCATCTTCATCGGTTGGGTACAAACCAAAGCTCTGTGCTTTCGGTCGCCGCCGCCGCCGCCGCGCCTCCACAACGGCCGGCGCATAGTTCAGCGAAGCCGGGCCGGTTGTTTCTTCTGCGTACAATGCGCAGCAAACCACAATGGTTTACGCAGGCCGATACAGCAACGACAAGATAGAAGGCGATTATGCTTTTTTGGATAATAGCGGTTGTGGATGCCGATCCGTGTTCCGGTATTGTGTTCTCGCCAAGAACCGTAGAGCGTCACCAGCATTTTGTTTCCTCGCTTTTTTCCAAGAGACGAGAGGGAGATGTGGATTTTCGGGACCATGCTCTACGATACGCTTGCAACTCACGGAATCGTCTGTACGAAACCCGCATTCAATAATCTTGCTTCAACCTTACGGTTAGTGAGAAACTCGCTTTGACGAACCCGCATTCAATACGAAAATGGGGAGAAAACAGCTGACGGGGAATCGCGATGGAAACGCTTTTGTTGTAGATATTGGATTTTCGCAATTTAAAGACTACAGCCATCGATGGGTAGTCCATGTCGTGGACGATCGTTGCTCATCATGATTCCGAGTCGCGGCACGATGGCCAAGGACGGTCCAATCTGTTTGTATTCAGTCAGTCAATTGTTGCTTCTGCTGCCGCCACATGACAAAAATCATCATCATCATCATCATCAGTTCACGAAGGGCCGTTTTCGCCCTAATCACGGAATCTGACTCGAACTCCTCGATACTCGCCGTTTTTCCTCGGAAAAACAATATCCGCCTCGAAATCAACGAATCCCCATCGGAACTCGCTCGATTCTGAGAAGGACATATGTGCAAACGTGGACGTTATTTTTGAAAAATTCGTCGGCGGACTCAAGTGCAATGCTTGGATGACTTCTTGGAGCTGGATGTAACCAAATGAGAGTTTGTTGATGAGATATAAAGAAGCAAATGCGGTCGTCTGGTGAACCTAGCCCGGTGCGTGGGAGTCACGTGAACCAGATCACGCGGCGAAGTCGGTTGTGGCTCTCTTTCTTCTCCGTCTTCGTTAATCTGGAAATCTTTCACATCAGTGCAAGTATCGGACCGAATGTCACTCATAAGTTAAAACCTTCGAACTCCCGAACGAAATTCGCTTCGAGATAATTCAAACCGCCGGAACGTGAGCAGCCGGGTCAGATGCGCTCCTCCTGAAACGAGTCGGAACGAGTCCTGAACGAGCTGAGGTTGTGCTCAGTGTAGGTGGATAGTCCCTGAAATACTACTCCTCTGCGGACGGGCATCGAATACCTGTTTTCCATTGGAAAATAAAAACGGGAAACGTCACGCATTGCCGCAGCGGGACTTTAATGAGTTGATCGTGACAGGAGAATTACAATCAAGTACGGCAGCGGTAAACGCGCGGTTCGTGGTCCGACTCGCTTCATGATCGGACGTCAGCCGCTGCTAACGTAGAGTTCTATCGGAAACATAACACGCTGAGTTCCCATATTAGACAAGCATTCAGGTTGCCTGATTGTTTGATCGCCTGTCCGTCGAACAGCTAGTTTGTGAGACGATCCAGGTTTCCTTGGAAGGTTTTCTCACGGTGGGAGAAAACAGCGAGACCGCCACCGAGCTATCAGCGGATCGCACTTTGTTCGAAACACCTGCTTTGAGGTCAACTGGGGTCTTTCACAGTGCTTGTTCGGTCGACATTACACGAACAAACGAAAGAACGACCGAATGGACGGAACGAGCGAACAGATACACCGTTACACAGTGACCGTTATCCAATTCGCTCGAAAGTCGACAGCTGGATCCATGACGCCGCGGATTTCTGATCGGGAACTCTTGTCTGTCCCGGAATCGGGTGTCGGATCCCGTGAAAGCGCCAAAAAAAAAACGTTCCTACATCAAGCGTTTGCTTGCTTACTCGGACGGACCCGTTCTTTCGTGCTGGTGGCGCCGCTGCTGTCAGTGGACGCTTTGCGAGCCTCCCGATCAACTGGAGCTGACTCGAGAGAACGTGTGGACTTTCAGCTCAGCCGTAGGTGCAACATATCGATCTATTGCTCTGGAAGCGGCGGCGGCGGCGGTTGCGGAGTCTTTGAAGAGTCGCGCTGACCGCAACTTCCAACACGTACACCACAGTCTAAACACACAAAGTGTCTCTCATGCTCCCTATTACGTCACGCCTTAGTGCTTCTGTGTTTCGTATCTAAATTCTTCTCATTTCTCACTCTCATCGGGGTTTCAGACGAGAAACTGGGAACACCGTGTGGTGGCTTCCATCAGAACAGTCGAAAGGTTTCTTGTGGTTTCCGTCACTTTATTCACGATGATGATGTGCGTCGACAGTCACGAATTATACACATGGTCACATCGAGTGGAAACACAGCTGAAATTCGAGACCTCCGCCAGCTGCCCGGGGAAACAGGGCCAAAAAACGAAGCGATCGGGATCGATGACAATCAAGGGCGTTTAGCTTCTCGGCTGGGCAGCGTCCGTGTTGAGAGAAAGAGGAGTTTGCAACAGACTCTGCCTTGCTGAAATGCGATATGTGAACAGAACACGACGGAAGAACGGTTTGAGAAATGGTATCGACCCGGTCCGATATGACTTTCACACCTGCAGGGGCCATGAACACAAAGAGGAAGTCATAATCGAGCGAAAGGTGCGCATGCTTAGGAGGCCGATGAATTTCACATGAAGAAACTTGTCAGCTTGATTGCCGCTGAACGGAGTCAGTGATGCATCGCAGCTTTGACGGCGACATCGAATGATGACAAAGCCTCAGTAATGCTGCATCGAGCCATGTGTGGTAATCCTTTGTTTCTCGACAATCAGAATAGATCCAAGGGTCTTTCGAAACTGCAACGAGCGCTGAACCCACCCAATTCGCATCGAAGGATTCCCCCAATCGGACGGAAAACTGGGGTTCGAGGGGACGCTCGATCCTTTCCGGGGTTTTTGTCGTCGGTTCGAATGAAGTCGTCGGAAGTGCGAAGGTTCGAATCGAGCGAAACTTCAAGGTACATCAGTGGGCTCCGACGACATGGGGGTCCTGGCCGACGTTTTCTGTCACTCGACGCCAGGCGACCCATAAACTGCCGGAACGAAAGGAATCCTGATAGAAGACAAGGCGTATTCATCGGCTTCTCCCTCTGCTGGAGCGGTGGCTGGAGCTAGGAAATGACCTGATGATGAGCTAAGCGAATCGGCCGGGTAATAGGAAGTTCGGCGGTCGACTACATCCAGTAGACTACTTTCTCCGTCTGGCTGCTCCGTCGCCGACGTCGTGGCTGTCGGTGAACAACCTAACGTAGGATGTGGCCTGGTTTGTGTGCATCGACAGTCCCGAAAGTTGTCGGGCCACTGCCCGACACATGAGCACATGTTTCACCCCAACGCGCTTGCTTACGATCTCGGTATCATATCGTGCGGTGAGTCAGGAAGCCGCCCTGGAAGTCAGGAAGGCAGACAGACAGACAGGCAGGCAAGCGTCCTCAAGGAAGCACCGCCTAACTTTCTGCGTGACCGAGCCACCGACCGGGTTCACCTCAATCCATTGAGTGGTTGAGCCAGCCAGCCAGCCAGCCAGACGAGTGCCGGAATGAATTACCATGTTACATTGTAGCACAAGATGTGTCCAAGTCTGAACTACCTATCACCTTAAGCTTGTTCCGCTCCGAGGCAGAGTTCGAGTGAGAAAGATGCCGTCGGCTTTGCCAATGTCGGTTTGCCATCGAGGCGGAAGCCCCCGGGCCTTGTGGCCAGTTACACACACAGGTGCGATGTAGTAATCGCACCCGTCGCTGTTGCCCGAGGTGTATGGCTCGTTGTCGTGTGCGAAGCGCGTGATTAGTGCTTTGATTGATACACGAGTACACATCGTATGTACAGTACAACATTATCTATTTGTGATGATGAAAACGCATCACAATCTATCGCTAATTAGATACGATCCGTTGCGAGAGAGCCTACTTGAGAGATAGAATGCTCGTTGTCGGCCGCTTCGAATCGCTTTATAATAGACGTCGATACGACGATAACGGGATTCACGTCGCTTTATTCGCTGTCGTTGTTGTTGTTGTTGCGGCTTTCGTCGTAGGTGCTGCTGTTGTGGTCGTTGCTGTTTTGGTGTCGACGTTGGCAAACACGAATGCAATGTTGCCTCGGTGACATCCGATCATCATTCGACTGAATTACGAATTCCTGATTGACATGTCAGCCGGCCGGTTGGAGTGAAAATTTCAACGCTCGCTCCGATGTCGAACTGTCGCTGTTTATTCCAATTTAATCGTATGATAATTCCATAACGACATAGAAACGCATCGCGACCGGAGTTGTTTGACGCAGGCGTGGACTCCCGTGGGCGGCTTTGCATTGACGGAAATAATGAAGCGTTTTTCGTCGCTCCTTCCATCATCGACGTGAATGTATTCATCATTATTGTTATGATTATTATTATCGTCGTGGACGTTCTCCTCATGTTAATCAAATGAAGCGCTCACAATCAGGGCAGGGCAGCTCTTTTCATTCGAAGAACAATAACCCGCATAGAGGCGCTCTGTCGCAACATCAGAAGAAGAAGAATCATGTCAAGATCCGCCATTATTCGGAACCTCTGGACAACAAAGGACAGAACCGATTCATCTTGAAAAACTCAATTTTTAAAAAGACGCACTCACAAAACGCGGCATAATCGACCGGGGGCATGGCCCGAGAACACTGGCGAGGTGACCTTCGTCGTCGAATTAGTCTTGCGCCCTCGCTCGCTTCGGCCTCACGCATTTTCGATGAGCTGCGGATCCGTCGACAAAGTCACCACTTATTATCGAGTCCTATGTTCAGACCCTTCGTCGGCGTCGCGCTTCGGTGCGATCAAGGATCCCGTTCGGGCTAATAGCTTCCAACAACGATGAGTATGAGCTTCCAACCTCCGTTTCGGTACTTCAGCTGGTCCTAGAGTTCATCGACCGGAAAGTGCCTCATCTCTCGAGGATGAGCTTCCTTGGTGAAATTCGCTCCGTTCGGAATCGAAAGTGTTCACGATTTCTGGCAGCACGGGTCATTTCTGGAAACGGTTTGAAATTCAAATTCGATTGGCTAACCGTTTGTGTCAGCTGTATTCGGTGCTTTGTGGATTATAAACTGCATCAACGGAGCTTTCGAACGAATGTCCGCTAGAATTTAGCTGCCGGTGACGCGGGGTTTCAATGATTTGTGGAGTTTGATGGACGGCTCGTGCTGCCATCACAACGCTGCGTCGTCCACCGTACATGGAAATCATCTGGTGGGTTCGACGAATCAAAATAATCGACCAACCGAGCGAGCGAGCGACAACTAGAATGCCTCCCAACTACGAGGGTCCACATAGTATCTGTCAAACGGCTCTTATCGCTTCTCAAAAGCCGAGAACTTCTCGCTTGCCGATTCTCGATTTTCGCGATGGATTTGATCAGATGCAGCTCGTTATCTCCGAGATCGATTCCGGGCGCATCGGAATGCTAAAAGGATTTCAAGGGACGAACATGTCACGCCCGACCTGAGCTGTATTCTCGACTGCGGACGTCAAATTTCAACATCTGTCCCAGAATAGCCCAATCCGATCCCTCATGACGATGAAATCGGGAGTGGAGAGTGTCTGAGTGGGTTTGGATGTTTTTTTCTTTCTGTCTGGAACGATGTCCAGAAAGATTTGACCGAATTCTGTGTCGGGCGATGGTTGGCCTTGCCTATTTTGAAGTTTTTGTCTTTGTTCTTCCGTGAATGGATTCAGCCTAGGAACAAAATGAATTCAAAACAGCCGCAGCGAATTTCCACTCGCTAGATTCAGATCAGTGCTCAAAAGCTGACTTGCGAGATAGCGAGGGCTCTGCTGTTGATTTTTGTTCTCTTTCCCTTTTTCTTCATCTTTCCTTTCATCTCAAAAGCTGCTCTTTTCAATTTCTTCCACCAACAAGTTTTCATCCTTCTTGGAATTGTTTCTTTGCTCGAGGCCCCAACCGAAGATCGTTGCCGAACTCAACAAAGTTTCACTTTATCTGAAACGACGGCAGTACTTAGCCGGAGTGACTCGGTAGTCGATCGACGACTCGTATCGACCGTCGCATTCATGAAGGCAAGCTGAAAAGTCGCCGATTCGGCCGTGGATACATCGTTATTCCAAACTGATTACTTACTGTTCGGCGGAGTTCTATTCGGAAATTTCGGCGACCACGGCAGCCGACTCGCCGGAAGTGGAATGTCCGCCTGTGTTGATCGATTGATCGAACCTTCTCTTTTCGAATATCTCGATGACTTGAAAAAATGAAATTTTGTTTTGAGTGAAGCCAATTGACCTCCGACCCGAAGCGTCCGAGAACTGTTCGCGGTTTCGTTTCCTCGAACGAATCCCATGAGATACATATGAAATCTGTTTTGAGACCGGCAATGTTCCGAATCGTATGATTCTTCCACGAACGCCAACAACCACTAGAAACGAGCGATGAAATCGCTTAGATTCACAAAGCCCGCTCCCCCGTCACTAATTGCATAAAAAAACAACACTCCGGCCGGCGTGCGTAACCTATGTGATTGTTGTAATGCTCACGTTAGGGCGCGATCGAATTCGTGAATTCATATCGCATCGTTTCCCTGTACCGTGGCTAGAGCTGATTAGTGAGTTTTTATTTGATCGTTGCGTTCGAGGAACTACGATGATGCGATTTCGCGTTTTCAAAAAATGTACTGGGTGATCGATCGCATTTGTCCGGATGAAATCGAAAAAAGAAGAAACGCAACAGAATTGTGACGCGGTCGGAGAGTGCTTGGCAAGAGTTCTTCTGAGGTGTTCAGTGAGGCGTGAGGATTTCGCATTTCGACATTGGGGATTTCGCGTCACAAGGAATACCCACGCAACGGAATCGGATGAAGCGTTTCGAGATACCGGAGCAGCTACAGAAGTTCAGAAAACGAAACACCGTTCGGAATCTCTACGAGTGGGACGCGATTTTCGGTTCGGTTTCCCTCTCCCGAGTTTTCCATTACTTCATCGTTTCGTTCGGAGAACGAGAAACTCATCGGACGTATTTCCTCTATCCAAATAGAATGATCCGATCGCGTAGGGGAGTTCCGCAAAACTGTGTCCTTCCAGACGCCCACTGGTCCGAACCGTGAAAAAAATGTCTGATATTTCTCCATAATGTGAGACTTTGTATGAGTAGAACCCCTCCTTGTTGTTGTATGGGGACACCCTATAGGGAGCACGAAGGAAGAGAACGGAATCGCCGCTGTCATTCGACGCTCGAGAATCAAGCCGTAGTGTAGTTTGATGCGGGGATAATCGCTGTGAATTACGAAACTCATTTCGACTTTTGATATTCTGGAAAGAGCATTAAAATGCAATAATATATCCTCAATGGAGTCGTGAGAAACTAGTAGGGTCGGTCCGGTCCGAACAAGAAAAAGAATTCCAGTTGGCTGCGAAGTCTGCAACGGAGCAGATGAGAAAACTAATTTTCCGGAGAGAGCGAGATATTCTTCTCGCGGATTCTATTGAGAAACTTCAACAGCGTGGACAGGCCCTAACAAAATCTGACGATTCTGTTTTTCTAAGGGGAACACAGATGAAGTTGAATCAGCTAGCGTGGTGTCGTCGTCGTCGGCGGCGGGAGGCGCGCTTCATGGTGCGTACTTCCTGTCCTGCCTTGGTCACCATGTTTCGAAGCTGCGACGATCTGCTATGACTTCGCTCTGTGAACGATTCATTAGCCCGTCGAAAGACATCATATCCTGGAGACTCGAACGAAAAGCGATCAGAACCAAGGGTCGAAAGCCTTTCTTGGACATTTCCGTGTTTTCTAGTTCCGCTAAAAGCTGAAACAACTGAGTTTCGATGTTGATGTCTAAGTTGCGATGCTATTCCAATGATCGACTCGTATTTTTGCCTAAGCAGGAAGCCATTTGTTGCTCTGGGGACCGGAATCAGTCTGGGGACTCTTCTTCTCCTTCTCGGTAGCGAGCACTTGGCGTCAGCCACCACCAGCCGTCGCACCACGAATATTTTATTGTTCGATGCGATTGTGTCTTCGATGAAATTGCTACCTGGATGGGAACTTCACCGGAATGGATCTTTCTCCCGTCGTCGGTGGGAAATCGTGGAAAGACTTTTCACGCTGGCTCTTTTTTTTTCTTTTCGATATTTTTGCGGCTGCCGTGCGACACTTCGGCTTGATTTTTTCTTCCTTGCCGTCGGTGCCGTTGCTCGCAAGATCGTGCAGCGGTTCCGAAGGCTTTAATTCCCCCGTTTTTGTCCGTGTCCGTTGTTTGTCACGACGGAGTGGCGGCCGTGTATTTCTGTAGCAACTCTGCATAGCATTCCATTTATCGCGCCCAGAGGTCCCACGCTTCGGACGACGACGACGACGACAACAACGGCCCAATGGTGGCGACGACAGAGGACCAACAGCGTCGGACGGCAAAGGATGCGCCACGATTCCGAAGAATCGCTCGGTCGAATGCCTTGGAAAAATGAATTGTGGGCGGAAACCTTGGTTTTCTGATGCTGTCCGATGAAGATCGCTCCGCTCAGCACAAATTGATATTCATACTCGATATCTTCTCGTATCCATCGACTCTCGGAGTAGAATGACGATCGAGGAGCTTCGTTGGAAACAATGAGGGAGCTTCTTCACACCATACATGGACAGCTCGAGCTCTGACTGATGACTCGATCGAGAAATCCCGTCGTTGGCGACGCTCGCTGGATTTTTGATGTTCTCTCTTTCTTCACGGTTTCTCCGACTCGCTGGTGATGGTGGTGGTGGGATTGTTCGATCAAAACAACATCGTTCGACGGAAATTTGGCGACTAACTGCTCTTCCCTCCCGTGCTTCGAACATCGCTAGATGGAATTTGTGTGGGACACGGCTCAATGCCAATCTCTGACTGAGTGTGAGTGAAGTGATCGTGCGTCTAGTACGGTATCTTTTTTTTCTTGAATATTTTATCGGATCCGATCTACGAACAAAAGGGTTGTCTTCGCGGGGGCGGTTTCCGGACGGTCAGAAAGATAAACTTTTACTTGTCAGTTAGACATTTCCGCGTACGCGGACAGCGAGTAATTACAAACGTCCCTGTGTCGGCGGGGCTCACGCGAAAGCCTCCATTACGATTTAGAATCAGCGGCTCCGCTGACGAACGTCTGACATGTCGGAGGAAATGAGGATGTTTCAGCTCGTCACAGTTTTTCCTCTGGGTTCGTTTCTTCAAGCACTGCGAACTAATTGTCCTGGTTGGATTCAAGCCTGGGGTCGCGTTTTCGCATTGTTCTTCCAGAATAGAAGCAACAACTCGAAAAAGCAGTTGTTGGTTTGGCTCGGTTTCCGTCCAAGAATAGTGCGAGGTGCTCTGCCATGATGTTAGACCCAACACGGAACGAGCGAATGGCACGAAAACACTTCTGAAGCTCTGGATCACTGAAGATATCGAGATTTACGAACGAGGAAGCATGGACACCTTTGTCGAAAGAACGGGAACGGTTTCGGTGTTCGAAGCTCGGCCTCAACCCTGAACTTGATCTCTATTGTCAGTCTTGATTCTGACGGCGCGCCCGGAGACGACGACAGGTGACCTTTAACTGAGGCGGAATAACGCAGTTGGACCTTGGTTCATAATTCAGTTTAATCAGTTGTCGTGTCGTGACCGAGCTCTCCGGATGAGTAAAATCTTTTGTGCGAGGCCGCCATTTCGTCTCGAATCGCGGAGTTCATTCACCACCGCCGAGGTCCCCGGAGAATCCCTCGATAAACCATCGGATTGCATTTTATCTCGAGAGTTCGTCTTCATTTAATTTTCAAGCGATTCTCGAAACTTCGAATCCACGACATCTAGTTCAGCCGCGTTCTGGGAAACGATTTTTTATTTTTCTTCAACGGAAAAAGTCTCGTGTTCTTTTGCCGTTATCAGAATCCGGATAAATCCAGAAGATTCGAGGAAATCTGTTCAGGTGCGAAGAGCCGGGACCTTATTTCTGTCCGGTGTTCCGGCACACGCGTGAACGTATAAATAAACGAAGTTATGCGTTGATGGCGTTAGTTGACAACATGTGAGCGTGTGCCTCAACTTATGAGAGATGGTATCTTGTCCAAGCGGCTGTTTGATGCGGCAGCTGACGGACGAACAAGAAACGAGGTTAAGCGTCGTCGCCTTCATTTTGTCGACGCTGCTCAACATCAGAACTCATTTCCGTGGCTGTCCATTTGCCGGACGAGTGGTGACCGACGGAGCCAGAGTCTAAGCAGATCGACCTAACAGGGACGTAATCGTAATCTCGATGCTGAGCGAAGCCGCGGCGTCGACTGGGAACTGCGGCTCCACTGCAAGAACAGAATACGATTCATGCTAACAAGTTCGTTCGTGGAGCGAAGTCAATGGCAGGGTATCGTGGCGCCGGAAGGCACCAGCTGCCGCGAAGGCTCGGTCATTAGCGAAGGCAGAAAATAAGTGACCGAAAACTTTGGGCGCTGCTTTGATTCGGAATACAGTCAGACAACATTGTCACATGGTGCGGATTCGAGAGGACCGACGCTTTTGTCTTTTCCTCTGTCAAATCCGTCCATCGAAAGAGGCAAGGGACTGACTCCCTAAAACGTGCCCAGAATTCCGAGCAAAGATTAGAAATCTTTGGTATCTCATTTCGCAAAGCTCGCGCCGTCATCTTGATACGAGATGAGTGTTCTTCAAGGAAAGGGCTCGCGAAAGGATTTGTCTTTTGAAACTGAGAAAGATTTCCGATTGCTCGGCACCGTTTCATTTGATTTTCTCCATCTTTTAATCTCCTAATCTTGATGGCGTTTCCAAAATGACGGATTTAGTGCAATTCCGTCGTACGCGTACGAAAGAAGAAACTCAAGCGCTGGCAGCAGTAGTACTAGGTCATAAAAACAGCGTGGGTAGCCGCGAAGAGGGATTTCTGTAGTGGCCACAGTGTTCGTCCCGTCGTTTCATCGACAGAAGACCGGATTCCTCGGAATATTTCGTGCTGAAACAAAAGTGAGCCGTGCTCGATACGGCAATGATATCCGCCGTAGATTCTGACGAGCGATCGAGCCATCTAACAGCGGTCAGTCAGATTTAGTGATCGCGACGATGATCAGATGAGCCACTTTCGACTGGTTTTGCTCCTTCTTCTTCTCCGTGCCGGTATCAAGCGGGAAATGGGATCGATCACTGCTGTTCGTCCCGGTGGTGGATCGCCGGCCGATTCTGTCGCTGGCCGTGGCACAGCTTCCGACTCTGCTGAGAATTCAGTGAAGAAACGAGTTTTCAAACAAAGTAAACGCTCCTGACGTCTTCACTGTTTACGACGGCTTTGTTGAGCCATAACTTCAGCTAGAGGTCGAGCTTCGCTTTCGAAGCGTTTCCCCGTTTTGTTCGAATTCCGTCATCGGACGGACGGAATATCTGTCATCATCCGGCGCCACTATTTCATTTAGATAAAACTTTTCCCCCCGCGATCCTCTCCATGGATTCTGCTTCGTCCAACTTCACCCGCAGTCGCCGAGCGTCGGCTGACTCCCATCGCTCCTTACGAAAACGTGAATCAGACAGCGTATCGCGACATGAGGAAACAAAGAAACATACAAACAACGGCAGTATCTCGATAAGGGTGGCCAAGCTTTCAGAATGCGAAAGTGTTTATAATGCGCGAGGTTCCATGGTAGCGTTGTCGAACTTTGCGGCGCTGAATTAAGTCGATACGACAGCAGTAATTCCGATGCAAATACGCCCCGAGCTGCTGTTATACGGGCTGGGAATTCGCGCAGTTGTTTTCAAGGTTGGCTACGCTTACGTGGGATCTTTTCTCACTTAACGTCCATGTACGAGATGAGCTGGGCTAAATGACCGCCGGAGTGTTGCGTCAGCCAACAAAGGGCCCCGCCGCATTAGTGTTGGAGCTCGTTGTGAATAATTCGTTAAATCCGAACCGAATTCGGAAATCACGAGTCTTTCCATGGAAAAACTCAGACAAGCACTCACCCTTGCTCCCTCTTCCTTTCTCCCCCATCGTTTCCAGGGCATCTTTCTGGAAATGATGCAAGTCGAAAGCGAATCTTGAAAAATTGAAGAACTTTTACGTTAGACTTACGTGGGCGCTCATGTTCGTTTGTTTGTTTGCTTGCAGATCAATTTATGGACCATACCCCGTTACAACTGCGTGCTGCGATTGCACGGCCATACTACACCGATCGATACAGTCAAATTTCATCCCAACGAAGACCTACTGGCTTCAGGTTCAAACTCCGGAGCCGTGAAACTATTCGATCTCGAAGCAGCTCGAGTCCTTCGTACACTGAACGGACACAAGGCGTCGGTGCAGTGCATAGATTTTCATCCGTATGGCGAATTCATTGCGTCAGGTTCCTGTGATAACTCCATCAAGCTGTGGGACTCACGAAGGCGGAGCTGCATCAACACTTATCGAGGCCATGAACAAAAAGTGAACTCAATCCGCTTCAGTCCGGATGGACGATGGATCGTCTCAGGCGGAGACGATGGTTCCATCAAGCTGTGGGATTTGGCGATGGGAAAAATGCTCACTCAGTTCAACGAGCACCAGGCTCCCGTGAGCGACGTCGAGTTTCATCCGAACGAGTACCTCTTGGCTTCGGGCAGTGAGGATGGGAGCGTCAAGTTCTACGACCTTGAGACGTGGAACCTAATCTCGTCCACGAGCGGAGATTCGGGTCAGGTACACTGCACGAGATTCCATCCCGACGGAGACGTGATCATGGTTGGCGCCGACGACCTCATGAGGGTTTACGGTTGGGAGCCGACGGTGAACACGTTCGACCGAGTGGTCATGGGATGGGGTCGGGTTGAAGACCTGATGGTCGGCAAGGAAGCCGTCGTAGCCGCGAGCAAATCGGTGACGAACGTCTGTGTCTACGTTCTTGACACGAACAAAGTACAGCCGTTTGCCGGTTCGACGACTTTTATTGACGAGGTCCCGATGAAAACGACATCGTTCCGTCGGTCTTCGCCTCTTGGTTCAAACCCGAGACGGAGTTTCAATACGAAAACACGCGGCAAACTGGATGTGGCCTACAAAAGGGAAATCAACTCTTCGGAGGCCTCCGATAACTCCTACGACAGCTATGAACCATCGAGTACGGATGACGTCTGCATTATGGAGCCATGTAGGTGTTTTGAAACCCGTTTGAAAATGTTCATTCTTCCCTTCGAAAGTCGATATTTCCGGAGTCTCAAGCGTTTCTTTTCCTCCACAGCTTCTTACAACGAGATCTTCCATCCGTCGAAGGAGTTGTCGCGAAGCCCGCCTAGAGATTCGTATCCCGTCATGAGCAATTCAGGCTCGGGGCTCTTCCGTCTTCCACCGATCAAGGATGCGGCCCCGAACTTGTCTGCCACGACGACACCTGTAGGACCTTCCCGCTCACCTCCGCGAGTTGATCCTGTGATTTCAAGAAACCTTCAAAGTTCCGATTGTCTCAAATCGATCACAGCCGGCGGCCGAATTTCAGTCAACTCAAGCTCTACCACGACAGCGATGAACAACTTCAATAACACACTCAACACGAATAACACCAGCAACAAAACCAATAACGCTTATACAACGAGCAACATGCGCTCCTCTTATTCAATGGGCAACATCAAAGAAACAACGCAGCACCACGGAAGCCTGAGCAGCTCTTCTTCCACGCTCAGCAGCGTTTCCGACAACAACCGAAAGACGGGTGAGTGAAGAACTCGGAGAAGAAATGAAAAGCGTTCCTCCCGTTCCCCCCATCTTGGGTCGTGTTTTAATCGTGACTGTTGTTGCAGGCACTGCCAATTCCACATCTAGTGGAGACCTCTCTCCGATTCTTCCGGTTAGCGAACCCTCGACCCCAGTCAAAACTCAGAATTTCCTCCCTCGACGAGGCACTGAGAAAACTTCGTCGGAACAAAGTCTCGTTTCGATTGTGAAACCAGTCATGAGTGTCAAGGCGGCCGCGGTGGTTCACCCCGAGGTTGTGACAAATGTGAGTTTCGATCGAGTACATCGCTGACGTATCGAGATATTTTTATCGATTATTTTGGATAACGGTTTCTATCTTCAATGATTTCGACGCTCGACTTTCCTCAGATTCCACCAGCTGCCTGCCAACCTGAGAAACAAGGCTACAATACAGAGTCCGTTGGCAGCAACGGGACGTGTGGTGGTGGTGGTGGCGGCGGCGGCGGCGGTGGTGGTGGTGTTGGAGGCGGCGGCGGTTTGAATTTCGATGACTTTCTGCCGGCACACGTTCAGTCACTCTCCCGGGGACCGCGATCGACTGTTCCAGTTTCAGAAACCGAAGCCATCGAGAAAATCAGCGGTAAGCGTTCCTTTGCCCAAAATTCTCTGCTGTGCTCTCTCTTAACTCCCTGTCCCTGTTCCGAACTTGGAAGATCTCAACCATGAAACGAAAAAAAACTTTCAGCTGGTCACAACGGTATGATGGTGGCCATGATGCATCGTCTCAACGGTCTCCGTCAGATCCACGCCCGCTGGAATCCGAAAGATCCACGAGCCGCTGTCGAAGTCGCACTGAACCTACGAGACGCTTCAGTACTCGTGGACCTGCTCAACGTATTAGTGTTACGGTCTGCGATGTGGAATCTCGACCTTTGCCATCTTCTCCTGCCGGCCATGTACGAGCTCATCCAGAGCAAGTACGAGCCCCAGATGGCAACCGCTATCTCCGGCATAAAGCTCGTCCTCAAAAATTTCGGTGCGGAATTCGGTTTTATCCTATTTTACTCTAAATCGCGAAGAAATAGAGGAGTTCCTCGATTCTGAAGATTCGGTTGAACCGTTCTCTGACAGCGTTTTGTGTTCTCCCCCCAGGAACCATCATCAAAGACACCGTGGCCGGGCCGAGAAGCGTCGGCGTGGACCTCAGCCGCGAAGAACGCTACGGAAAGTGTTCGGGCTGTCATGAATCGTTGATGACCATCAGATCGTTTCTCCTCAAGAGACAAACCATGCAGGGAAAAGTGGGCTCTCAATTTAGAGACCTTCTAGCAGTCATGGAGATGCTTGACTGACAAGTTTTGTGTGAACTACGTGATCTGCCTGAATGTGGGCGTTGTGCATATGTAATATTGCTTCTACAATGTAATCTCCGCCGCGTGCTAAAAAGCTCGACGTCAACAAAACTACGGGCTCTAAATAACGGCCGAAGTCTCTAACACTCCTGCCCGATTCGAGGAATCTCTCGAGAGCGTCCGGAGCGACCGACCTCACAGCACCATTCCAAGACTTGCATTCCGTTAACAGAACATTCGGAAAATTTCCAAAAATCTTTCTCCAGTATCTCAGGGAGAATGGGAGAGCCTTGTGAAACAGCGAAGTCTTCGACGTTCGACCACTCGGTGACAAAAATAATGTTTTCGATGTTTTTCCGGCGGCGATCGGAATCGCAGGAGGGGCTGAAGCAGCTTTCTTACACATGTCGTCGAGATTCAACGACACTGAACAACAAACATTCCAAGAGGCCCTGCCCATTCCTAGTCGTTTGTCCAATCGTATTGAGCAGGTGAACAGTGTCGACCTTGACGAGAATCCAGATTTTCGTAGGTTCCGTGGGCAGGTTCGAAGTTGAAAGTCCAGTTATCAGAAAACGTACCTTGGAAAGTGCCAGTCGATCTTTTCAATATCTGAAATTCATTCGAATGTAGAGGTCCATTGCGGGCAAAAAGGGGTAGGTGGGGCCAGAGCGAATAGCTTTACGTGTAAATGTTCGATTCTCTGCACTTGGATGTGGGAGATGCCATAGCGACCTCTATTTTGATAAAAGTGAGACCTGAGATGTTTAGCTGAGAAGTTGTTTGCGCGAATGTGTGTGAGTGTGTCCTCAATGTGACAAAGAACAAGAAGAAGCGAAAAAAGTCTCGGTCAAGGGGCGACCGTAGAACTTCATTCCCGATTGAAGAACGCTTGTTAGATGATGATTTCCATAGTAACAGCCATGACTTAGTAGACTAGAGGAACGATTTTAATGAAGTGTCGGTGAGAGATAAACTTAAACTCATGTTTTCATTTAGATAGTTCTTTCAGATCATGAATTTAAAACATTCTGTCAAAGCTCGCATGAAACTTCCTCAGAATCTCGTCTCCTCTCATTCGCGGACGACATTTGGTTCCGATTCCGAGTTGAAGTTGCCTCGAATTTAGCTGCGCAGTTGATTCGGAAGTCGGAGAAAGAAAACTTCTCAGAAGCTCAAGCAATAAACGGGGACGATGTCCCCGTCTTTGATTGGTTCAGCTGCCTCGTTCTTCGACGGAACGCTGATCAATGCATTGACGGTATGATAATGGAGCAACGAACTGCTCTGCTGATTCAACAGCGGACGGACTTTGAGCGTCGCGTTTTCCGCGTAAAGGTTAGCTGAAATTCGAAGTTGATCCGAGGATGAATAGAGCATCCGGCATGAAAATCGTGAGGATTTTTGAGCGCATAATCTTCAGATTCATGATCAGAGGAGTCGAATTCGAAATCAAAGTGGTTGGAAACAAATGGGGATCTCACCTCGCAGCAATTCGGGCCGGGGATCCAAAGTCATAGATTCCGGAAGCTCGATGAAGGCATCGACCCTTCTAAGGGGAGCCGCGCAGCCGAGCAGATGCAAGGCGTGTAGGACGAAGATGTGGAACATCACAAACGCGCTCGCGGGATTCCCAGGGAGAGCGAACACCACTTGACCATCCTGAAATCAGCGTCGTGATTCGATGGTGAGCTTGGTGCGTCATCCATAATGAACACGGAGTCGGAAATCGACTCTCGATTTTCACATAACAACAGGAAAATCGGATCAACTCACCGTGCTGGCGAATGTTGTGGGCTTCCCAGGCTTCAGGTTGACTCGACCGAAATGGATTTCGTATCCAGAGCGCATGAGCATGCCTTTTATGATGTCTTTCTCTCCCATGGAAACCCCGCCCGAAGTGATGAGAATGTCGCATTTCTTCGCTTCCTTCAGTTTTCGCAGAACTCGTCCTTCGGAGTCGCTGACCACTCCCAAATCGATGCCTTCGATTCCTAAACCCTTCAGCAACGAGAGCAGCATCGGTCGATTTGAGTCGGGAATGCAGCCAATGTTCTTATCGTACTCGCTGGAAAGCTCGTTCCCGGTCGACAGAATCCCCACAATTGGCGGAGGGATCACCGGAACGAATTGAACACCTGGAAGAGTACCGAAGTCACGACATTTCACTCGAGGAATCTCCAAATTCAAAAGTCCCCGGAATCCTTGAACTGACCCGCCATGACAAGGAGTCCCACGGTTCCGGCGTTTATCCGATCACCGCTTTCGACCAATACACTTCCCGTTTCGAAATCGCTCCCGATCTCGCGGATGTTTTCTGTCGGACTCGGCCTCTTGCGGATTTGTATGCGGAGTTCGCGGTCGCTGACGGTGTCTGCTTCGACGACTTCAGTGTCCTCGACTTGTACTACAGCATCTGCCCCCGGTGGCAGAACACCTCCGGTTGAGATCCGAACGCACCACTCAGTATTGACGGTGATGCCGTCAGCGGAAGCACCGGCGGTTGCAGCGTATTCTCGAACGCTGGGACTCAACGAACCGTCGGAGCGCACGGCGTAGCTGAATGTATCAAAATCGTCTGTTAGAAACGACTCGTGGTGGAGATCTGCCACTCAATTGACTTGATTGGTGTCAGGACAGAAACGAAAATGACAAGTGGGTGTGACCTTACCCGTCTCTTGTGGAAGTTCTGAACGGCGGAAAAGGCGCGGTCGTGTACAGGGTTTCGGCACAGAAGCGTCCTGTTAGGTTGAAAGTCGCTCGTTGATCGATGATTTCAGGGATTTGTACGATTTGGAACGATCTCAGCGGATTCAAACTCACCCAACGCATCTTGAGGCTTCACCATCTGGACATCACTGTTCTTCTTCATGCGCTGCGTGAGCACCCTCCCGATGGTAGCTTTAGCATCCTCTAGCTCGAGCATACGAAAAGGTGATTCTCTGGGTCGTCCTACGAGCGAACTTTGGCTCGTGATCTCGATCGACTCTGTAACATCCGGATCTGTTTTTGAAACGTGAGCACTGCTGCCTGACTCGCTGCTCATCTATCGAATTCCTCATCTTGACTACCTTCAGATTCGTTCTCAGCGCCTTTGTGACTCGTAGGCTCTCCGCGAAGAAGTTTTACGGCATGAGGAAGAACGGGGCCGATCGCCAACAAGATTTCCTCGACCGCTCGAGGCGAGCCGGGCAGAGTGATAATGATGGTGCGCTCTCGAATCCCGCAGACAGGCCGCGAGAGGACAGCTAAGGAGGGATTATTTGTTCCAATGAGCGGATCTTTCATTGTTCGTGGATCGATGGAAACGTTCCCGAAGTTCTTATTTGCATCACAGAACTGTACTCGTTTCCTGAACTCACCGAACGGTGTCTTCTCTAATCCAGCCGAAATCATGGCTTGTGCCAAACCATCAGCCCGTTTCTCGATTAGAGGGGCTATGGCCTCTGGCGTCACATCTCTTGGCGAGAAACCGGTCCCTCCAGTGGTGAATATGAGTGGAAAGTCTGCTTCACACCTGCGCGGATCGATAAGCGACTGTCATCACTGGAGTCTTACGCGGGATACTTCAATGCGAATGGGCGTTCTCAAATCATGATCATTCAACGACCGATGTCAGATACCATTCCAAGACGACGCTCTGGATTGCCTCAACGTCGTCGGGCACAACTTTCTGGTGACTTTTAGAGTTAGCGAACACTCCACTGAGAACGTTCGGCACCATTGGACCCGATAGGTCTTCGCATTCGCCTCGGGAACATCGATCACTGACTGCAAATTCACAATTCGCGTATTTTCTACATGGAAACTCGACACTTTCGGCTGGTTCCATGAAGTAAGACAGGATATGAGGTTTCAATGCCGCACGAACCTGTGAGCACACCGTACTCCATGTTTGGGAGCTTCCTTGTTCTGAGAGGAAACGCGGTTTACTTCTGGCGTGTTCGTCTGGAGCGGTTCCAAGATGTTTACCGCGAGGAGTCACTGCACGCGTTCGAAACTTGGCGCTTTACGACGAGCGACGTCGAACGTCAAAGTGGAGAGACGGACTCCATGTCAGAATAGAGCCAATGCACTGAGCAATTGCTGCTTTCCATTGCGTGTTGCGGGAAACACGTGACTACCGTTCACGCTTACGTAACTCTAGGGCATCCCGACCGATAGAACATCACATCTCTCCAAACAAACCCGAAACTCTCTTTTTTTTTCTGGGAGAGCGGAATGAACGACACGCTCCTCGATTAGTTGATGAGCCGTTCTTTTCTCTCGCCCGGATTCTCGTAAGCCCTCATGTCTCTCGAGTCATGTCGCTGATCAACAGTTTGAGATCGCTCGTCGTCTTCATATCTTAGGACGACTCTGACTGTGCCGTTTTATCAAAATACATTCATTTATTACGGTCCTAAACAATATTATCATTCCTCTTGCATCTCGGGAATTTCCCAACCCTCGATTCCTGGTGGGAGTCCCTCATCATCGAGCAGAATTTTGCCGAACATGCCTCTTCGGAAGCCTAATATGAAGTATTTCGCAGCATTTGAAAGATTCAGCTTGACCGAGTAGCCTCCGGATCCATCGAAGTTTTTCGTCTGGAATTAGTAAAGAGAACCACTTGATAAATCAAGTATGTATTTTCTCTCGAGAGGATCCATGATTTTTCGCTGAAATCACTCTTCGGACACGAACTCACTTTTCGGTCGGACTGTAACATAGACGCGCACGCTTGGAGGAGTTCGGGAAAGTTATCCGCCGGCTTGTCCAGACCCATGTAGTTACAATATGAATGGATATCTGGAAAATGGAATCGAATCGGTGGAAGGGTGAATATTTCTGATTCGGATCGCTGCTCGCGCCCGAAACTCCAAGGAGAACTCACCTCGAGTCACCATGAAATTGAACAAATACGCTGCCATGAGCTCATTGCCGACCAATTCATCAATCGCAGTTCCGCATAGGGCCAACCGCATGGCTCTCTCATAGGAAACGGCAGTCGGTTCCAATACCCCTGAATCGAATGATTTAACAGTACAGACACAGCTTCGTCGCAGTGGGAAGAAATTCATGGAGCTCGAAAACTTCCGAAAACTAACCTGGCGAGTCCACCAGGTATATCTTCGGTTCCTGAGAGACTCTGATCGTCTGCATCACGTGCCGAGTGATTCCTGGCATCGAACCCACTTTCGCGGCCATGTTCGTCAAACCAGTCACCGATTCCCTGACCGCATTGATTATCGACGATTTACCTGCGTTGAGGAGGGTATTCCGAACTGTTATCTCTATTCTTCCACGGGGATACTCGGGAGAGAACGCCTCGTGAGTCGTGAGCTTAAATAAGAAGCGTTCATTCGCAAACAAAGATAAGTCCACATTGTCGATTCCCAGGGAGTCGCGATAGAATATCGACGTCTGTTGGGCGTCGGGATTGTGAAAATGATATGGGAACACTCGCCTCTGGAGGTGGCTTGGGCTCTGGACAAACAGTACGACCTCGATTATGTCAACCCCCGTGTATTCCGCCCCGGATTATATTACCTCTTGTGACCCAATATGACGCCCACCTGACCCACTGTGTAACCCACTGTGTTTCCTCAGTGTGGCCCACTCTTCGGCCTTGTGCGATCCCACATGACCCACTTCGTGACTCTCTGTGATGCTCTCTCGATTATATCAACCTCAACATCAATTGGTTGATATAATCGATGTAGCACTGTATTCTGTTTCGGAAATGAACAATGAAAACGAAACCTATAAATCGGAAAAGAAATCCCTCGGAACCAATTTCGTTACGCTAAATCACTGCCATGATCGTGTACAGTTGAAAAGGACCAGAAAGAATGTAGAATTTCCCTTTCTCATACGGAATACTTTCTGGATCTAACCTCTAGAGCAGTGGTCCGCAACCTATTTCGTCTGGCGCCCCCCTGCGCGACGTTATCTGATCCGACGCCCCCCCTTTTCAAAAAAAAATCGTAAAAAGAGCATTTTCGCCTCATTTGTGACCGATTCTACTTACAGTTTTTATATTAAAGGGTAACACATTCTTCCTTATATATATGAACCGTGTAGTTTCAAAAGGGCATAAGTCCATTTTTTTCGATTTTTTCATATGCTCCATAATTTCAGTTTCATGCTGCGATTCGTTCTCCATCCAGCTGACTTTCCTGCTCTGCGTAGGATCGCGCTTTGTTTATCTTGCTACGTTTGAATATTTGGCGACAAGATTCTAGCTGAACATCAGGCTGAAGGCGCGACCAAAAAAAGAAAGTTTATTCCAACAACTCAGGCGATTTTCCGGCCCAGACACTGAAAGCCTGGCGAAGTCTCGCGCCCCCCCTGGAAAAGCCTCACGCCCCCCCGGGGAGGCGTGCCCCCCCGGTTGCGGAACGCTGCTCTAGAGGCTCTAACTCGGTTGATTTTGATACGATTTTCAGAAACTTTCTTCTCGTTGTTAAGAGCTGAAAGAGGGGAACATTTTGGACGGGAATTTGGCAACCAAACCCTCTACACATCAGCCCTTTTTTCGTGAATTCCGCGGAAGAGAGGGGAAAAATCTCAAAACCGAGCCCTGCTTAAGATTCAGCGCACGATTTGGAAGTGATATGGACTGATTTGCGAAAATCGACAAACATGGACTTATCCTCGTGTGCAAGCGGGCGCTTCATATATACTGACCGACGTTCGGAACTCCTACTATCATGATAGTGAAGCTTGGTTTCAGGAAGTCCGCGTTGTTTTTGAAGAATTTCTCGATCAGTTTAACACTCTTCGGTATGATTTTATCGATTCGTTTGTTCTTCAGCGCCGAGCAAAAAATCGGATCGCCATGGAGCGGAAACTGCGACCGTGACTCTGGAATGTTTGAGGAGGGTCAGTGGCCAGGTTTCCGGAGACATTTGGAGCTCGGGGTCAAATACGATATTTGGAGCGTCGTTTGTCAGCGTCAGTCAGTTGATCCCTACCTTTCTCGACGACTATTTTCTTCAAATAGGGAACTGTCAATCGCGGGATCGTATCCACTTTGTTGTAAACTAGAAGGTGGGGTCTTGCTGCCCGGAGCCGTTCCAGAAATCTCTCGTTTCGACCGCTCAGAGGTACTCGCGCATCGTGCACTTCGATAATGCAGTCCATGGCCGTCAGTTTCCGTTCCACCTAATGGAGAAGAGGAGAAATCATGAAATAAACTCGCTGGTCCGTGGAAGCATCGTCTGAGCTCCAGGGTGATGCGAATATCACGAATTCGAAAGATTCCATATCACCAACCTCTGCCATGCCTCCCTTGCCCCCATGACAGCTGGGGAACCATTTGCTTATGACGGCCTTCTGGCTTTTAGACAGGGTATGCAAGGCAGACATTTTTCTCTAGAGTTCCTATTCTCAAGAGAAACAAAACATCCCAGCTTCCAGCGTGTAACGGTGAGTTCCTAAACGTCTTTCCAGTCAGGAATCAACGTCATGTAGATGTTGAAAACAGGCACCGCAATAAACGCACAATTAGGAGCCGCGCGAAGAAGGAGAATAACAACAAAACTTTTCGAACATGTGTTCGGATCCGGTTTGCGAATCTAAAGAAGGGAAGAACAGAAAACCGCTCTTCTTCCGGAACGGAAGAACTTCAAAGTTCTCCTAAACGGAAGTTCGTACGTTGCAACTGTGGGAAACCCGTTCCAAGAGAACGGGAGGAAGAAAGACTCTGAGTTAAATTTAGCCGACAGAAACGTGAAGAAGATGATGACGATGATCTTTGCTGGAAGCGGGAACAGATCCAAGCAACGTGTATGCTGTTTTCAAAGACCCTACTCAGAGTTCTTCTGTTCCGTTTTCGTTCAAAAGAACGGAATAATGTTGTATAATAACGACTAGGAGCAGGGCTGTATTTGCGATCATGCAAAATAGGCAACTGCCGTTGGCGGCAAATTTGACATGGCGGCAAATTTCTCGCGAATCACAGTCCCCTGGGTCAGGGAATGTCAAAGTCAAAACCCCGGTGGGTCAATTTCGAGAGATGGCACCTGCAGGCGGGCAATTTTGCACAACGAATTCCCCGTTTTTAGAAATAGGACGTCCTTCTCTACAGAAGGATTCAACTCCACATCGGGATGGAAGAACACATGGGCTCGCCTCTACGTACAAGATCATTTATGATGAGCGCGAAGCGGAACGCTTGCATCCGAGGTTCTCATCCTCTCACGGGACAATTATGTTGCCATCTCAGCGACCCCTGACAGGCTTCTTTTTGATAATATTTAAACGCATCTATCGATATCTATGGTGAGGCGAGAGTTCTGTCATGCTATCCATGAAAACGAGTTTCTTCCGCATGCAGAACTCAGCGGGCTAATTCGTCAGCTCAGCCACCATCCTTTTTGCCGATTCTGAGGAAACTCACTCTTGGCAGAAACTAGCAGACTTATCATAGACTCAGACTTATAGACACTGAAACCGAGAGACTAAAATTCTTTTTAAACCCAGTAAGTTACTCAATGCTAAGTAGCGAGTGGCAAGGAGAAAGAAACAGTTACAGTAGAGTCCCGTTAATTCGCATTTTTAGGGGTTGCTTTTTGGAGAATTCTACAAATAGCGAATTTTCGGGAAAACTTCAAAAGCGAACTTGGGGGTTTATCAAATGCATGATTGCAGCTTAGCTTTTGCAGACTGCGACAATGGGGACATTTTGATCAGCGTTGCAAATGCCCCGTCAGTATCGCAGCTTTGGAGAACACCGGGACCGCCAAGCCAGTGGGGTGAGCTTTCCACTATGGGTCATGTTAGCGCGAAGGATGAGTATCAGGCTCTCCTCACTTCGCGACCCACATTGACATCTCGACACAAAGAGTTCGAGTAAGCGACATTGGTTGAAAAATCCTATTTCGTCAGGGTTGAATACGTTCCTTGGACAGTTTGATCTTTACTTCACTCGACTTTCAAAAGCTAACGTCTTCAGATTTCCGCATTTCCGCCGTTTCGTACTCGGAGACACAAGATGCGCTGGCGCTCGTTCCCTAGAATCACCCTTGCTTCTCGAAAGCGTTCCTTCCAAATCAGCTCACCAGCTCATGCCAAGATCCTAAGAACTCCTTGTAGTGTCGCATCATAACGGGTTCCACTTTTTGTCATCCGCCCTGAAGCCGACCCTGCTCTCACAATCAGCAGAGATCATCGAATGTGTGGAAGCCGCGAAACTTTGTTAAAAGCGGATTTGATCGCCGCTGCGGACCACGAAGAGAAGAATCCGAATACGAAGGAGAACAACCGATTCAGGGCAGCCCGGCGGTCAGGTAGCAGATCGCTGATTTGGAGATTTTTGCCGCCAATTCCTCACAAACCATCTCGCGCAGCCCGAGAGATCATTATGGTCATTGGGGGCGCCATATCTCTCATGATAAGCAACATTAACATCACCGCTCCAAACTAGATCGTTATGGAACAGGATCGTTCATTACTCAGCATGCGTTGGTCCGTGCAATCGGAACAGTAAACTCAAGGCGCGTTTCCCCGTTTCGAAATTCTCACTCTTGGACAGAAGAACCAGCTGTGAAGCAGACGACAGTTTGGTGAAAATATTCGGAGAGGGTATGTGAGAAAACAACTTTCAAAGCCATCTGTGTGTATGATGACACTTTTAAATGCCGTGAGATAAGCGTCAGAGACACCCGATGTTGCGCGTCTTATCCCGTATCTGGTGACAATTTGTGCTCCTGAGGAAAACGTATCTCTCCCCGTGTTCTGACTGGTGTTCATGTCCGCCGTCGAGCGCTACCTTGGGCGTTTGCCGAACATCGTAATCGAACGGCGGCCTGACCATATGATGATGTGTCGATAGCGGCATGTGGCTCCTGAGAACGGTGACGTAGCCTTGGACAGAAGAGGAACTTAAGAGAGGGCTGAGTTTCAGGAGAGTGTGTGGAGTTTATGCGCAGAGCTTGCTCTCTCTCTCCCTCAGAATCTATATCGAATCATGTATTTCATACTTCGTCGCCGTTCCGGAATGTTCGCCTGTGCAATCGTCTTGTTGCTGTTCAGTCTCGCGACCTGCGGCCAACAGCTGGACGGCCTAGTTGACGAGTGTGAGTGCAGCATTGAGGACATCGCGAACTTCAACTCCTTTCGGATCTACCCCCAGATCCAGGCCATCGTGCAGAAGGACTACTTTCGCTACTTCAAGGTAGACCTGACCCGTGAATGTCCCTTCTGGCACGACGATTCGAAGTGTGCGCTGAAGGATTGCTCTGTAGAAGTTTGTGATGCGGACGAGATTCCTTTCGTCAAAGCGGAGAAACTTCGACTCGAGTCGGGCTCTGGAGAACTCGAGGAAGAAGTTCCTCTCGAGAGCAGTCAGCCCAGAAACCAAGACGTCGAGAACAGAGCCGTAGAAGACCTTCCGTACTATGAGCGCGCCAAAACCGCGAGTGTCGAGAGCGTTTTGCTAGAAACGACGGCCACGTCTCCACCGAAAGTGGAAAAACCTCACACCTCCACCCAGAATGTCATGCCCACAGCAACGAGCGAAGTGAAAATCACCATGGCTACGACCGTGCAGCCGACACTTGACGTGAATACATCTGAAAAGCACTCTATCGACCAGTCTCAGGCTCAAAACACGACTGCAGGTAACACCCCGATCAGTCAAACACAAAGAGAACGCGAGCTCGACGATGAAGCTTCTTGCAAGGAGGACAATAGAACGTTGGGCAAAATCGATGTCACCATATCGGAGGAAAGTATGAAGGAGTTCGAGAACTGGAGGAGACACGACGACTCACAGCAAGATTTTTGCTTGTTCGACGACGAAAACTCCACGAACGCAAGCTACGTGGATCTACTCCTTAATCCCGAGCGGTTCACCGGCTATGCGGGACCATCAGCGAACCGCGTTTGGAAAACCATCTACGACGAAAATTGCTTCAAAGGTCCGAATGGAAGTCCTTTTGAGCTCAACCAGATGTGCCTCGAAAAGAGGGTTTTCTATCGAGCGATATCCGGACTGCACGCATCAATCAACATTCATCTCTGTGCGGAGTACTACCTTCCGAAAATGGGCAAGATCGTTCTGCCGGGAGAGCCGATGTGGGGCACGAACCTCGAAGAGTTCAACTCGCGTTTCTTAGATGACAAGACCCATGGAGCCGGCTCGCGTCGCTTGAAAAATCTTCATTTCCTCTATCTGCTGGAGCTGCGAGCGATCAATAAAGCCTCCCAATATCTGAGCCGAGCGCCGTTCTACACTTCCAGGCCGGAAGATACTGAGGAGACGAGAGCAGCTGTGGACAAGTTCTTGCGAACTGTCGGAGAATTCCGTTCGCATTTTGATGAACGACGCATGTTCGTTGGAACGAACGCGGAGTCCCGTCAGCTGAAGGAAGAGTTCAGATTGCATTTTCGTAACATTTCCTCCATAATGGACTGCGTCGGCTGCGACAAGTGTCGGCTCTGGGGCAAGCTACAAACGCAAGGACTTGGCACCGCTCTGAAAATACTCTTTTCGCCAGAAGGTGAAATCACGGCTCTCACCAGAACCGAAATCGTCACCTTGTTCAACGCGTTCTCCAGACTGAGCAACTCATTATTACAGCTGGAGAACTTCAGAAAACTAAACCTCCTCAAAAAGACTGCCTCCGCATCTTCGTTCGGGCTGAAAATGGAACTCTAGGCAGAAGACTCGACCGTTCTCGAGGCGCTCGTCCCGTACATGGGTGGCTTCTCCGAGAACTGTGATCTGAATGAAGACGACAGTCATATGCGTGCAGTGCATCAATCGAGAGCATTTGTATTTCAACTTGTGATCAATCTGAAGGCAACAAAAAAGAGGATAATGGGAGATGTCAGCCTGAAAATGAGTGAGCGGCCCTTAGTAGATAAATACTTATGAGCCGCACGCGGATCGCTGTCTCCTCCGAATTCCTTGTCGTCTTTCCCACAAATCATAACCTTCACTGACAACAACTGAACAACGATTTGTACAAATGTGAATAGATTTTCAAATACACAACACTATGTCAATGAACGGCAGGAAGAGATGATTTTCGATTTTACCTGCGGCAGTCTCCTCCTCTGACTGCGGACAAGGGGTTTGTAAAAAAAATAAAGTATTCCATGTTTCTCACCAGAGTTCCCCCCTCTCTTAGGTACGCGTACAATTGCTTCTCGACAGCTCCCAAGGTCGAACATACTGTGCTGCATCGATTTGAATCGAAGTCGACGGCGTTCAACACAAAATTCACACGAGTGGAGGGCGATACAAGACCGTATAAGCCACAAACAGTTCCTCCATGACAGACTTTTCACTATTCGCAGCGAAGTAATCTTCTGGTTCAATTAACCGACGGCGAACTCACTGTCGTTATGACGGAAAGTCTGCTTCAATTGGATACCTTAGAATGAATTTTGTTGTACCATAGAGTTTTTGAAAGAGAAATAACAGATTCAATCAAGATCGAAAAAAATGGGGGGCTCACAATGGCTACCATTTTCCTTTTTGTAGGGACGAGATTTCTCCTGTCGGTTGTCCCGATTGACGTCAAGCGACGACTCTCACGACTACTCATGACGTGTCCTATTGACATGAGATTCAAACTTTCGACGATAGAGCGATTGGATGTGAACCCTTCACGGGTGGAACTGACGCTAAATAGTCGTGACAACTACGACAAGCTACAGCCAAGTGCTCCGTGGCTACGACGGCGTCGGATTTGGAACTCTGTATCAGGAGTGCTGGCGGCCGATGCTGGCGGTTCATGTTCTTTTCCCGACGATCTCGTCTTCAGCGAATTCTGTATGATAGAGAAGGAGAAAATCAATCATTTTGCATTTATTACCAATTTCTGTGGTGTAGGTATGAAGTTGTATGTAAATATGTACAGATCACGTATTCAACTGTCCTTCCAATTGAAGGTGCCGGCTTGGTTACAGGAGTACACATGTACAGGATCACAGATTTGTTTGAGAAGGAGAAAATGAGACGAACACGATACAGTACGTTAAATCTGAAACCTTCGTGAGTTCGCGCTGAAAGCCGAGACGGCCGAATCAGATGAATCATCTGAAGGTCGCGGGCTTTCGAAAATACCCAACAGGACGGCTTCGCCTCGAGCAGAGATTTCAGGAAGGTTTCGTTGTGTCCGCTGCCTTAGATGCCATCTTCGAGTGTTGCCTCAAAGAAAGTGCCCGACTCGCTGAACTCGATTTCTTTGAGAGATGACGTGAGCATGGACATGGCCCTAAATTTCAACTCCCGATCACGATTTCGAGAGAATGATAATTAATTTGATTCGACCTCTCAACCGTGAGAAGATCCATGGGCGGAAATAAATTGCCTCTCTTATTTATCGTGTTAATTATACATTTGAGCTCCTGAGATTTCTGCCGGTGGTATCCCTCCAAGCTACTCGAGAGCGAATTCGCAAATTTCGTTTAGGATAAGATCTATCGGAGCTCCCTGACTCTCCGAAATCTCATTTCCGATCCTCCAATATCTTAGTCTTGCAGCGAGTTCGTGACCCTCCATGATGGGAAAAGAACTCACACAGACCCGACTTTCTTAGAGACTCAGCAATGAAAACTTCGCACTGGAAGGGTATCAATTACGATCTCCAACACCGACACAGCCGCTGAGCCATACATGATTCTCATAAAGATTATTACGTCATCAGCTCCTGCCACGAGCCGGAAGTCAACTGCCGCTGTTGATTTTGTCACCAAAATTTTTCAATCATCGAAATCATTTCGGCTCGGCCTCCTATAGTACAGGAAGCCCGCGCATAGTGCGGTTTCTCATAGTGCGGCCGCACTATGCGAGGGCTTCCTGTAGCAGTGTATTTTAAGCAGAATACAGTGATAGGATACTGAGAGGAGGCTCACCAGAGAAATACTATCGTTTTCTTGTGGTTCTGTGATTATTTGTCAACGTTGGGTCGAATCGAGCGAAATTGGTGGAGGAGACGAACTCAGTGAATAAACGCCACTGCCGAGGATGGGCAAGCCTCAATCAATCTTCTGCTCGGTCATCTCTTGAGACAGATGAATTTACATCGCAGAATAGTGTTCAGACAAAGATTTTTCATGGAAGATTCGGAATGTGCTCTTCGATTACATCTTTTTCGTCACCCGGACTCGCATAGTGCGGTTTCTTATAGTGCGGACCCAAAAACCGCACTATGCGAGGGCTTCCTGTATTGAATCTGTACAGTTTGAAGGTATTCAAAATGACAACAAACTCAGTTTTTCGTACGAGGATGTTGCGCGGCATTTCATTTCTCTCGCGTCTCTATTGTTCGATCCATTCGTCCCAGAAAGTTCTGGCCTTCGTCTGCCGTCCTGCGGTGACTCGTCGCTGAGATTCTCTATGACATGCAAGAGCGAATGGAGAACCGATGAGTCTGATTGTGAATATTCATCGCGTAGATTCCGCAGCTTTTGATGAAAAAGCTCCCATTCGACAGGACGATCACAAGCGCTTGCATTGTACGTTACAAGAAGGAATACTGGAAGTGCCACTTTCTAGTATTAATTTAAGAACCACTCACAAGTATTTACCGTCCGACCGTGGTTTCTGGAGCCTCAAGGGCTCGTCTCAGCGAGCCTGCAATGAAGAAGTATGTGGTTTAGGTCGAGAAGAAATTCGAGAGCAGCTGGGCGCATCGAATCCGAACTACAATTGAAGAGCCGAGATCCAAAACGGCACATCTCCACTTTTCACTTTTTCGAGAAAACCGCGAAGAACTGTGGGAAAAAAATGTGTCAATGGGAAACCGCCAGTATTCCAGGTGTAGATTAGACTCTTTGAGCTCCCTCGATTTCAGGAAAAAAAAGGCACAGATTCGACCTGGCACTAAGCAAAACACTCATTGACAGGATGGAGTTGTGAAGTTTTGGATCTCGAATTCTCGAATTTGGGCTGTTTCAAGCAAGAACAGACTATTTCGACCAAGCTTGCGGAGGCCATAACTCTGTTGTGGTCGGAGCGATTTTGGAAAACTTTTTTTTTGTTGGATAGCAGGAAAGGAGCCGCTGATGACACATGATGATTTCTTCACCTGGACTCATTTTTGAGAGAGTTAGATCAGATAAAAGTCGGAGGGAAGCCGATTTCGAAGTCCATCTCCATTGCCAAAGTGCGGGCTGTCGAGTTCTACAATAATCTGCGAAAATCACGAAATCGAAAATTTTGGAGTTGTGCCGTTTTGGATATCGGCTCTTCAATTAGCGTTTCTAATATCCAATTTTTGATGGCTTATAGTCGAAAACGCATCTCCCGACTCTGAAAAGGAACGACACCGGCAAGACTTGGGAAAGCGCTCAATTTCGCAGCTTGTCGCTATGATATTCCCCTGTCACCGCTGTGCAGGTATGAAGGTTCAGTTTGGAAATCAGTCGTAGGCGAAGGGTTTCTGAGATTAGGCTTGATAATTATTGATTCGTCATCGTCGACTTTGCTCTGTTGTCGGCTTGAGCGCGAACAAGTCAGCGAAATTCGAACGGGCTTCTATTGTCCGCTCAATAGAGCCCCGGAGTTGGGATCCGGGTGAGACGCCGAGGCGCGGTTCCGATTCTCAGAACTCAAAATTTTACCTCGAGGTTCTCGCCCCCATAATAGGGGGGGGCGGCGACATGAGAAGATTCGCATTCCTTGGCAAGACGTTTCCCTGGATTCTACCTTTTTCCGCGAGTTAAGCTATGCGGTAAAACATGTGCCACGAAATCCACAACAGCATTCATAAGAGGGCCACCACCGCGATGACTTCAGCATCGCCCTTTGTATCTTCTCGACTGGCTCATATTCTTGTTTGCTTGTTGACGCTTTTCTTCGGAACAGCTGATGCATCGCGAATCGCGAGGGAGAGCGTAAAAAGACGGAAGCTCTTATCAGAAAATGCAGAATTTCGCTGGGATGAAATGCAGTCAGAAGTGTTTGACAAACTCGAACAGATCCTTACTAGATCTCTAAATTGTTATTAACCGCGGTTTGAAAACCTCAAAAACCGCAACTTTTCACAGTTGAAAACGCGAAAATAACCGCAACGTCTTGCGGTTAATAACCGCGGTTTGCCGCCATCCATTTCATACAACGCAGCGGTCGTTGACGGTCTCTGTTGACGTCGGGAAGCATGCAGCGCGGTCACCAGCGATGGAACGTCGCGAAACGCAAGCAACTCCAGGAGTTTCATGTACGACTTTTCATCGATTTTCTCGGGCATGAAGGTTATTTTGTACAACCGGAACGCTATTTGTGTCCCCTTCACGCTTTGTTGTCGAAGTTGACAACCTCCGTGAGAGTAGACAGCGAAGTGCGTGAGAAATGATTGTTATGGGAGGCCAGTGTTGATCCGTTTGCGTCATGAACGATTTCCACAAAGTTACAAACCCTAAAAGTTGCTTATGGGAGCGGGGCCGGCCCTAGGGGGCCCGTATGCCTTGATAGGGCCGAGGCCTGAATCCACGAGTGAATTTAAGAATTTTGTAGGAGTTGGAATCCCGCCCACTATTCTCTCGCGGAATTGCCGATATTTTCGATTCCTGTTTTCACTATTGGGCTCAGGGTCGACGAAACAGAGATCGGATGGAGCCGAAACCGTTCGATATTTCCTTCAGGGATTAGAGGAAGTGCCTCCAGAAGTTTCAGTCCGATATCTCTCTTGGGTTCTCAAACTCGTTTGAGATGGGAGTCTATGGGATTTCGTTTTTCACGTTAGAACTTTTCAGGGTTGCGAAACCCCTCGTCGCGGCTCATTGCAAAGTTGTAGCCCTCACTCTCAGCTATCAGTCTGTACCAATCTGGTATCTGTACAATTCCGCTAGCTCGAGATATTGTCGGAATCAGTGAAACATTTGTGGGGAACCATGCACGCAATGGGGAACCCGACGTATCTACACAGGAACGTCTCAGCTGAGGGACGAACGCCTCAACTGTGACGATTTGCTCAGAGATTCGGCCTCGTGTTCTTCCAGATCTGTTGTTTCTCGCTGTCGGAGTCCGTCTGAATCGGAGGAAAAGAGTGAGTTATCTTGTCGCGGCAACGTAGCAACATTAGTGAAATTCGTGCCCTTTTCCAACCTGAGATTCGACGACGAGGGCGCAGAGTGGAAGCCTCAGGATTCTTCAGCAACGAAACAGATGACTCCGAGGACGCTGAGCGAATCGAAGACCAGTCTCTCCCGTGAGATACACGAGTTCCTATCTCCAAACGTACTGATTTTCGGACGCACTAATTTTTCCCGCTCATTGTTGTACGTTTTCCGTATAATATAAATACCGTGTTTTAGAGTGAGAATACTACATTATCTTGAACTGCAAATGTGATGCCGGTTATTCAGACGTCGTCCACAACGTATGATTGTCTCGCGATTTCATCAGTTTCAAGATGAAGGTTTCAAATTAGATGTCAGGCTCAGCTGACACAAAATGCCTGATTTGGGGAGCTACTGATTTTCGAGAGACGTATTTCGTGAGAAACGCTCCAAAGGTGATGACAAACGTTTTATTGAAGATCGCATATTTTTGAGAGATGGGACAGATCTGTGACTGCGACAAAAACTGCCTCCGTTACGGTGAAGATGTCAGCCTTCAGAAATCAGAATTTCGTCAGCTCTGAATTAGGGTAAACGCCAGCCGATTTCCACTCGGATGTCTTTTCCAGAATGTCTGCATCGTTCCTCCGTTGACACAGTTCGACCATCCCCTCCAGTCGTCTGACATTCCTGATCAATGCATGAGTCAAAAAAGGGTGTTAGCTGCCTTCTCTCAAATTGTTCTATTCTGTGTGGACATCTTCAGACCTTAGTCCACACGTGTCAGTTTTTCGAGTTCCAGTGGCGAGCTTCCGTCATACCGAGCATCATTTACGTCACCTCAGATAGCTCGCCACCACGTGCGTCATCTCCGTCAGGAAGATCCTCTTTGCTTCTCTTCCCAGGGCAACCACGATACTCTTCCGCTGAATGATCACGATTCCTTCAGAGATGTCCGAACTGAGGGGTTTCCTCGAACTCTTTATTTCACGGGGAACGGTGAGGGACACGCAGTCGATTCTGCAGAACTTATCTTGGGACTCATCGATGTCTGCAAACACGACACTTTTGTGAAGGGGAAAAATGCTACTCATTTCTACCGGCCGAGGCCACGGCATCCCGTAGTGTTCAAGCTACGGGATGCATGTCTTTTCACCACCACCACGACGACGTCACGACAGACAGCAGCTTGGAGAGTTTACTAATCGTCTTAGATAGCCCGATGTCGTCGTGTTTAAGAACAAGAAAAATTACTTCACGCAATGGGGGGTGTCGATAGCCGCGGCCGTGGTTTTGTTGTTGTTGTTGGGGAGCATCCAAGTGAAATCACGCGTCCGCTCCCCACTTTTCTCGGCTGCTTGCCCGCTCGCATTTTTCGACAAATACACAGGCGTTCTATCGCAGCAGCAGCAGAAGTGACAGAAGCGATTTGAGTAATAATTTTATAAGAACCGGAAAATGTCGTCGAACAGCGGTGTCACGCACACAGCGAGGGCGCCTTCCTTGGACGGCCGGATCGATGAAGCTTCGCGACGCAGGTGAGAAAATGAAAAATAATCGGATGAGAAATATCCTTTGCTGTGTGAGTCTGACCGAAAGGTTACCGCGTCTTTCGCTCACTCTTCTCTGTCCAACCCGTTTGGCGGCAACTGCGAGAACGAGCAACGTTGCACTTCAGGGCTACAAACAGATGTTTCTACTACTTGGCTAAGCGGCCACCTGCAACTGTTCCTCACTGGTGGGTTTTCGATCTTCTGGAAACGATCCTTCAGCGAATGGACTTCTTCTAGGGGCTCTGGAAATCCTAGCAAGAAAACGAAGAATTGGACACCGCGGTAGCGCCTTCTTGAGGCTCATCGTTATGGTGGCGATTGAAGAAATGAACGCACGTGCTCTTTGCTTAACAAATCTGACTCTCCACTGAAACTGTCTCCAGTGTTGTGTCGGGTCGAGGCTTCTCTGTGTGGGTCAACGAGTTACCGAAAATCCTGAATTCGCGAAACATCTGTCTATTGTGCGCGTAACTTCTCTGAAGTGGACTCGATATGGGTATCTCTGTTCGATCGCCGTGAGGATTTGATCCTGGAAGACATATTCTGATCAGGACGATACCGAGTAGTCGCCGAATCCGAGGTGCGTTGTTTGATCGCCTGTATACACAAAATGACAAGCTCCGAGCCTAAACAGAGGCCGATCCCGATTGATTGATCGCATAGGCTCGGAACTGAATTCCTCTGGAGAATTTCCGGAGATGAATGAATGAATCCGGTGCTATATAATTAGAGCGCATTCAAAGTAGAGCGCAGGCCGAACTAGAGCACACGTAAGACCAGAGCGCAAGTCGAACTAGAGCGCAGGTGTAAAATGAGCGCAGAAATAATTTGTGCGCACTTCGAACAAGAGCCCAAGTCTGTTTAAAGCGCAGGCTTCTAGTGCGCATCTGATAAGAGCGCCGACCTATGAAGAGCGCAATGTTGTTCGGACTACGAGTTTGTTCGGAAACGCGCGGGAAAAGAATATCTCTCTCTCTTCAAATCACAAAACTGCTCCGTACAACGAATTTTTCGCATGGAAAATTTTCTTAAGACGAACGTCTTCGTTTCGAGAACTAATAACCTTAAAACCTCGCAGGGGGAAAAACCGGTCAGTCAAGGAACCTTCACATTAGACCTTACCAGGGAAAAATGTTTGCAGGCCGTCGTGGACTAGCTTCACACTTCGTCCGGATGTTCTTTGATAATTCGCGTATCCGAGCCGCACAATTGCGCTTCTTCCGATGCTGGACTCCGATCATTCCAGAATGCTATATTTTTGACATTTGGGGCAACTAGTCAGAACGGGGAATCAATTTGACGGTGCCCTCAGGTCCTCGTGCGTGCGAACGAGTCGTCTTGTCCCTCAAGCAACGCACAGTACGGTTCAACATGATAGATATCCTTCTTGCTACCAAATGCGCTCTTCATAGGTCGGCGCTCTGATCAGATGCGCTCTAGGAGCCTGCGCTTTGATCAGCTGCGCGCTAGGAACCTGCGCTCGAATACGACGTGCGCTCTATTTCGATTGCGCTCGAGGTTGATCGGCGCTCTTGTTACACCTGCGCTCCACTTCGAGTGCGCTCTTCTTCAAAGTGCGCTCTTGTTCCACGTGCGCTCTATTCAGAATGCGCTCTAATTAACGACCACCAATGAATCCATCGCGTGCCATATAGAACTTCCAGAATACTCATCCGGTATTTTGAGATATCGACGGCGGTGTTCAAATGAAGAAAGAAACTTCAGACAATGCTTGATGCTGAAAGGAAGAGGGAACGCGCTCGAAGCCGACTCCTCTCATCAGAGGACAAATGCTCATTCTATGAATAGAGGAAAACTCGAGTTTGAACTGTTTCGCTTCCAAACTGAACTAGACACGGATCGATCTCAAAATTAGTGGATAGTGTCTCCCCTTAAGTCCGTTCCTCAAAGCGGTTGCGGATGAATAATCGAGGGTCACACTTGCCAGAGCGCAGAGATTATTTATCTGGAAACTCCCGAAAGTTGAAATCTTCATTGAATCCCTCGAATAGCTTTATCAACGCCCCCTCGCCCGATGAGCCCTTGTATTGAATGATAGTAAGTAGGAGTTGGAGATCGTTATTGATGCCCTCCCAGAGCGAAGTTTTCATTGCGGGGGTCTCGAGATAATTCGGGTTTATGTGAGTCCTTTTCTCATCATTGAGGGTCACGAACTATCTGCAAGATCAAAACATCGGGAGATCAAACCTGGTTTTGATCTCGTCGATGGAGATGAGATTTTCAAGAGTTAGGGAACTCCGTTAGATCTTTCGCTGAACGAAATTTGCAAATTAGGTAAATCGATGAGATAGCCGAGTCGTCCAAGCAGTCTGCACGCCAAGTGCAAATTTTCTTGTGGATGCTCAAATGTAAAATTATCACGATGAATGAGAGAGACAATATATTTCCGCCCATGGGTCTTCTCACGGTTGAGAGGTCGAATCAAATTAATTATCATTCTCTCGAAATCGTGATCGGGAGTTGAAATTCAGGGCCATGTCCATGCTCACGTCATCTCTCAAATGAATCGAGTTCAGCGAGTCGGGCACTTTCTTTGAGGCAACACTCGAAGATGGCATCTACGGCAGCGGACACGACGAAACTTTCATGTTTTTCCTGAAATCTTTGCTCGAGACGAAGCCGTCCTGTCTGGTATTTTCGAGAGCCCGGGACGTTTAGATGATTCATCTGATTCGGCCATCTTGACTTTTCAGTGTGAACTCACGAAGTTATCAAAGTTTATATAGTGAACCGTGTTCGTCTTACTTTCTTCTTCTTGTGTACCAGGATCGCTGTTGCTCGCTTGAGGATCCGCGGAAAGCTTCCTTCTTTAGAGATGCATGCTGTCAGGTGTTACGTCACGGGAGCAAAGAATTCCAGGTTCACTATCATTGATTTGGCGAGTATTCAGTCTGCACCTGGGGCTCTCCCATTCTTCGTTGATTTTATTTCGACTATTGTTCAAAAGCAGTCATCGGTACTTTTAGTGGATATGGGAGAACATCGGCGGACGGATATATTGTATCAATTTGTTGGTTGTTGGCTCTCGTATCGTTTGTCGAATCTTCTGTTCAGCTTCGCTGCTGTCTTTGCGGAAGTTTTCTTGTTGAAGTTTTTTCTCGAAGATGCTCGTTTATCGTCTTCCAAGCGCCTTTGAGGTCAAGTGACAAGAATATTTTTCGATTCAGATTCTGCATCTCTCAGTCGTTGGCGATAGGTGATGTTCCTAGTTTTTTCGAAAGATTCTTCACTCGTCATGTTGTCTGGATATCCTCGAAGGTCTCTCCACACCCTGTAATTGACTTTCATCACAGGATGAGCTCGTTGATCCAAGGTTTCAGCGGGGTGGTGTTCCCTGTGGACTTCACTCCTTTGGATGCTTTGTTGCGGCAATTTACAATATCTCGGGTCCATGCCTCAGCAATCTCGTCTGGGCTGTCCAACTCGTAGTAACGGGCACTGTCCAGCTCGCTCGGCAAATGATCGAGCTTATCCCGGTTAGTTTTGGTCCTACTTTCCCTTGTGGGTCTACTAGGTAGCATCTCGAGAAGGTACATGTTCAGGTCTAGGAAGTCATGGTCTGATATGCCGAGCGGGTCGCGCGTTCGCACCTTCAACTCATCGCAGTTCATAATTCTAGCAGAGAGATGGTCGATTGTCGTTGCTGATTGTTTCGTCTTTCCAGTAGGAGTGAAATCAAGCCATATCAGACCCTGCTCTCCGTGCCTTGCCATCAAAGTACACTTTTGCAGCTCGGTCTCTTGCTGCAAGGTAGATGGCAGCGTCTCTGATCCACAGTACGTTGCTTTCTTTCTCGAGCCGCTTGAGTATCATGCCAATTTCTGTATAAATAAACTCTCTTATGTTTGAGTGCACTGGGTTCGGAAATCTGTAGTAGCTTACTGTGTAACACTTCGACGACGCATGCGTCAACGTCATTTTCATGTTCGTTCCTAGACTCTCAGCCACATGAATTGCGATACCTCCGGCACTGTTACTGTCTTAACATTTGAAAAATGAATTTTGGCCTTTCATGCTGTGCAACGATTCCTCGTGAGAGTACATATATTCACGTTTCTGTCAGTACAATGATGTTGTCTATTGTCATTCTCCTCTATATTCGTAATGAGTTCTTTGAGATTTCTCCTCAAGCTCCCAATATTTAGAAGAATTATGGGTAGTCGAGCGTTCAATTGTACATGCTACCTGATAACTGGAGGTTTAGTCCAGGTAAAATCAGAGCATACAGGGTGGTGAGTATAATTTTTTTTCTCGATTTTTCGAAAAACAATACGTCTCAGAGGAAAATCTCCGATGGATGACCGGCCCTTAAATTCGATTTTACATCGAATAAACCTCTCACGAACCCCGGAAAACCATAAATTCATCGAAATTCTGCTCGAAAAATGAGGTCGAAATAGATCCAGTAAGTAAAGAGACCAAGGGATGGCTCTCTGAGGAAAAAACAGCAAACATCACACCATGTTGTCGTCGTGGCCGTCCTGGTGAACGATCGCCGCCGCCGCCGCGGCAGTTCCGTCCATATCTCAGCGATGGTACCGCCGGTGCCGTTGCTGCTGTCGAAGACGTCGACGTCAGTGCTCCTGCGTTTTTTCTGCCGCTCCGAGGAAACGAAGGAGGAAAGAAAAAGAACACGAAGAATCGATTTCACGCCGCAGATTAATGGCAAGTGAGAACCGCCGAGACAAGTTCTTCAACTGCTGTATTTTCAGGGCGCACACATTGAGCCCACTCAAATTCGATGTTCGAGAGCTTGGCGTATAGCCGGTGGTCGTGGTCTTGCCATTGGTAGCCGTGGTGTCATACTCGCACGAAGCTATAGATTGAAGTGAGAATTCTTTTCGTGATTTCGTTCCGATTTCTGTCGATGCCTTCGTCAGAGGAGATCTATCTCATTTGAATTCCTCGATTCCGGTTTGAGAGCGCTCTGGCTGAGCGTTTAGTCTGATGATCTTGACTTCGTCATCAGGTGTTGTTACGGTGTGTTGTGGAGAAGACGACGGATTGAGCTTTCGGCCGCACGAATGGGCCGATCGGCGATGAGAGCTCACACATCGAGAAGAAATGAACGTCATAGCGCGACGAGATAAATATCGAGAACACGTGCCGCGCGCTCATCCGCTTGTTGTTCGAGTCAAGTGCGAATTTTTATTCGGAGACACGCGTCTACAGATCTCGACATTGTCACATTCGACTGTCACAATCGAATGACAACGACGACGATCCCTGTCCGTCGCAGAGGTGGCACGATCACGACAGAGCATGGTTAGCTCCATCCAGTGTTTACCTAGCGGCTGTCGACTCCCAATTAATGCGACAAATGCTCTCGGGATTCGCGTTTTCCCCCCTGCCGGACCTTCAGCTCTTCGAAATCGATGGAGAAAGGAGGAGCTCCGAGAAGTTCTTCAGGAAAAATTCCGCCCTGTTTCCGATTCGGTCCGAGAAGACATTCCCCGAAGCGAATGGAAACGTTTTCCGGAAAGGAATCCGAAGTTTCGCCCCAATCTCGAAGCCACATTTCCCACGTCTGTAGATATAAATGATAGCGAACAAGTTTCGGAGAATGTGGAAAGCTCTCTAGAGTTCGATCACAAGTTCGGTGCTGAGGGCAAGTGTTCAGTCGACAGTTAGAAGTGATGAGAGCGACAACACAGCAATTTACTCATTATGATGATTCCAAAGATCATGAGACAAGCTCGAAGTCATCGGGTCTGAACGATCTCCGCCTGTCAATACCGGTTTCAACGAGGGACTTCCGAGGCAACTCATTAAACATGTTTATCCGCGCTCGACACGATCATTTGTTCGTCCAGCTGGATTAAGAGTCTATGGAAAGTTTTCCCCGCTCTTTGCCAAATTCAATTTAAGCGCTTGAAATGCTGTGTCCCCTTCAATTCAAGCGAATATTTGTCGTGGTTCCTGGTTCAAAAACAAAATATATATTTTTTTTCTTCGTGGAAAAGACTCTGTGCAAACAAAGATGGCGTTAATATCCGTCCGCCTAGCGAGTTCACTCACTTCTGTCGTGCTTGCTCTTCGGGCTGTAATATAATTAAGCGCAAACAAGGAGCAAGAAGAAAACAGTGGAGAAGAGTTGACACTTTGGCGAAGTACGAGGTAGCGCTGAGCGCATGCTGACGAAGTGACGGTCGGTCGGTCGGTTGGACCGGGCGGCTTTCTTCGTAATTTTCAACCGAATTTTGTTTCGTAGCTTGCTCGCTGGCTACTTGACTGGCTGGCTGGATGGTTGATTCGACGCTAGCGGCAAACGCCATCAGTCAGAGGCCTCAGAAGCGGCGGGCACATGAGCAGCAGCAACATTTCATAATGAGTCTTCATTTACGGTGATCTTAGCGGGTTTCCCTTCGCGCCTTTAGACCTCCCGCCTTGATGTCGGACGGCAGTCATTCAGTCAGTCAGCTCGACTGACGAATGAGCTCCAGAACGAACGCTCACTCTGAAAACGGGAGACGAATCTGAAGAACACGGCTTTGGAACGGGGTACGACAAGGGCGAACTTGCAGAGCTCGAGGCCTTTGTTTGCGATTTTCCACACTTGTTACGGGAGCTGATGGAAGCCATTGAATGGTGATCGTCGTCTCGGTTGGAGTTGCCGAGGTGTTTGACTTGCGGAAAACGATCACCGGATTATGACGCTCCGCTGACAGTGAATCGAGCTCTTTTCTCTTTTCTTCTTATGCCCGAAGTAAATTTCAAAGTAGCCGTGCAGGAAGATCAACGATTCGGCACAGAAGCGAAAAGCGTAAACGTTTCGGTCCGGGATTCGCTCGGGACTTGGCCATTCTTGAATCGCATGACTGCAGATATCTGTCATGTCGCACGAAGCAATGGGGATCGAATTCCATTCTGCAGGAGACGAAGTGAGTTCACTTCTGAATCATTGTGCTACCGTTCCCGTTCAAACCGTCGGATTTCGCGGTAGAGCGGAAAGAAAATCTTCCGTTCTCGTCTCCGGACCACTCGATTCTTGTGAACAGATCCCAGTTCGGAACTGGATCGGGGATAAATCGATTCTTTTCTAATCGAGAGAACAAGTTTTACGTGAAGGCGGAAAGAGTCTTTGAAAAGTCGACTCGTGTCATCTTTTTCGTTCGTTCGCTCGCTCGCTCCTTTCTATCGGTGAGAACCCACCACAACGCTTTGGGGCGTTATTCAGTGTTCAAAGATCATCGGCTTCTTGAATTCGGAGTTTTCACGTAATTTGTGGCGGCGGAATTCCTTTCTTGCTGCTGGATCTAGGAGACTGCGTGGCTCCGCCGTGACCTTTGGGAGCGGAGGCCTGAAAAAAAAAGAGAGAAACCTACACCTGCGTCCATTTGAGCAAATTGAACGTCAGGCGAACCCTTTAAAGAGGACAGTTTTGAGAAATAATCAACTTCTCTCTTCCCCGAGATTGATGATTCTCGGCTTCGATGTGATCCGAGTGAGTGAATGAAGGAGTTCTCACATCGTCGGGACGGCATCTCGTTTCGTTCGTTCTGGTTGGAGTGAGCTCAAGAAAGTGCACTCGAAGTTTTTCAATTTCAAGCTCATAGTGGTCAGCACATTGCGTAGAAACGAACGGTGCGACGTGTGACTCGCGGCGCCGCCTTTCCAGCAGTCGGAGCGGCGATGGCTGCGGCAATTTCAATTTGTTCAGTTCGAGCTAAATGCCACAGCACTGAATGCTCGCTCGCCAGCGAGCAGACAGACAAGCTGGTGGGATGTGGAGTCTTGTGCGTGTGCATCCGTGAAATTCATATCCCTTAGCCGTAAGACCTTCTGCCGGCCGGCCGGCCGGCGAGTCGGTCGGTTGCTCGGTCGGCCGGCCGGCCCGCAGATGAGAGGATCCTCTCAGTGAACAGATCCTAATTGGCCATGAACGACGTCGGCTTTGAATCCTGCCGACTTAGCCGGCGACCAACAGAAACTTTCTTCGTCCATCCGCTCGACGTAAACACGGCCGTTCGTTCGTTCGTCTGTCCGTCGTTCCTGTCGAATTTCACACGATTTTCTCTCGCGCTCGTCGGCCATCATCGAACAAAACTTTTGACCTATTACAAGCGGAGCAACTATCTCAACCTACATGGAACGAGCAGCTGAAATTGAAACATTTTCTAAATTACACCCAGGCATTCGGGCCGATGGCTCCTTCCTGTGAAAAATGTTTCGATACTTCGATCACTGAGAGAGGAAAATGTTTTTTGGGAATGATTTGATTCCACGTTTCTTCCTCGAAATCGGGAGGGAAGAAGGAAAGAAGACAACTTGTGAAGTAGGAGGACACGTCAACAATAACTCGTTACACACATTTCGAGTCGTTCTGGCTCTGATAATAATCGAAGTGGGCGAATAGATTCATCATCACAGATATCCCACGGAGCATTCATGAAAATCGATTAGAACACTGTGGCTTCCCGAATTCGTCCTGGCAGAAGGCGTTGAGCGGATCGAATCGGTGACATGCGACGATGCTGATTTCGAACTTGTTGCTGCTTTCATCTCTTGAAACGTCGAACGGACCAACGCTCGACTAGTGCCGTGACCGTGACGAAAAACCTTCGTAAGGCTAACCTAAGCCCTGCTCGAGACCTACAAACACAGCGCCTCGTCAATCAAAGAATTCGACTCGGCAGAACCGAAACACACGGTTCTTGTTACCGAATCCTCACGTTTGATGAGATCATCAAACTGATTTCGGATCGCTGTTGGATTTTCTCTTTTCTTTCATAGAGAGCTGACGTGAAATGCAAAGATACGGGTTGCGCGTGGATTTTCGTCTCCTCGCTCGACCAGGATGGGTCCTGAAACAGGTGTAATAGCTGGGACAGCGAAAGAGGGTTTGAGCTGACATCGTCCGCCGCCTGACCGGAGGTGATTCAAAGCATTTGATGCGAACGGATCGGAGAAACAGAAGATGAACAACAGAAAGCCAAGCGGATGGATCGATAGTTTGCTGGCGGGCTTGATGTAACAGTGGTCGTCTCGAAGTGGCGGCGAAATTCAAAGCTTCTCACTTACATTGTTTGTCCTCATCTTTGCCTGGAGACGATGCGCGCCTTCAGTTCGACAGCAGCAGAGGCGGCGGCGGCGATCGAGCAGCAAAATTACAGAGAAAGCTACTTCTACATGAAGCACGATGAGACGTATCGACGGACCGACGGCCTGCCTCTTTCAGTGACTGACTGACTGAGTGACGCCCGAACAAACGGACACTGAGACAACCTGCACAAGTGACGCTTGAAGCAACGGCAACGGAAATAATGAGTTCCACTATTTGGCACCTCGTCGGTTTGCTTTTGTGAGACCATTTCGAACAACTCTTCCAGAAGAAGAGGGGCTCTTTGAGGGGGTCGAGAAGACGAGATCACCTAATAAGTCGGATGTGGTTTTCGAGCTACACCTGCTGCCGCCGCCGTCCCGATCGCTGTAGATGTTGTAGCCGCAAACTTCGTAACAGCTCGAGCAAGACAGATTCGAAAATAATTTCGTACAAAACATAGCCACACACAAAGTGGACAGACACCTCTGAAGAGCGATCCACTAAAAGAATTTTCCTTTCACTAATTCACTAAGTCACTCAGCGACGACGCGGACAAGCCAAGAAAAAGATGCTCGTCCGTCCGTCCGACTGTGCATCCATCATCTATCCATTCCCCCTGCATCAAGTAAAGCATTCTCCGTCTGTGGTCCGAGCGAACTAATCGTCGTTCCTGTCCATCGTCGTCGCAGTCGTTGCTACTAATTAATAAGCGCCTGTGGACAAAGAGAAACTCACCTCCGGATCGTGCATCGTCAGATGTTTCCAGAATAAAGTGGGCTTGGATTTGCTCAGTCAGTCAGCAGGAATCAGCGCGCCGACAGACACGAAAATATGGCGGCAGTTGCTCAGAAACACGAAAGGAAATGTGATTCGTCACGAAATTTCAGTGTTCAAGTTCAGAGGTTTCTCGTGGCCGTCTTCTATTCTGATGCACATGAGTACACTTTGCCTTTGACGAAAACTGGAATTCAGCCATGTTTTCCGTCGCAGTATGTATATCTACCGTCTGTGCGTTGTGTTGTATGAACTTTTGAAAAATGTTCGTACGGCCCGTAGGGGAAGAACAAAACGACGGACGCCGCGTGCAGGGCAAAATGCAAATGATCACCTCACGAAGCTTCCATCGTCGCTTGTTTTCTTGGTTAGCTCCGGATGAGGATTCTTCTGTAGTTTCTTTCGTCCATCTATTCATTCATTCATTCATTTATCCAGTCGTGTGCGTTGTGATGAGAAGAGCCTCAACTGTGCACTGGCGTTGAGTCGTGTTCATTATAATGTTGGTTGATTCGGCGCGAAACTTCATTCGTTTCAGATTTTGTTCCTCTGCCGTTGCCGCATTTGACGCCACGTTTGTAGTTGTCGTCAGACTGATCTCTCATTAAAAACGCGAGGAAGTCGTCGCTCCGTCACGAGATGGTGGCCGGCTCCACATGGCGGCAATCCTCAATTTCATTAACACGACGACTTTAATCCATTTTAGGATAGAGGAGAGATGCCTCATCCTGCGGGAAGCCTAATCAGGGCAACGACTGTCTTCTCAAGTGGCAGCCTTTTTTTTACCCTCCCAGGCGGTCTTTCAAAGTGGATTTTCTGACGACTGCGAAGGTCCCTCGACAACAACAGCAACGGTGGCCACGGCAGCGAGCTTTGTGGGGTCGGAGGAGGGAAATTATCGAATGTAAGAAGAATTACCGACTCGGTCGTTGGTGATATCAGATTATGATGCGTGAAATTTGAGATGTCGATGTTGAAATATTGAGCGAGTGAGATATCTATCCAGCCGCCAAATAGATGAAACAACCTGTGCTGCGTGAAACGAGGAAAAATCAACACTCAAGGTCGGCTCGTGGTTGAAGATTATAATCGGACATTTATTATTATTATTATTATTAATATTTGGCTTCAGCTTGCAGCTTCACGTTTCTTGGGTTTTTCTTCGAAAGAATTCTGTACAGATCATAATATTTACATTATATTCGTCTGATTGCGTCCAGTGATGTCTGTTTATATGTTTGTTTTCTTGCATGATCGTCTGTTTGTTTGTTTGTCCGGCTGGCTGGCTATCTATCTAACTAACTAACTGTCCGTCTGTCTGTCTATCTGGACAAACAAATAAATAAAAGATTCGAAACTAGACAGGGCAGTGCTCGTCGTCGTCGGCGGCGGCGGCGAGTGTCATCACTCTTCATAAATCCTGCTCAAGACCTATCGTTTCGGTAGCACGGGGATCACATCCTGATAAGGTGCTGAACTGCGTTTGAAACCAGTCATAGTGTTCATGGTGGCTCGCGTGAGAGATCAGAAAGTTCATAGAAGCGTACTGGTGAAAGTTCAATTTTTGTTCGATCCGGAGCTCCGAATTGAAGTATGCTGCTATGTACAATGCTATAATACATCTGGTATTCGGAACTACTTTTAGGAACGTTTCTCCGTCGTCGAGACTCTGTCCCTAACACAGACCTCTCATTCGAACTAATAAGCTAATACCTGTGTCTACCTGGAACTTTTTGGGGAGGCTACCGGCGAGGAACATACATCGATTGGTGGGCTAGCTCTAGGACTTGCAGGATTCGAACGGCCTTGCGGGGTCCGAGGGGGCATCGGGTAGGGGGAGAAGCGGGGAAGACCGGCCGCGAACGGAGGACTGGATCTCATGTTTTGTTGCTGAGTTGCCTGCAAGAGAGCCGCCATCCGAAGCGCGTAGATCTGTTGTTGCTGCTGTTGCGCAGCGAGTTCGGCCGAAGCTCCCAGCGCGGGTGGAGGACCAAACATGGCCATCTGCTGAGCGTAAACAGCCATCTGCTGAAGGTAGGCAGCGGGATCCGCCTGCGAGAGGAGCTCGGGCGGCAGCGAGGCCAGGGCAGCTGGGTCAGCCATGAGTCGGCCGAAAGGATTGTCACTCAGGAGTGAGTTTACACCGGAGTCCGTGTCGAAATCGGTTAGGCGGGTAGAGTCGCGGAAGCCTTTCGCAAAAGGATTCGAATCGATTTTCAGTTTGGTGATCAGCTGGTTCTGGTATGCAGTGACGGCGGTGAACGTTGTCTCGGGGAAGACGAAAGTCTTGCATTCTTCATCTTCGACGTTTCCGATGGGGCTGTTGGCTGCCGACGCTCTCCGGCGAATGAGATGGATGCGCGGTTGGTATTTGTGCATCGAATTCAGCACAATCTAGAACCGAGAGAGCATAAAGTCAGTTGTGGGCTGCGCTTCGTACGTGTTAGCGTGCGCCGCGAACATAAAACATCACAGTCAGAGTAGACAGAATAGTAGGCACTCAGAAAGGAAGAAAGAGTGAGAAACGCTTGCTTGCGCTCGTTGTTCCAAGTTTCGGCTGCCTTGCTGGCGGGCGAGCGGGCGAGCGAGCGAGCGAGCGACCTTAGGTGTGAGAGGTGAGAAACGTCGACAGGTCTCGCGGGCTTCGATCGAGTGAATCATTTGTGTGTAGTGGCAGTAGAGCCATGACGCTCGACGATTTATGAGGACCAAGTCCAAACCAGAATACCACTCTCCCGGTGTGGTCTCGGGACCGTCGGGGCCACAATGGCCTAGCCACGCCTAGCAGCAGGCAGCGCCCGTGTTTTTCCGCTTCTTTTTCGAGCCCGTTCCGAATCGCGGGATATTAGCTCGGTCCGCGAAAGCCAATCAAGCAGAAGCCGATCGACGGGATCGATTTGTAACCAGACGCAATCAATGGCGTCGGGCATTCGATGAGAGTGCCCTCGATTCGAACATGTCCAGACTCCGACTGTGAGGAGGGAATCTGGCGACAGTTTTCGACAAGATGCAATTCTGGAGATAGGTACTCACATGACCGTGCTTATCCATTTCATTGTTGGTCAGCTTGACTTTCTCAAACGAGACCACCTGCTTGCGCAGCTGGTCGTTGGCGTACGGTGAATCGGGATGTTGGTATAATCGATTCGGTGAAGGTGGATCCGCTTTTCCGGCAACGAGCCAACACGACCGGTGGTATGCATAACGGTATCTCTTGTTGTCACATGGAACAATATCGAGCAGCACGTGGTATCGGTGCTCGTTGGATACGGGAAGCTGACTGAACGAAACACGAACAGTGGGAAACATTCTCCTGAAAATGAAAAATAATCGAACTTTTAGTCGAATCGTTCCAGAACTTTGAAACAGAAACGAGCGATCAAAGGGAAGACAAACACGAGGAACCTCCGCGCCGCTGTCGCCATCGGCAAACGATCGGACAAAACGACAAACTCGACGTTTTGTTGAGAGATACGGCTGCCGCGCGAGTACTTCAGTAATCATCCGACAGACCAAGTGAGTGAGTGAGTGAGAGTACTTGCTGACGACTTCGATTTGTTCGCGGCGTCACTAAAGTTAAGTTCGTCCGTTGAGATCGAGTGTCAGCGTTACGGTGGCATCCGATCCAAGGCGGCACCGGCAAACGAAGGCCGCGAGCAAGCGTTTGCAAGCAAAGCGCTCTGCTTTGCTTTGTCAGCTCGTCGTCGATGTCGTTGTCTTCGTCTACTGAGAGGCGACAGTAATTAAACGTTAACCGTTTTCCGTTTCTTTTCCTCTCTTTTTCTTCTTCAAGTAAAGTGACTCAAATCTCAAAGCTGTTGGCTTCCTGCCGTGCGTCGCATCGCACAGTCGTCGCCATCGTTGTAGTTGTTGTTGTTGCTGTTGGCGGCGGCGGCGGCGGCGGCGGTCGACGAATAGCGAAAGGCAGCAACGGCAGCAACAAGTTTCAATCCCATGCTGTGTATGCGATTCGACGTTCACCCGTCACCGCAACAAAAATAATGCAACAACGCCCTTCTAGCATCATTGACATCGTTGAATCCCGCCGTTTTCAACAAAGCCGCTCGTTATCCACTGTAGCATCGCGGGAGGATCTTTCTGATTCAGGCGCGTGGATTCGACCTCGATCCTCCGAATCTCCTTCCGCCGTACAATCCTTTTCTCTCCTCCTGAGGAAATCTCCTGAGAATTCAGGTCACGATACTTCATCGATGCAGGTCCATGCGAACCACTGGTCAATGCGAAGTTTTTCCAAAGAGTTTTGAGCGTTTTCATAACTTTAACATAAATTATGCGCAGCGTAGACCTCTCCTGTGATTTGTGAGAAGCCGTTTCCTACCTACGAGTGGCAGAGTCCTCTGATTTGGTTAGGTACGCTTGAGCGGCTCAAGATCGTGTTGGCGAGCGATGATGACGTTGAAAAGTCTCTCGCGTGAGACGAAAGCCTCGTTGTTCCGCTCAGCGTACGTGTTCTACTACTGCCACTGCCCCTACATATAAATAACTGAAAGTCGCGACCAGCCCGGTCAACGATCACGACTATCCGTCCTGCCGAGCGAGTGACAAACCAACAAGCGTCGCATCCATGAGGCGCGAGGACTGGGAGACATCTTGTTCTGTGGCGGTCCGGAACCAGATGCATCTCACACGCTACGATAACGAGATAAAGAGATAACGACAACGAGCAGCCGCTCCTAATCCATTCGTCTATCCATCTGGTGGAGAATCAACTTTTAGCGTAATCTGTAACCCTCATACGGCGACATTTTCCGTTCAGAGCAAGCTGGTGATCAGCGCAAAAAGAAGAAACTTATGCCGCGGGTGTATGTACACATACAGCGGGAAGTAGTCAATTACTGATTCGGCATTTCCAGCAAGGTGGATGAGAGCATTTTCCAGCGATTTGGTGGAATTGCGTTTCAGCGCCTAGCTGTTCGGGTGCAATAAGTGCTCAGGGGCGCGAATATTCACAACGGCCGATCGGGAAGTAGCGATTGGAGAAAATTATGAATCTATCACGACTCAATCAATCAACGCTTCGTACGGTCGGCCGGTGGCTCCGTAGATGATGATCTGGATAAAGACTTTCAAACGATATGACGCTCGTTTGCGGTGTCTTTGCGAAGCGTCGTCGACGACTGCGGCCGCCGGATAAGAAACTGATTTCGTAGCTAGCTGTTAGTTTAGCGCACGTTTGCCAGCAGCCGGCTGGGCCGCTTCAACGCCTTCCACTGCTTCTGCTGATGGACTCCGTGAAATCGCTCGCGAATTCCAGTCGGACGAAGGAACGAAGGCCGTGAGACCAACACCACGGTAACAACCGCGGATTTTTCTCTCGGCTTCTCGGAAGTAGCGGTCGCGTTCTTTGTGTGGTGGCGCGAGCCTCGAATGCTTCTCGATGTGCCTTCGACTATCGGGTTCTGATTGACCGAGCGACTATCGGACGCTCGTTTGGCTGGCTGCTGACTCCGACGAACTTCAAACTTCAAAGTCCGACGGATTCCCAAGACGTCCGTCAACGTCACTCATGCTTCGTCTGGATTTTTTCCTCGCCCAGTGGGTGACACAAGTCAAGACACAAGTCGCAACAACAACGATGAACAGGAGAGAAAGAACATTTCTCGGCCGTCGAGTTACGCGAGTCATTGCCATTTGGTGTATGGCCAGCCGAACAGTCGGCCAAATAGACAGTCGCTGGTTGGTTCGTTCGTTCGATCGATCGATCCATCCATCCATCGAGTCGGTCATCATAAGCAAGCATCACGTCGCTCGACACGCTGACACGTCAAGGTCGGACTCAAGCACACGCGCAGTGATAAAGCCAAGTCATTCCATCTGCATATTAGCATCGCGGACAAATTTGACGGGTCCTCCTCCTGACTTTTTGAACGACGCGGCATCGCAAAACTTAAGAAAGCTTAAAACTCTAGAAACGTGGGCCGTATATTTCAGGTGTACAAATATGCGGCGGGGGATTCTCTCGATACAAGTGGATAAGGCATGGACCATCGATTCGGGGCCGATATCTGGACGTTGAAAAATTCAGTCGTTTCTGCCTCTCTGTGGTCGCTTCAGATTGTCCTTTTTCGAAACGACCGTTCAAATCGAAACATCTGTTGCTAGTGAGAAAAATTTGTCTTCAAAACAGTTGCGTCCAAGAGCTCTGCGAACAAGTTGAGACGGTGACATTCGTGCTCATGTTCACAGCGTATCTGAGCATCTTTCGGCGCCGCCGCCGCTGCCGCCTGGAGTCCCACTGTGGCTTGCTCCGTAAATCTTTGCTAAACTTATCTTCGCAGTTAGCCGATGTCACGCACACACACACACACACACACTCAGCCGAACAGACGAACATACAAGTTGAACACCTAGTGCGCGTTCAAGAGCAGCCCGGATTGAAATTCAACTGCCGCCAGCGACAGCAGCAGGAATGCGCACAATGCTCAAAATTCCGGGAGAATGCACGAGGACGAAACGATGCCGAAATCTCACAGTGACGAGTTCATCAACTCAGCTGGGCGACGGGAAAGGAAACATGGAAAGTTCATCATCGATTGTACGCGGCAGGTCAAATCGGCCTCGTTCCCGACTGAGTTCGGACAAAAAGTGATTCACTCGTCTGAGGCATTGAGCACAATTAACAGCCGAATCCGCCCACTGCAATTAACACTCGTCTACGCGTCACGTTGTTGAGCGCAAACAAGGTTTTGCGAGAACGGCTCTTTCCGATAGTGGGATTCTACCAACGTCGGCTAGTGGCCATTGAGGTGAGCGTGTCTGTTCGCGTATAATAAGGGCCATTCATCACGTAACCCCCCGGTGCCAGGGGAGCCGCCACCTCCGCTGTTGTATCATGGCCAGCTCTTATGATAGATGGCCCATTGAGTTAGAGAGAAACTCAATTTATGACAAAAGCTCGCCTGCCCGCTCGTTCACCCGCGAACCCACTACAACCCATCAGCCACTACCGCCCACAAGCAACTACAACAACAACCCGCTTCCTTCAAGTGCTGTTACCATCGCCGCGAATCGAGTGAACTTCTGAAGAAAACAACCTCGATCGTCGCCCTCAACCAAAGAGTACATTCGCTATTGGAGCATCATCGTCAGCTCGGTGTGAGAAACAATCAAACGGTGCTGATCGGGTCGAGAACATTAGGAGCAATTTTGAAATTCAGAGAACGAAATGAAGAAGTCAGCGCTTAAGATGTCTCTACTAAATAGTTCTCGCGCTCGTGAGTTTTCCTGGAAGAAACTGCAGCCGCCACTTCGGCCTCTGTTTCTGCCGACGAGGACACGCTGCGTTCTTTGAACGAACGAACGAACGAACGAACGAATGACCCCAGGGACGGCTGATCGCATGCGAGGACCGACACCGCGGATCGGAGAGGAGCCATCGTTTCTGGCGATTTCGAAAAAATCAAAAATTTCGTCACCATCCGTCCAGCCGGACGACTGTGGATGTGCGACTGAATCACAGAAAGGAAGTTCCTCGCAGATGAACTATGGACGATGTATTCCAGAAGGGTCCGGAGATGTTTTCAAGAAACGGAGACGCTTCCCTGGTTTTCGTGAGAAGAAGAAGAAGGAAATCCAAGAAGGTTGCGGACGATCATGCCGTAAGGATATGAGGCGTCAAATCCGCTCGGTTAGCACTCCCTAGTTGTTCTCTTCATCAATGCTGTTTTGGCTGATGGTGGCGGTCAGTAACAAAAAAGTGAAAAAAACACCGCTCCGTAAAGAGTGCGGCGGAACAGGAAACCGCTGTTTCCTCTGCGTTCGATCATCGGAGTTCGAGTTCGTGGCCGAAGTCTGCCGCAAACGCAAATTAGTCCGAGCTTGATTTGTGAAAACAATTTGAGCGACTGCAAAAGGAAGCAGCTGTCTGTGAATCAATCGCTCGTGATGCGCTCGAGTCACCCTTTGGTCTAAACGTTGCCGGCAACTTCGCTTTTAGCTGTGAAGCCCTCGTCTTTTTGATTCGCCGACTTCAGCATGACTCGGCTAAACGAACGAACGAAGAATCGGGCGGACGACGAGCGAGAGCGCGGACGGTCGGACGCATGAAAACGTTTCTCTCTCGTGAGTAGGGTATTCCATCAATTTGTTGCGATTCTCTATCAATTTACACCGCTGTTGCCGATGAGGACCCCCGATAATTAATTCGAATAACGAAGCTTTACTTCTCCTTCTCCAACCTCTACCCTTGTGTGAAGGCCGGACTGAAGACCGCATCGGTGAACACTCGGCCGCCTCGACTTCGGCTTCGAATTCCCCGTTGGAACTTCAACACGGGCGGCCACTGTCGATTCAGTCTTGATTCAGCGGAGAACAAGACGAAAGTTCTTCGTGGAGCAGTCAACACTCGAAACTTTCGCGAAAATCCTCTACCGTTGTCGGATAATCTGCGTTTTCGCCGAAGATTCTATCTGTGACCGGAGAAATAATGAGCGAGGGTTTGGCGCGAGTGGGTGACGGTTGACAGACGTGTTTATTATAATTTCAAACAGAGTGTCACTTTGTCCCGACCTCTCGCCAGGTCGTTCTGAGTCGAGTGCTCCTTTTCTTGCCAAGTAATAAGGGGAGGGGAGGAATGGTCGCATGTGACGATGACGACTGCTGAATGCATAAACGCTGCGACGGTTGTCGAATAGTTGTCGTAGTTCGTGTCCTCGTTAACGCCGCCGCCGCCGCCGAAGATAAGCTGACAGTGTGTAGCTGCTGCTGGTCGAGCAGTGGATCAAGCGCGGCGAGCAGAGCGGTCGAACGGACAAATGAGTGAATGAATGTGTTTAGAATATCAATAGACAACGAATGCAACGAGTAGTCGTCGTCGCCGACACATAACCCACATCCGAGCAGCCGGTAGCCATGACAGATAATTTCGCCATTGGCACCGCTACCACAAGGATCGATTTATCTCGTTTATCCATCACTGGGCCCTCATCGTGCACCGCGACCTTGTGCAATCGTCGAGCGGCCTGAGGGAACAACCTCGAAATCCTCATCTCGAACGATTCAAACACCGAATTCCTGTCTAGGTGAGAGCGAGTGTGACGGGACGTAGACGTCGCAGAGAAGAAGAAGAAGAAAACCACCACGACGACGACGACAGCGGCGACGGAGGAAAGAAAAAGAGAAGTAAAAGTCACCAGCCGAAGCAACAGCGGCACCAACAGCAGAGGCAACGAAGTGATCCGCTCGCTGCTGCTACTCTGTTTATCTGCCGCTTGTATCTCGTTGTGTTTACAGCAACAGAGAGGTTGAATATCTTCTTTTTCTAACGCCGTCGTGGTCGTCTTCGTCGGTGTCGTTGTTGTACTGTCATGCTGCTTCGGCGGACAGTCGACGACGACGACGACGGCCACGATGAGCGAGCGAGCGAGCAGCCAGCCACCGAAATCTAGCAAGCATTTCGACGAGTCTGGCAAGAGCAAGCAAGCAAGCAACCAGCTGACAGTTTAATGTCTACCAATAAAAGAGACCAGACGAAAAGAACTCGCACATTCAGTCAGCGAACGGCCACTGAGGCAAACGCGAGGATAGATACTGAAAAAAAAAACACTGGCGGAAACCTTCAAAAGATTTCAACACAGCACAAATTTCACCGCAGATCAATGGAACCTCGAATAGTAAGAATCTCTCGGATTCCGAAACCTTCTCGCCTACACCCACCCACGGAAGGCTTCAAATCTGTCGATTTTTGGAAAATTCCTGAGAGTTTCTGTGAATGCAACTATTCCGAGGACTATTCCCACCTTTCCCGATTCTTCTCCCGAACATGCCCAAGATTCGGGAGCTGATCCCGTCCTGGCCACGAACAAATCTCGCGTCAGGGATCTCAGAAAACGGCGATTTCGGATCGGACGAACGAGAGGAATCATCCACCAAGACCGGGCGGCGACTAAGAGAAGGTTAATAAGAGTCATTTGCGGATGCCAAGCATCGGAACGATCATCAGAGGAAAAAAGCAGCGAGGGAGAAGGATGAAAAGCAACAAGTTCTCGTAGTAACGGTGATGGCGCACTTCACGAAGCCATGCGCGCTCGCCCGTCAAGAGCATTTTGTTGCCAGAAACTGTTCCAGTCAGTCCAGCCGTCGAACAACATAATCAATGCAATGCGATTACTCCGAATTATGATGCTTTCGAGCTTCCCTGCAGCCGGGAGGGCGAGCGCGCGAGCGGTCGCGAAGGGATTGATGGAGAAGATAAATTGGCGCGCAAATCAATGGACGAATTGATGGATTGATTGATTGATGTTATCATAGATCGTTATCGTCCTCGATGTCAAATCTTAGACGGAACCAACGACCGAAGCTGCGGCGGGTTTCGCGACAGAACTGGTGAACTGGTTGTTTTGTGGTGGATCGGTGTCGTCGACGTTAACTCATTCTCTACGCGGACGACGTTGAAAGCTGAATAATAATTCAGACAGCGTTATTGGATTGGAAAACGGCGACGACAGGATTCAGAGTAAATTTTTTTTCTTCTGATCCGGATAGATTCTTCTCTTATCAGTCGTTCGGCGTCTATCTACCTATCTGGCGGGCGGTCGGGCGGATAGGCTGGCTGGCTTGGTCTCTTCTTCTCTGACTGAGCGTTGGTCGGCCTTTTCGGTTGCTGTGGCTGCCATTTAGCACCTAAACCAGTTTAAATTTATAGCCATTTTGCTGCTTCGGTTGCTTGCTCGGATGTGTGGCGGCGGCGGCGGCGATGGTGGCAACGGCGGGCGGCTCTTTTGAAAAAGGAACCGACAAGCGTTGCTGATGATCAAACCTTACGGCTCCGTTGGTGCCTTCCTAGATGCCTACCTGCCTGCCTGCCCGGCGGCTTGCATGCATGCCCAGCGAGCTGGTGGATGCCACGTCGACCGACAAGTGCATTGGATTCCGTTGTCTTCGACGCGACCAACGGGCGGCGCGGCGGTCATAGTAAGCGAGCGAGCGAGGAAGGAAGGAAGGAAGGAAACTGATTCGAAATGCCGCCGCCGTGGCCGATATCTATGAATCAGAGTATCGGGTAGTGTTGTCGGTGTCGGTAACGGGCGCGGCGAGGTATCTGGGCGTAGGCGGCATTCCTCGCTAGTGGATTCAGAGCGGCAGCACCCAGTTTACTGATTTCGTCGCACGACTTCAATGGCATCGTCTTCGTGCATTTGGGAGAATCAGATGAAATTGTTTAGACGGCGAGTACGCGCTGAGAATTCCGTCGAAAACCGAATCGCACCGACCGACGTACCCGGCCTTCTCCTCCCAACTCTCGGCCTTCATTCGAATTCAATCTCTCGCTCGTGACCGCGTCCCTTCCCTTCCTCCCGCCGATTTCCACGTCCTCGATGCCAACAGCTTGCAGATTCCACCAGTTTTGTTATGATTAACAACAATTACCATGGTGGCGTCGCCAGCAACAATGATGAAGCGATTCGGAGAAAACGCAAGGCGCGAACATCAATCGGTTGAAATTTATGTCGATGTCGAAGAAGCGTCGCCTGTCGCCGCTACCGTACGTATTATCTCGAGCTGTCATCATCTCTGTATCTCTTCTGGCACTTCTCCTTCGGCTTCTGCGGCGACATCGACAGCGTCGTTTCTCGCCTCTGCATCTTTCGCATGTTTCATCGGTGACAAAAGTGTTAGTTGTTCACCACTCGTAGGTCTGGCTTTCGGAGGCAACGTCGCGTCCGTCGTCATCGTCGGCACTTCGTTTGACTCGGAGCGTGAAGAAGTGCTTCAAGTTAGTTCGAAGTGCCGAAGTATCGCTCTCACCGAAGCAGCGGCAGCGGCGGTGGCCGCAATCATTTGCCGCTAAAACTATTGACGAAATTGCTCAACTAAAACGTTCCGCCGAGTGGTCTTTTAGTTGGCTTGTCCGTTCGTTCGCCCGCTCGCTGCTTCTGCCGTACCTGCTCGGTGTCGGCATTGGTTCCTCCGAATCAAATCAATTCTCATTATTTTGAGCTGTGAGAAATTTTCTGCTGCAGTCGTTTTCTTTTCTTTTTCTGGCCACATTCGAAGCACTTGATTGTGCGCGAGCGCTCCACTTGAATGCCGTCCTCGTATTTCTGCCTCTTCGCCCTCGGAGCGCCTGTTTGCAGCGTGACTTTCGGAATCCAATGTTGAGATTTCGTAACTTTTTTTTACCGCCTCGAAATCTTTGAAGATCCGCCGCCAATCCTCTGCAAGTTTCCACCGCAGTGGTTGTCCGAGTACTCTGTGAGTGTATACTTTAAATCGACACCGTTGAGTTCGGAAAATGAAGTTGAGTTCCATTTCTCTGGTGATATTTCCGCTCGAGGGAATCCACTAACCCTCTTTCAATTTCCCAATAAGGACGGCAACTTGAAAGACGAATCAGAAACAAACGGCAAACACTCCGAAGACGGTAATCGACGATAGAACACCAACGATTCGTGGAGAAAACGACGCCTCCGTTGCCGACTTGAAGCGCGCTGGTCATCTTTGGATTCCTCTTGTGGAAGGAAACGTATTTTGCGTCCGCTCGTCCTTTTGCCGCTTCGCTACACCGGTTGTTCGGTCAATCGCGCTGTCCAAAGGATCGATGAGTCGCCATCGTATTCCTCTTCTGATCACGGCTCCAAATAGACTCGATCGCAGCAGATCGTTCTCCAGGCTGTCTTCGACGTTCTTTGCTCCGAATCATTCAGATCAGGTGTTTGACGAGATGTTCATCAATCGAATTCCATCTGTCAATACCGATGGATGGATGGATGGATGGAGCCTGGATTCCTCCATTCTGAAGGGTATCGTCAGGCATCAATCACCAATCAATCCTCCTCTACCGTCAATATACCGATGGATTGATTGATTGATTGATTGATGGTGCTGCTCTAGTGATGATACGATTCACAATGAAGCATTTGTCGAGAACCGCAAGGTGGATGGCGCAAACTAGGTTTCCGCGCTTTTTGCAAGAACTACTGCCCTTGGAACAATCATCCAAGTCGGACAAGGAACGTTCCGCGGTCGAGTTTCGCCGTTGAAAAAAATGGCACGACAGAAACTTTTGGTGTCATTTCGAGAAACAGAGTTTCAGCCGGGGAAAAACAGTTCATCATGACGCTGTTCTGTTGTCGCCGTTGCTTGGCGCCATTATTCCATAGCTAGCTTATTACCCGACACTCAGCGTTTGCGGCAGCGGTTGCGGCAGCGGTTGCGGCAGCAAACCTCAACTAATCTCGCTTAATGGAGACCCCCTGCTGGCGACTGTGATGCCACCTCCCGCTGCTCTCCTGCTCAACTAAATATGAACTAAAGAGGGAAACAGAAGCCCGACAACGACGCGTCGTCGCCGCCGACTACCACTACTGCCTACTACTACAAGCACCACAACTACACGACACGCTCAACGGTTCTGTTCCTGCGATCGATACCTCCCCTACTGTTGTGACTTCCGTCACGACACAGATCCTCCGAAGGTGTCGGCAAGACGCACTGTTTCTTGCAGCGGCTGAGCGAGCAAACCGCACCGTCGACTTCTTGTCATCAAGCAAAGACATCTGAGACTCACCTTCCGGTTTTGGTGATAATCATTTCAGTTCCGAGCTCATTGAACCGCTCCCAGAGATCTCTGTTTTCGAGATGGCATTCAACTTTCTCGAGGACAGCTGAATTGCAAAGACCTCGCAACAGAGGAGCGTAAGGGTTTGGTCCTGAAGGAGCTTTTTCTTCCTCGTTTGCCGAATTCACTTCTTCGCGTTGTCGCTTCTTTGGGGGTGCGGGCGACGAACACGACGGAAGAGACGGCTGTGGCGACGAGCTCGGCGAGGTCGATTCTGTTGAGGAAAGAACAAAATTTAGAATTCGAGTTCTACGTCTTCCCGATCGGCTTGGTGTCGACGAAGCCATCGGTCACCGCTGATAAAACCAAAACGTTTCTCGCTCGCTTCCTCTCCATGGCGGACAGCAGCAGTGGTTCGTGATGTGACACCATCTATCAATTTGAGTCGTCATTGGATCACGTCTGCTACGGCTTACACCAACCATTATGCTCAGGAGGTCCAATTGGTTCTATTGGCTACACTTTGACGCTCGACAACACGATTTAGAGCCGTGTTCCCACGAATCGGATTCAACATCGAAGATAACGACGACCTTTCACTGTCGGCCGAATCTTCAAATAATGATTTGTTATTCTCAACTGACCACCACGCTCGCTCCATAAGCCGGAAACGTTCTCCTTCTTTTTGTGTCTGTCTGTCTGTCTGACGTTTCGTGAAGGAGTTCGCGCGAGCCTCGTCTCTCTATTTTGTATCAGATTTCAGACAGAACATTCCGTTCCCGAAAGAGAGGCGATGCATATGGTGGAGAACATGTTTCAAGGGTTGCTTCATTCGATGCATTTACTATATTTTTCACGTGGCGCTGACAGCTACTAACGGTCTTTTCAAGACCTGAATCATTCGGAAAAGATCTCCGTTCGCTCCCCTCACTTCTCAGGGCCGACTGACTACCTGCCTGCCTGCCAGGCGAGCCGAGCGGCAGTCAGTCAGTCAGTCAGTAGTTGTTCTTCTCGTTGTTCCCTACCTTAGAACGGGACCACCCAGACGAACGAGGCTCCTAAGTCTTCCAGAAAAGGTTTCCTTCCTAAGAAGAACTTGTCTCCTCGAACGAACACATTTGCTGTTGGTACCGGCGCCGATGATGGCACTGCGCCCGGACTCAAGCAGAGCGCAGCGAGTTGACAAACGCCGACACTGAGTGAGAGTTGGCGCAATTTTTATGTTAAACAACGTCGCCGGCGCAACCTTTGAGCGAGAACGAGAATCGGAACGGTGACAAAGGAAATTGAAGCGACTTCCGAGCGAGAGTCCGACTGAACAAATGAGGACCATGAACTCTGGCTTCACGTCGAAAATTGGAGCAAAGTTCCTCTCGCCTCGGGCGCACGTGTTGTGTGAATCTACGGGACGAGAGTGTGCCGAAATAGTTGTGTCCCTGGTTTTAGTTGAGTGAAGCTGAGAGATTGTCGAGATGTCAGCGCTTGGAAGAGAAAAAGAATGAACGATCGAAAGAAGCGCACGGGAAACAACGGAAAGTGGAAGCCACCCAGGAAGCCATGAGGCGGCGGTGGCGACGCTAACGCTCGTGGAGAACGGTGCTGGTGTTCGAGACAAAAGCTAAAAAGACAGCCGCGAAACAATTCCCGTTCTGTCCTCGAAAGGACTGTCTTCCGGCACAGCCAACTTTTGGTGTTTGATCCCGGCCAATGGCGAGAATCGCTTGTTTCGACTTAGCCATTACTAACTATTCGTGCCGAGAGTAATGGCTCTCGACAAAGAATAACGTTTGGAAACCAATAAAGAACGAGGTCACTATCGATGGCGAGGCACGATCTTGTTTCGCGTCATAATCATTCTGTGACTCTCGCGCGGAAATGTGTGATTTGCTTAAAAGGCTTCCTCAGTGAATGATTGTCAGGGAATCGATGGCGGGACGGACAAATCGAGCGGCGGAGAAACAAACCTCTTCCGAGGAGGAAACCTCGGCGAGCAGACAGGCGTGTAGCTAGCCGTCAGAAGTGCGCCATCATCAGAAAACGGTTCGACAGTGATCTGAAGTCTCGGGTGGTCCCCTTTACGGAGACCCCGTATGCTCGCAGCCGGCTTTTGGCCGTGTGCCGTGCAAGGCGGGTCTTCTTTTCTTTTTTTTTTTCTTTCTCCCGCCATCATGACTCGGCTCTACTTTGTCTTCTGCGTCGTCGTCGTCGACGGTTTTCGCGTACGTATTATTCTCCATGGTTGCTGCCCCGGCTGCCGCGGCGACTTCTGCTTCGAACGAAATTGTCTTCCGCCTACGGTCAGTTGCGTCGACGATGTAGCCGGATAATAATAATTCGATTTGGATCATAAAGCTCAGTGCAGGCGAGCAGCACGCGGAATCATAACATTCAGCTTGACCATACCAAAAGGAAAAACGACTTCGCAAAGAAACAATGTCCAACATCGAAACGATTCCAATGAATTATGGCTGTATCGAGAATTCCTCGGCCACGAGCGCCAAAGTCAGCCCGCGTGAGACGATCCCAACTAGCTCAACAGACAGACGTTATAATAAATAAATACACTACCGTGCCAGCTGCTCATGCAAAACCGGCATAACTATAGACAGACTACACGAAAGCGCCACTTTTGTTGGAAATCACCATTAAAGCCGCCGCGCCGCCGCCGCCGCCGACCATCGAGTGAGTTACGCCGTCGTTCTCCAGGTGATGCTCACACTCGTCGGGAAATCTCCGTAACGCCGCTCATGATTCTGAAAGATCTACGAATGTGCGATGGAAACTCCGCGATCAGTTCAAAATTTTGCTGATCTCGGACAAAATCGAATCCACTTCTGATTTAGAGAAAGCAAAGAAGCGAAGAACCGAAGTTTCTGACTCAATAAACGGGATCTGACACGATCCCGGGGTCAATGCAAGGTTTCGAATCGATACAGCGGCTCCTTGGACGATGACAGGAGCCTAAGGATGACGATCGAGGGCGACAGCGGCAACTTCGTCGTCACAATCATCAAAGTCTCAGTCGTCATAGTCACACTGGCTGTAAGGCAGTCAGGGTTTTCGGTAAACTGCTGCCCGCATAGACACGGCGTGGGTGGCCTCGTAGTGATCGTCGTCGTCGTCGTCGAAAGTCGTCTCTTTCCTCGGCAACTAATCAGAGTGGAAATATTATCCTCTTCAAGTCACTCATCTGGAGACGCTGTCGACGACGACGACGACTTCGGAGAGCCAACTAGAGAATCTCCTTTTTCTTCGGCAGTCAGACTCTTTGCCGCTGCTGCTGCTGCTGATGATGGGAAGATGTTTCTCTTAGTTTGTTCCCTCTCTTCGAGAATATTGAGACCACCCAAGCGAGCGCGGACGACCTGCCGGCCGGCCGGTCGTCCGAGCGAGCGAGCGAGCGAGCGACCGGCCTGTCGCTGAGTTCTCCTTCTTTTCCAGACGCAGACAGTCAGTCAGTCAGTCAGTCAGTGAGCTATCCAAAGGAACAACCCTGTACTCTACTCTCTTTTCCAGCACACCAGCGGCATTTCTCTCTCGGAACATGTGCACATGAACGATGCGCCGAACTGGAACGCCGGAAGACAGTTCTTTGGTAGGTAGATCGCTCGGTCTGCTCGTTCTCTACCGGCCAGTCGTCCGAGCGTGCGACCATCCACTTTGCCGAAGTCGGAACGTCATTCAGTTGACGACACTTCAAGTTCCGGGCGAGCGATCGAAACACCAAGAAGAGATTCCACGCGGATATCAGATACCTATGTTGTTGGAAACAGGAGCCGAGGTGTAAGTTATAGTCAGCACAGGCATACACATGAAGAAGAGACATCATCACAATGGAGTATTCTCGGAGGAAACGACGGCGTGAGAAAAAGTCTGAGGTGGAACATAAGTAGGAGCATGAGAAGTGCTAATACGGTGTTCGTCGAGTGGACCTCGAGTGAGGAGTGGAAATTGATTCGACTTCTGGTACTTGAGGACTAGCACAGAGAGAGATGAGATCCTTATGCAAGCGAGCGTACAGGGCTGTCGGCAGGCAGGCAAGTGAGCAAGCACAGCTTTCCCTTCCATCTGCTCGATTTCTCTCTCTCTCTCTCTCTTGCTCATTCTTTTTTTCTCTCACTTATTCCTCGCACTCTAGTGGCTGAAGCAGTCGACTGACAAGCTGTTTTATTATAGGAGACTGAGTAGCTGGTTGACTGCTAGGCCGCTAGGTCGACAGGCCGAACGGAGGAACGAATCAACCAACCGCCGATCGACTCCGACTGTATCGGATTTCTGACCAGTTTTTCACTCGGAGCTGAGAAGTCACTCCCACCCTAATCAGAGCGGGGAATCTGATCCCTGCAACGGTCTCTCACTTCAACCAAGTGAGGGCTCTCATTGACTTCGGCGGCGGCGGCGTCGCAAACTGAATAGAAAGCGACGAGAGACGAGGATCGCGACAGGAATAGAGAGAGGAAAGAGCCTGCTTCGAGTATGTGTCTGAAGTTATAGAGATGGCGCCATAAAAACTCATCAGATAAGAGTCGATTGTCGACCGTCGTCGAATAGCGAGCGAAGACTCGCTTGCAGTCTCGCACATGGACTCAAATCGAGCAACAATGGCCTCAGAGTCGACGAAAATTATCAACAACATCGCCCTCTTCGAAGAAAGCAGGCATGCAACGACTTCGCAAAACAGCTCGCGATTCATGGGGGCTCGAAAAGTCTACGGAAATGAGGCTCGAATCTGCGGACATGAGGGATTGGTTACGCGGACGGAGGAAGAAACAGCGAAAACCGATCCACAACAGACGGGAAAAAGTCCGCCAAACGATGAGGGAAGTTTCAGAGTTTCAACGCGAAACAAAACTAGGCGACAACAAAAGTTAATAAGTCGGTGAGGAGGAGCGCTAATTCCACTCTGGCGGCACCCACAGCGTGGCATCAAGTCAAAACGCTCGGTATGATGTTTTAACAAAGTCTGTGATTTATTATAGAACTCCGTACACTCGTTCGAGACAACGGAGAAGCACTTAGCCATGTAGTGTTTAATCGTGGGATTTAGCCCTTTGGCTCTCGTCTTGTATCTCAATGTCGTCCACCACGACGACGTCACCTCCATTAAAGGATTAAGCCGCAGCTCTCTAACCGAACCAACTATCTAAACAACTGCTGCTCGCTTGTCTTACGTAGCTGCGTTCTACTCACTACTGGATCTGACTTTCAACAAGGATCATGCACCCACTTGCCGGCAGTAGCGTATTGTCGGCAAATTTTTCACTTTAGTCATTTTTTCTTTTCTTTCCCTCTGCGGTGACGGTGCGTTACGCGGCGCGACCGATTCGCCGAGCAACCTCCTCGGCATTAGCATTTTGATGGGACCAGCCCATGGCTAGATCTTTTGCCCGCTGAATTGGTTGGTTGGTTGGTTGCTTGCTTGGTCGGTCGGTCGGTCGGTCGGCGGACTGACTGGCCAACGCACCGCCAGGGACCGAGGGAGCGAAAATGAGATGGAGAACCTATCACTCTTCAATTTTTGTTTCATATTCTGCCAGATCTCTTCACTTTTTCTCACATTTCAAGCGTTCCAGCGTCGACTCCTGTCCGTTCTGGTGAATTTTCAAGTTTCTGATCGCGTCGACGCCACTAAACAACCCGACATCTGTTTGGTCGACTTCGCAATCGGAGGTCGATGCAGACGAAAGAACTTCGTTCGCCTGTTTTACATTTCGAAACCCTCACCTCAACACACGCACAGGAAAACCGAGGACGTCATCGAGATGGAGGTCTACCGTGGGAACGCGAACGACAACGGGGTCCGAAGGGTCCAGAGATCGGGAGTAAAAAGAAGGAGAGAAGATCCGCAAAGTCTCCGTGATCGCTGGACTTTTGTTGAAATACTTAACGTACAAGAGGAGGCGAACAAGCGGCAACAAAAGAAGTGAAAACCAATCGACAGACCGGCGTTCTTTCTCAACGAAAATAGCTTCAAATTGTGGTCGCTCGGTCGGCTATCTTCTCTTTTTTTTTCTTTTCTTTCGTGTGCTCCGAAACTCGCTTCGTTGCCAGGTCGGCAGTTGAACAGACATTCATAATGCTGTTCCACGACAGGGGCGTTGTCGGTTCCCCGTCACTCGTGCCAGCCATAGAAGCTCCATAAACGGAACTTATGAAAGCCGACGCCGAAGTTATCACACCTTGAAAAAGCCAACAGAAGACTCGCGTCCTCTCTCTACAGAAGAAGTCTCTACAGTCTATTTCGATCGAGAGAGAACCCTCTTCCAGAAGGAAACTCGTTGCTTGGAAGACCTGGCAATCGACGGATCGTTCAGAACTAACTAAATTATTGAGTTGAGGAGTGGGGTCGGGAATTTCATGAATTCGGATATTTATTGTGAAATATGAGATGAGAAGCTCATCCGATGGCAAGCGGGTCAGAAAATGTGAATAACACAACATATTTCTCCAAAATGAAAACCCTTCAGAGTTTTACTCTGAATCAACCGAGTTGAAAGATTTCTTGGACTCACGGCGGCCACGTTGTGGTCCAATTTCACGACTCATGCAATCGAATCCAGCGGAATTCAGACTCGAGTTGGTGTGATTCATTTCTCGACTTTTTCGCGACTGGTTGGTTTCCCCGATGGCGAGACGAGGGAGCTCAGATGGAGACAGAGTTTTCCGACGCTTCGGGAGGGACTCTGAGCTCGATGTTCTCCTCGGTCACGAAAAACACCGTTGGCCGCTTGCCTGTCAGCGCATTCATCTCTTATTATTCGCGAGTCTACGCATTACCTCGTATCGCGATTAAACTTGCCCCTGCTGTCAGCAAATTTGAAAAATCGTTCACGGTGGACGAGCTTTTGTTGCTTGCATGGCTTATTGCATGAGTGGCAGCCGAACAGTCGGGCTAGCTAGTTCACCGGTTGCTGCCCACTTGCCAACCGAGCTGCTTGTTCTCTTATCGTCTGCCTCGCTGAGGACCTTAATGTTCTGGGCATTATTGCCATCTCTAGATGCTATCGCTCAGACCTGCTTTAATATCTCGGGTCCTCCGTGCGGAGACGCGGGCCCTCCAAACGAGCCTGCGCGCACTGAGCGTGAGCGCGCTAGCAGCAACAGCACAGACTCGCAGAGTGCTGCAACAAGATCTTGACGCCGATACTTCATTTGTCTCTTCAGAGCAGGAGATTTACTTTCGGGACCGATGCTGCCGCCTCTACGGTTGTTGTCAGAGGTTGAGTGTGAGACTCCGCTGCATGCGATGAAGGAAACCGCGGCGGAGAAGACTCTAGACCTCTCATTAATAAAACGAGCGAAACGAGGCGCCTCAACATGTCGTTGACCGGATGATTTCGTTCTTTACACAACAAACTCGGCCGAACCGAACGAAGTCTCGGGGTGGACAGAAATCCCGGAAAGACTTCGAGACGAAAGACTGATCTGTGAGCTCCGTTGCTTCCAGGATGTCTCGATTGGGATTTTTTTTCCCATGGAGGACTTTGGCTCATGACGCCGTTCAAACACTCAAAACATTCAAGTGGGGCTCACTCACCGTTGTTGGAGACAGGCGACTCGGAACGTGCCATGATGGCAGCTATGCTGAAATCCGTCGCCCTCGGACTCGAAGTCTGCCTGAGGACGGGGCTTTTGACTCCCTCCATCTCAACCACCATTTGGATGGTTGCTGGAACTGGGGTCGAACACACGAGGTAAGAACAGTCGTCACACGAACTCAGCACTTAAACTCAGTTCGATGAAATTTCCCGCCGTTTTCACAGTGAGTTTTCAACCAACGAGATTCTGCTCCTCTTTGCGTTGAGTAGGGGAGAAGTGGAATGACTAACACTCTGCACCGATTCAACTGTTGATGCCTCCAGCCTCGCTTGACTTGGGCGGGACAATCGGCTTCGGGGCTTTTGAGAAATAACTAGAACTGGCACTTTGAAGCACGACTCTTGGCAACTCGACGGGAATCGAGAACGACGAAAGCGACTCGAACTTCCAGTTTAACTTTGAAAGCAGTTTGCCTGCTCGCTACGGGAAGGTCCAGCTTGCTCGTCGAGCTCACTCGGTGTTGACGCAGTTCCTGCGTAGCGTTCGGGCAGCTAGTTTGCTCACTTCTCGCTGTCCGTGGTCAAAGGAACTCGTGCAGGCTGCGATCGAGAGCTAGCGAGACGAACAAGCCGAGTAAAACGACGAAAGCAACAAACAGTTGAGCTGCTGCTGCTGCTGCGGCTGTGGCGAGGTCCTAGATGGGGACATCTTGTTGTCGAACCAACGAACGAAAGAACAAACGGGAGAGGAGGCTCCGCCCAGAAAGCGCGTCAGCTGCCGGCGAGGCGGAGCTCGTTGCCGATGGGCGGAGCGGAGTCCAGTTTTCGGAGGTAGTACGGCGAGATGTTCGACTCGAACACCAGTCGTGGTACCTTTTCCACTTCGCTTATTTGATAAACGGAGGCGACCAGTATTTTAGGTAGCAGACAAGCCGGCTGCGGTAGCAGGCCAGTCACTCACTCACTCAGTCAGCTGCTCGTTGGCGCGATCGATGGGCGCCCGCCCGCTCGATTGACCGCATTCCCAGTCGGAAGTTTTCCTGTGAACCAAATCATCATCATCATCATCATTGATCGATTTTGATTTGGCACTTGATTCGAATTCGCTTTGATCGCTGATCCTCTCGTCGGTTTCCATTGCGAAAAGTGCAGATCGCAACATTTAGTCTGTCAAGAGGGCGGACAGATGACCGCATGGTCCTAACGGACAAAATGACGGTCAGCTAGTCTGCCTGTTTCAAGACGGTCTCTTGAATGAATGCACACTACGATAAGAAGATGCTTTCAGCGAAGACAGATGGCTTTCGCAGATTACAGTGCGAGAAACAGTTGAGTGAGAGCATGCATCTGAGCTAGCGAAACCATCAACAACGACGAGAACACCTTAGACAACGAAAATAAGTTTGTTGACGGTCACCTAATTTGGAAGTCACCTCGCTCGTGAACCACCAGACAACCTCATGACCTCGGGCTGGGAGAGAAATTGCGGCCCGAATGAATCGAGTTCTTCGTGAAAATGAGAAACTTGCCGCTTGTAGCGATAGGCCCATGGTTCACCTGATAGTTGAAGCGTCGTCTGATCGATGGACCTGGTCGTGAGTCTCCCCATCTGCATGAAAGCCTCACGAAGAGGATCTCTCTTCACATTTCATTATCACACGAAATATATAGAGTGGGTGACAGCCTGGGCCTGTTGAAAAAGTTGTAGACCTCATGTCAGGGAGAACCATGTTTTCCTTCTCGCTGAAAAGGCTTTTCGTCAAGAGGAACAGGTACAGGCTGGCTAGAGTGTCGGGTTCACCGGATAAGAGAGCGACTCCATTCTTAGGTCAGCTGTTTATTGGAGAAGTGATTGGGTGAGTGATGGATTAAGTGGAAAGCTGGAGCAAAGTTTCGTTCTCACGGCTCTCGAGAATTCAACAGTCTGTGGTTTTCACGGGCCATTTTCGTCTGTCTGTTATCTTCGCGGATTTCCATTCGCTCGTTGCCACTTGTGCTTGACCGCCCAACAGAGTACTTGCCGAACGCTCTGTCTACCTGTCTTGAGGATGTTTTTCAGGCAGCCCTGCTCCAGTTTGACCGGTTTTACAGTCAGCTTGACTACCCCGGTTGTCGTTGGCGTCGTCAACCACTCACCGATGGAAACGATTCAACCGTACACGACTTGTACTATTCGTTCCTTAGTTATAACGCATCGACCGAGGATGCCTCTTCGAAAAATCTTCTTTCATAGAAATGAGAATTTCTTGTTCCAGCTCCTTGGGAAAAGGAATAATTCTGAATTTCATCGAATCTGATTCGCAAGTTCCTCATCGAGTAGTTCGGACATCAGTTCTCATCGAAGGCACCTCAACCGATTTGAAAATCCGCGATTTTGAGCTCAATGAAACTGTCTTCGACCGAGAGGAGAATTCGCGAGAAGCAGAGACCTTCCTTGGACTGTCTTCTGTCTCGGATGTGTTGCCACTAAAGTGAGAGCTTTTCAAGTCACTCTTGGCCTGATCCTCGTTTCCCGTCATTTTTCTTCAACAGCGGCGCGGCTGCCGTGGGCTGTTGGGTGTCGTCGTGCACTTCACCGGCTCTGCTGCTGCCATCAACGACCACGATACCGACAACGACAACAACTACTGCGAGTTGTGATCCGAGCCGCCAGAGAGCGCCACTGAGAGCTCTCACCTGATTGGCCCCGCCCCATCGAAGATCGGAGAGGCGGGACTTCACACCTCTTTCTACCTAGAGAGTGGTAGTGGCGGTGGTGCTATTGTTGTTGTTGTTGTTGTTGTTCATACTGCTGACGACAAGCTGATTTTGCTGCCTGTTAGTTATATGCTGTTAGCGTTCAGAGAAGGAGGTCTCTTCTGCTGCTGCCGCCGCCGCTGCCGCCGCTACTCGTGCAGCCGACGACACGAGCACCACACCGCAGTCAGTCAACCCCCTGGACAGAGGACAGAGACTCGGCCAGACTTGCGCAGAACGAAGTCCGATTTCAGAAGGCGTGCTCTTCTGCTCCATCTTCACATCAGGACGAACATTCACCATCCGACCAGCTGAGCAGTCGTCCCGTGCTCCGAGCCGTCAGTTTGTGTGTTTGCGCGCGCGCGCAGAGTGACTGTGTTTGTGACACTAGAATCGAACTCCGAACCTGACTTCATCACCGTTTCGTTTGAATAGTTCGTAGTCATAGCTGCCTGTTTTGTCTTCATGAGAGCTGAAACGATCCGTTCAAGATGATCCTCTCCGAGAACTTCGCCTTAGAATTGAACATGAGCCGTCAGACAAGTTCACCGAAGGCAACCGACTTCAGCATCGCTGCCATTATGGCTCGATCCGCATCTCCCTCGACCACAAGTAAGTTCGGTCTCCGATGTTTTCATTTTTACTTCGTTACCCGATCCATGCCACTCCACAGATCGATTCGCGAGTCCCTTCATGCTTCTTTTGAACAGGAGATTCTTATTTCTAACAAGACGTCAGATATCAAAAGCGCCACAGTTGAACGGTGGGGTTGGGGGGCATAGATGCCGAGCCGCCCTCTCTTCCGCCCCTGGAACGCTCTTCGATCGGTTTCCAGAAGAGGAGACGAAGGCGTCCGCTGGAATGAAGACTCAATGAAGAAGACATCAGGCGTCGAAAGGACCTAATTGTCTCGTCACTCACACGCTTGTACCTGGTTGTTGCTTTCGCCGCCGCCGTTGCTGCTTCGAGAAGAACAAGTCAGAGATTCGCAACGGCCCACTGACTGGTCCGATGACTGAAATGACGAGAAGTGGGCGGAAGATAGAGTTCGCCTTCTTTGCTGTCAGCTCGCATTTCCACAGTCTTCCTCACACACTCGATGCACCCTCGTCCTCTCAGATTTTCCCTCGTTTGTGTGCATTCTACAAACTTTTGGGTGGGAGAAGAGAACGCTAAGGCTTGAGATACTGACAAAACTCTCTGCCGGACCAAACATCGTCCCTTCCTGTCGCAGCGAGCTCACTTCGAGGCTGTCAAGAAGAGAAACGAATATATCTATATAAAAACAAGCGCTGTCCGGTCAGGTGTGAAGTTTGCTGACTGCCCGGCTTCCTTGGATAGCGTCTACTACATCCTTGAATCGATTCGACATCGAAGGAGTATCTCTAGGCAAAAAAGGAGCAATCGTTCCAAACTTCATTTTTTTCCAACGGAAAGAGCGCGTCTCGGAGTTCATCCGGACAGCTGTTCCAGAGGAGATAAAAGTCGGGTGGCGCATGCAGACTCCAGGTTTTCCCTTCAGGGTGGTCGAGAACGGCTCTCAACACTCAACTCGCTGATCTAAATGTGGTGCTTCTTCTGCTGCTGTGGAAGAGTGGGGTTTCGTCTCGAATCGTGTTTCGGCATCTCGGCCTTTGTTTCGAGCTTCTCTTGGGAGACTGTAATCACGATCGGGGCGACGACGATCGTCCTCAGAAGAGAGTGCGATTAGGATTCAGCGGCTTCGTGGGCGGTTTGGTGACAATAAAACTCCAAGAGATGTAAACTAATCTTCGTCCCCTTCCCTCGTTTCAGTTAGTCCATCTCCAAGTTCATCACCTCAGCCGTCTTCGCTACCTTCGTCAGCATCGCCGACTCCATGCGCACCGCCGCGATCGAAAAAGATGAAAAAATCATCGACGGACGAGGAGAAAGCCTCTGGACCCAATCCGTACGCTCCTTTACTCCGGGGCGCGTGCAATTCAGCCGCTCTCGATAAGGTCGAGTGTCATCTTGAAAACAGAGATCTCTGGGAAAGGTTCAACGAGCTCGGAACCGAAATGATTATCACCAAAACCGGAAGGTGAGTCTTTTGTCTCTGAGAGAGAGAGAGGGAAGGAGAGGAAAACAAAACGCTTTTTCGGCTGTTCAGACTACTGATCGCGTGCACTTTTTGAGAGCGAGCTCCGCGCGAACGGTTGACTCGATCGCAAGCTGTTCGAGTAGGTGGGGAGTTTGCTTTATGGTCCTCGTTGTTGTTGTCGTCGTCGTCGAAGCCTGATTGCCGGCATTGTGGTCGGGACATCAAGGCGAACAGGCTCGCAATGAACGAGGGGAGTTCGAGGGGCGTGAGTCCCTGGGGAGAATGGCGACAAAACTCAACTTAAATCGACTCACTCAACTTGGTGACAGGAGCCGTCATGATTGACTTTTGATCCGTTCGAAGCGACAGGCAACAAACCAGCGAGCCAACATTTGATTTTCTACATCCACGCCCCTCCGTTTTTTTAGTTGCTTGCTTGGCGACTCTTTTGGATCGAGGATTCGCGAGTGACTTTGAAATTGATAAGAAGACAGCGGTGGAACAAGCTCGGCTAACTGCAAACGCGATGTCACATGCATAGCGCCTAGACGACATCCGCCACCTAGTGCGTGAGCTTGTGTGGCATTGAGATGTCCGTAGACATCTGTTGATGTCTCTGCTGCCAGAGGCGTTAGAAGCGCGTGTCCAGCGTGACTCCGTCTCTGTCGGGGAAAAACTCCACACTCTTTACAAACCCTGCGTTTCCGCGATATCGACCAGCTGTTGCTTTAAGGCTTTTGTGTTTGCGCTCAGGGAAGCTTCAGCGAGACGGAAATTTCCAAAAAGAGTTCGAGGCGCTCGATCATGACGTCGACCGTCTCGCAAAGGATCATGGCTTGTCGTTTGCGGTGGGTTGCCTCCTTTTTGCAGAAGAGTTCTCCACGGTGGGTTTCAAGGGCCACTCGGAGCCCACCAGAATACCCGAACTTCATCGACAAATCAGCATGCAAGTGACACGGCTGCAAGCGTCGTAAAAATACACTCGACCACCGACTCAGTGGCTGCAAGCCTGAGGTTGACAGACAGACTGACTGGCTGGCTGGCTGGCTGGCTCAGATAAAAACGAACTTTGAAATCAAGACTCAGTCGTAAGGTTGTCTGGTTCTTGTCAATCTTATCTTCGTTGTGTAGTCCTGCGTGGATTTAGTTGCTGCCGCCGCCGCCGCCGCAGCAGCAGCCGCGGCGGCAGAGTAGCGGGTTTTGGAGAGGACAGACCAGGACATTCCTCCGAGTCGATCTGACTTTTTGAAAGCTTTCGCCTGCTTCCGTTTCCCGGCGACTGTCTCTCAAAAATGCTTCCGCCTTTTCCACCACGCTCGTGCTCTGAACCGCTCCCAGAGTTTTGTACATGGAAGTGAAAACGTTTTTTTTATTTCGTTATTCTTGTGGTTGGTTGGTCGATAGATCGACATGTTTGACCGGACTGAATGAAAACAGAACTCAACGAAATTCCGGACAAAACCGATAGAATAGCTTGAATCTAATTTTATGAAGATCTGGCTCAATAAATTCGAGCTGACGATCCGATATCTCGTAGACGGCGGCATCGGCGGCAGCTTTTGAACTGGCGCCGACGAACTCACACACGTTCGTGCTGCCGCGGAGCGAGAAAAATTTAGAGAAAAGCAAATAGGGGACCGCTACGTCTTTGGAATCGAACGTTATTAGCGGATGTATCAAGAAGTTTAAACCGCCGCGGCGGCAACTCGGAGTTTCCGGGCGGAGCGTTTTCAAAGAGATCATCGATGGCTTTTGTAAGAAATGTTTTTATTAAAACAGCAAGGATCTCTAGAAACTGAGATCTGGCTGTCGCTCTGTTCAAGACGAGTCTTCTTTCTTCCTTTCGTGAGTCGAGAGAAAAATGTCTGGTCGTGATACTTATGTTGCTCAAGAAGTTGAAGATGCTCCGGTGCAATTAGGGCTAGAATGGTATTATAGGGGGTCATTTAGAGGACACCAGGTGTGAGGTAGAAGACTAAGTGATGCCTAATGGCTAATTCGAGGGGTTGGACCTTTTCTCAGTTGTTCGCTTCGGCTTCAGTCTGTTCGGCCTTTGAGACTTCTGAAGACCGGCTTCACACCTTTGAACAGACGTTTTATTCGTCTCAGGAAAGGTACTACAACTAAAACTCAATCTGCGATGACGACCGGCCCCCGACCGCCTCGTTTGCCTGCACTGCCTGCGACACATTCATGGTCGACGGCAAAAAGTGCAACACCCGCTCCGGGATCGACGCCGGTCGCGTCGAAATGCGCTCAACTTGCAAAATCTACGCGGAAAAGCTTGAGCGACCTTGCAACGAACTCCGCCAAATCAGCCGTGAGACCGCGCCACCTTTTCGAAACTTTTCTCGCGTCTTCTGTAGAATTGGCCTTCTGTTCGAGTGGCGGATCGTCGGCAGGAGGCTTTCAAGTCGGCACTCAGTGACTGAGGGAAATTTAGCCAAAACAATAATCGGGGCGGAACTACATCGCCTTCGAATCGGTCCGTGCGTCCGACCGATCGACCGACCGTCCGTCAGTCAGTCAGTGCTCGTCAGTCAGAGAGAGTCTGATTCGGCACTTCGATCGGGGCACTCTCTGCGAGCGACGTCAACCGTGCCGTAGGAGCCCTTGATGGCTATGCAGCTCGCGCGTGGCCCGGCGATTGTCGTTGACTCATTTTTCTCGTTGATTCTTCGAGCCGGGCCCATGTCATTAGGCGAGAAATTGATTCGACTTCCTTCAGAAGTCCACCGAGCCTCGGAAATCGCTCTTCGCTTCAACGGAGAGCTCTAGGAAGCTCGGGTGAAAGCTTCCACGCCCTGGAATCGATTCATTGTTTTTGAAAATTCAGAAAACGATCGTCGCCGCCGCCGTCGACATCATCGCGGGTCTCAGCGGTCGTCAAACTGCTGCCCGCCATCAGCAGGAATTCTCGGTTCGATAGCCGATCATGGACTTCGATTCCGAAACAAAGGTCCACTCGTGTTGTTCCATTCGTCTGTCGATAACCTTTGAATACTTCGCGAGAATCTTCATAAAAACCGGATTTGTTGAAAAAACTTGAACTCCGAGCAATAGTCGAAGAGAACACCTAATCGGTGGGTTTGAGCCGCTGGCTGACAATGTGGTGGCTGAGTAGAGAGCTCCAATCCACACTTTACGATCTCCGAGGCTGTTCTCGACTGACAAGCTGGCTACCTAGCACGTTCGGAAGGTAGCTAGCTATACTGAGAGGCGGCTGGTAGATTGGATGGATCGCTGTCGCTCATTTCATGCTGCCCGTGAATGAATGAACAACTAACGAGATCCGCTGCAGTTATCCGATTCCGATTCAGATGGTCGACGCGGCGATTCGCTCGCTCACTCACTCACTCCCTCGTTCGCTTTGTCGCTAACAGCTCGCTGAAGTTTCAGCGATTCGCTGTGGGTTTGTTGTTCCCATCGATGGCAAACCCCAACAACAAGACCGCCATCGGTGTTTGTTCATCACGACAATCACTGATTGATTGATTCATTCATTCATTCATGTGTTCGGTTCTGTTGGGGGGAGTTTACCAGAACGCTCAAATCTGATGACCTCCCCGAAAGACAATGTTCACTTGGGTTGAGAATCGGTGGCAAACCATTTGACATTCCTGACCAAACTCCTGCCGAGATGTTCACAACCGCCCGCTGTCAAACGGCGCGGCGCGTTGTTTTTCGGCTGGTTAGCTGTTTTGCTTGCGTTCCGCTGGTTGAGCAGCGCTACTTGCTTCACAAAAATCGAAGAAACAAACTACTACGAACGTAACGCGGTTACCCTCTGCGTAGAACGCCCACTCCCGACGGCTGTAGACTTTGTTCTCGTCGTCGTCCCGACTTCTCCTCTTTCCTCTTGTTCTGGATTTTCTCTCTGCATCATAGTTGGCGGTATTGAACAACGACAACAACTTGTCAAGTCGTTGTTACTCGTGTCTCAAGCAGACTCAATTCTCTGAAATGGCTTTGAGCGAAGCTAGCTAGCCAGCCAGCCAGCAGAGAACGAGGGGGTGAGGCAGGCTGAGTGCCAACTCAAGTGACTGGGGCAATTCCAGCCTTCAATCGCTTGCTTCAACTTGAAGACGACTGACATCTTGAGAGCGGCTTGGTCTGCTGTTTCGTTGCTCTTGTTGTTTTTTTTTTTTTCGTTTTTCGGGTTCGTTTGGCCTAGGCCCCCCGATGGACGCACGTCAGCCTAATCGCGCAGAAGAAACAGCACTAGTGGCCCAATTCATATGACAGCAGACAACGGCGTCGATCGAAATCTGGTTTACGTCAAACAAACAAGCGAGCGAGCGAACGAGCGATCAAATAAACGACAACAAATCGAATAGTGCTTGTTAGACAACTTTGAAGAACTAAATTCTCGAAGCGGATCCTGAGTTTGAGACGATGAGGTCGTAACCGAATTCCTTGACCGTAATCTCATCTTGTCGCGAAGATTGTTCCAAATTCGATCGACATCGAGTCCACGTGGCTCTCAACGAGCAATTAGGGAACGAATCCGCGTCTCCCGGTCGGAGCGTTGGGTGAACGTAACGGACGTAACGACGGCTTCGCTACTGAGAACGAATCGTTAAACAAGTGTTGCACGTTGTCTTTTCAGGAGGATGTTCCCCACTGTGCGCGTATCCTTCAGTCAACTGCCCGTGTCTTCGGAGTACCGCTACCACGTTCTACTCGACATTGTTCCCTGCGACAACAAGAGGTATCGTTATGCATACCACCGATCATGCTGGCTCGTCGCTGGCAAGGCAGACCCGCCGTCTCCGAATCGATTGTACCAGCATCCGGATTCGCCGTACGCCAACGACCAGCTACGAAAGCAGGTGGTTTCCTTTGAAAAGGTCAAGCTCACCAACAACGAGATGGACAAGCAAGGACATGTGAGTAGAGGATCTTCTGTATTCGGAGTTCAGAGTGCGATGCATGCACTTCATTAACCATAGGCGAGCATGCGTGCGGAGATTGTGTTGAAGTCGGGACATGTCGGATTGGTTCGTTCGTCTGTCGTTCGGTAGTCTTAGTGGGTGGCTCGAAGGCGTTGAAACGAAAGCTCGTCTACTTGAGATACGATGAGTATGGTGTCCCATCTTTTAGTCCCATGGTGTCGTTTCCCAGAACGACGGACGAGCTGCTAGCTAACTCACCATCCAGCGAGCGAGCGAGCGAGCGAGCGAGTCTTTTCGCCAACGACAAGCTATTCCACACAAGCAAGTGACGGACCACCCGGTGATACTCTTTCTTTCTTTTTTGCTATGGCACCGGCGATGATGTACACGACTTTTGCCTGCTTCTTTGGCCATCGGCGGGCGGGCGGGCGTTCAGAGTCGATGGCTAGCTGGCTGGTTGGTGAGCTGTCATAAACAAATATTACGCTGACGACCTCAACGCGACGTTGAACTATGCGAGGAATTCGCTTGTTCTCTACCACTGCTCGTTCCAAGAACAAAACCCCCGTCACCTCAAGTACTCGACGCAAGGTCTCAAGTACGCTACCGCCGACAATTCCGACAGTTTGTTTGTTGGGCAATCGCTCGTAGTCTGACCTTGGGCGGCGCGTGAATCCACTGAATGACTGACTGAGTATCTGGACGACCTGGGAGAAGATCGGTCGAACAAATCTTCCATCGGTCCACACGAACGGCGCTTACCGCTGTCGCTCGCTGTCAAATAGATATCATTCTTTGCCGAGGAATCTTTCCCCGGTCGTGGCTAAGAAAGAGAGTGATTCCAGTTTGTTCCAACGAAAGGAAATCTTGGTGACATCGACCCATGGCGACAACGGCGAGGCGGCGGCGGCGGCGACAGTACTCAGAGACCAAGCCACCCAATGCGCTCCGTGTCGCGTTGTAGTTCCTTGGTCTCTTCATTCGAACCGCGAGCGAGCGCTCGAGTCAGTCAGTCGGTCGGTCGGTCGGTCATTCATGATGTCGGGTGAAATGGAGGGAAGTTTCTTCCCTCCGTTCTGCTAGAGGAGGAAGAGACAGAGAAGAGCGGGGAACGACAAGTAACTCTTGAATTGTATTTAGTCGACGACGACGACGGGCGATTGTCTCATTGAGTTCGTTCGTTCGTTTGTCTGGCCGAGTGAATCTCAGGCGACGCGAAGACGACCGAAGGCTTCCGATTTCCATTGACGCTTCGTTGACGCCGGAAGCTGATCGTTATTCGATCGCAACCAACAACTGCGATAATAACAATTCACAATCAGCAGTGCCGGCAGCGAACAACACCATCATCATCATCATCAGCGGCATCAATGGCTGGCTCCAATAATTGGCAATGTCTGTGAAATATGAAACTGTTGTCGCTCATTTCTTATTCATTAATACGAGGCGACTTCTGCTGCCATTGACGCCGCCGCTGTTGCATTCACACCTGCCTGAATGGATGCCGGTGTTTCTGCCTGAGTGTCAGCATGGGGCTTCTTCAATTACGACTGTTTTCGGCTGACCGAAACACAATCGACATCCGACTAAACTTCGATTCGATGTCTCTTGCAGATCGTGTTGAACTCGATGCACAAGTATCAACCACGCATTCACCTCATCCGAAGACGGGCATCGGCGGCCAATAGTCCGATCGGGAACGTTGAAGAAGAGGAGTGCAAGACATTCGTGTTCCCCGAGACGACGTTCACGGCCGTCACTGCGTACCAGAATCAACTGATCACCAAACTAAAAATTGACTCGAATCCTTTCGCGAAAGGTTTTCGTGACTCTTCTCGACTTAGTGATCTTGAACGGTGAGTTAGAGAACCTCGACGTCGATCCCTCTGATAATGATTCTAGAAGAGCTCCAGCTCCTCAAACCTCAAAGACTCCTTCGGGAATTCATCGTTTCTTCTTGGAATTCCGCTTCTCGGGAACGAAATCTGAAACGGGAGCGGACAACTCTCGAAGGGGCGGGCGGGCGGGCGGTCGATCGATGGGTGCCGGAACCTGTTCGCTAAATTCATTCATTTCATTTCAGCGAGACGATGGAGAGCATCCTCGGTGACAATCCATTTAGCCGTCTCATGGCCGATCCCAGTTTGATGCCGCCTTCAATGGCGCCTTCAGCTCCTCACGAGCCGTCCCTAAACGGTAGCGGCGGTGGTGGCGGTGGCCTAAGCGGCGTAGGAGGTGGCGGTGCAGCTGCAGATCCCGCAGCTTACTTCCAGCATATGGCGGCAGCGTACGCCCAGCATTTGGCGCTGTTCGCTCAACATTCACCCTTAACTGCGCCTAGTGCGTCGACGGCGGAGGCGATTCAGCAACAGCAGATCTACGCCTTGCGGATGGCGGCGCTGAGTCAGGCCGCTCTGGTACAGGCGGCACAGCAACACATGCGCCAGAGCCCACCTTCTTCTGCACGCTTCAGTCCCTACCCTGTTATGAGGTCCTCGGTGGCGCCCTCACTGCCCCCTACACCGGGTCGTTCGAGTCCTCAGATCGATGTGTGTTCACCTTCTCCCGCGAGCTCTCCTCTGCCGGCTCGTTCTCCTTAGTGCAACTTGAACACATCAGACATCAGATCACAGGAAAAGTTCAGTCCATGCGGGTGATTTAAGAGAAAATATTAGTCACTTCAATGGATTGATGAATGGATGAATGAATTGATTTAGGGATGGATGGACCCTAGCGATCTCTAGCTACGAGTGAAACTATAAAGTCCGCTCTCCGCGGCGGCCGCTGCAGTATTTCTCATTCACGATAGGATTCCATCTCTGCGCAATAAATAAATGGTACTATGAAGTTCGAAACAGATATCAAAGCGGGTCGAGGTGCTCGCTCTCTCCTGAACTGAATTCCTTGTTAACTGTATCATAAGAAGTACATAGTTACGTTTGCTTTATGACACCGGAAGATCAGTCAGTCAGTCAGTCAGTCCGTCAGCCAGAATGGCAGTCAGTAAGTCAGAGAAGGCTTCAGTCAGTCAGCCAGCCAGCTAGAACATCGAAAAAACAAATCAGAAGACTAGGAGTTCGGACGGAATTAATGGAAACGAGAGGAAAAGATCCGGCGGCGCGAGGGGTGGAGAGTAGCTCCTCCGCGCATGCACTCGTTGACTGATCGATCAACAATCCAAGATGCAATTTGTACATAACGAATTTAAAAACAGAAGAATAAAAGTATCGAAAATGATAACGAAAACAGCGGCTATGATCAATGCTGACGATTGAACCAGCGGAAGCGGTGTTGAAACTCGAGTTCGTCTTCTCACGTGAACGGTGAAGGATGACGTGGCTTTGATTCTGAGTCAGGGGGTGACAGGATCGGCAATAGCTCGACTCAGAGGAAGATCCTATTCAGGATTAGCGAGACGTTTTCATTTCTTTTGTTCTCGAAGAAACGAACAAATTAACGGAATCAAACGGATGAGCAGAACTGAATATTTCCCAAAAGTGTCTGATAGAAGATTACATACCACATTGAGATCGATTCACGTTTGACTCGAGTGTTGGAGATCGAACGGAAGTGGATGTAACGTCAATGCAATGAATAAACAAATTGAAAGATCAAAAAACGAAATTCCGAAACTTTATTCCGTGGGTATTTCCAGGACATGAGTCAAATCTCCGAATCAGTCCAGAGAACCAATGAATCTCGTTCGGCTCCTTCCTCGGATCACGAATCCCGATCAGGATTGTCGGTCAATCGTCGTTCTTCAACTGCTGAGAGGAAACTGAGTCAAAAACATCATGGTCTCGATCTGATAAGTGTATCTTTTTCCAAAACTCTGAGGTGCCCCCACTCCTTCCGGAGAGCGAAGCGAAACAGCAGAAAACGGGTCGACAGCAAACATTTTGATAAATTGACATAGAACAATAAATCGTCCGCGTGACTGTTGTCCTGCATTCCGCTTCGTTTGAGTGGTATCGAGCCGAAGAGTGAAATGAAGAACCTGACACTCAAGTGACTTGTGATGGCAGATGGTACCTACTTCGGTCGGCTGGCTGGTTGGTTGGTCGGTCGGTCGGATGGTTGCTTGCCTGCCTGCCTACCTGGTTGTTCCGATAGTTCCTGTCGCGATCGCTCGACGAGGTCGCTGTCGTTGAAATCGAATTCCGCCGCCGTCCGCGGTCGTCAACTCAACTTCGGTACTTTTTTTCTTTCTTCAAATTGAAATTCAATTGGAAAAGCAATTTATCATCAGAGCGTGTTTCCGTTGGCGTCTCTGTCTCTGGCGTCAAAAGACATCATTAGATATCGAGTTAACAGCATCGGCTTCGTCGTGAAACGGAAATGCGCTCCGCTGTAGGGAATGAGCCGTTTTTGTGCATTTTATTCGGTCTTGTTTCTCTGTTTCATTGGTCGTTCGTTCATTTCTATCGAAGCTGCCGAGCCTGTCGCCGTTGTTCGGTTGCTTCCGCCGAAGTTCAAGCAATTTATCAATGGGTTTCATTGTTTGACACGCGCGGCCCCGTGCCCCCACTCGGCTTCCATGGTTACCACCAGCAGGCGCTCTCCAAGAGAGAAAATCTGGCTGGAGTTCGCAGGACGATTTCTCTCGATTCCTCATCACCGCGGCGCGGCATGCGCCAAAACGACGATAGCATCTAATATATCGAGAGAGTAGGTGTATGTATGCGCGGAGATGAATGTGTTTCGCGAATATCTACTACGGCTACTTCGCATGTAGCCTATTGTTTGCTTGCTATGCACAGGGATGACATTTGACCATTTGCTAAATCTATTGTGTGTCGGTGAGAGTGTGCTAGTGCAGCACTCGTTGCTCGACGATAATGGGATCGATACCACAAGCACGGCCACCAACGCCAACACCATCCTTACCGATTCTGCTGCTACATCGCACACACACATAAACAAACACATAGGGACACACTTTCGTTCAACACTCACCCCCCAGTGCGCGCTACGCCATCATGGACACAAAGGATCTGTGGAAGTTAATGGTATGCCACCGTCTGTCAAATCATCCGCCCGCCTGCTTCGCTGCTGAATTGTTTGCTCTCATTGGCAAAGCAGCCGATGGATAACCCCTTCCGCTCGTTCCGAACTGTGTTCACCCGGAGTTTAACAGCGGTTAGAGCTCGGGACCCGGATCTCCTTCTTCCAGAGTGGATCGCTCTGGTTTCTCCGAACACGAAGGATCGTTTTAGGTCGAGCAACTGTCAACCAGAAATTTCGGGACCGTTTGCGTTGGTCCTCCGCAGTCTTTTGTTCTAATCATAGCGCCTTTCGCGAAACTTCATTAACGCTGAAAACACGTTTGGCTCGCTTATCACTTTGACCGCGTCACCATACTTGATAGAACGTTTTTGTCTCAGGTTGGACTCTGCGCGAGGATGACGACGATGAGACAACTGTGGACAAAGAATGGAATTTTCACAGAAATGTTCTCTCGGTGTCTTCAACGCTCACCGAAATTCCTCTTGCTCGTTGATAGTACACTCGCGGTAACTGACAACGAAAACGACGGTTGAAAGACTGGCAAGCTAAATAACGGGGAGGCGAACGGACAGACAAATAGATAACAATCCACTTAAGCTGATGAGATGATGGAGTTGCCACCGCTTCTAGTTTGGCCACCGCTCGTTCTTCATTTCGTCCACTTCAAGCTTGCGGGAAGGATTTCTCGGGTGTCCGCGCTTGTCTCGAGGCAGTGCAACTCTCGAAGCGTTTCCAGGCACAAAGCGAGAAACAATTCGCATCGATTCGATTTCGGATCGAACTCTGGACATCGCCCAACTAGTGCTAACCTGGAAATGGATTCTTAGAAATCCAAACGAAAACAGCGACCCATAGGATTGGCCGAGGAAGAGACGATGAACTTGCAAAGACGAAACGCAATCGCGCACTTTCCAGAAGAAAAACTAAAAAGTCGAACAAGATTTGCATTTCCGAGAATAAGGCCCTGTTTTCGAAAATCCAGAGTCGGATCTGTCGACGTTTGTTCGAAGCCAATCCTTGTTTTTGTTTGTTATTTACCATCTACGAGCAGTATATTAAAGTTGGCAGCTTCGCAGTTTTCGGTGTTGCTAATGATGCTTTTGTAGATTTCTTCTGAACAGAATGTTGTCTGCACCTGGTAAGCCGTGGCCGGAGCGCTTTCTCGGAACTTACGTTTCTCAGGAAATTGCTTCAGCTCACTTCTGATAACGTCTTGATAGTTGACTGACTAGGGACCACTGACCAGTGAAGAACAAGAGCTTTAAATTTGTCGGAGGGAAACACTGCGCCGGGCTCACACTTATCGCGCACTCACGGGTGCACAATCATGACGAAATTCTCGCTTTTTAGTTATTGTCTTCCGAATCTTCCCCAACATTCATCCGCTGCGTTAATTTCATAACTTTCCTTGGGTTCCGATGCTCCCGGCGACTCTAATCTCTGATTCGTTGGAACGCAGAACCAGCACGCGAGGTGTTTCGGGAGAAAAGAAACCCAGTTCCCAAAACAGAGAAAAGTATTCGGTCATTTTCAGCTGTTGTCGTCCACCTTGAAAGTGACTCGGGCGATCGATCTATGGATCGCTTGAAGCCAGTGATAGCAAGCTACTCGTCAGCCAAGTTCTCGGTCCGTCAGCAAGAGTCAGCCGCTTCGTCCGTCTGTGCATCGGCGACCTACAATGAGTGTGTCTGGTGAGTAACAAAACCCTGTTGACTTAGGCGCCAGACTGTGATGTTTTCAGTCGAACAGGCCCTAAAGTGTTATTGTGCGCACAATGAGCCACGTCTGGGCATTCGGAGGGCGCACAATCCTTCAGCAAGATAATTCAGCGAATCGTCTGAGCTCGAGTCGGTGGTTTGTGGCACGCGATCGCTAACGAACGCGATCAAATTCTTCTCCTGACCCGGTACAGGTGAAACCGTATTCGAGCGTTGTGAACTGTGCCAAACTTCTCGAAAGTTTGTATATATGTACTCGCTTTCGTCCGGAACGGCATGGCCTGACCATTGGTCGGGGAACTTCGGAAGCCATCGCATTCAGAAACCGAGGACCTACCGCCTCGTCGTCCACTCTTAAGACGGCCAAACCATGATAACTTTGCTCTGAATGAATGTCATTGACGAAGCTACAATCAAGCCCACCAGCGGGATAATTGTATGGACGACGACGCGATGCCAACCAGCCAATGCAGACGTCTTGTGTGAGAGCAGTTATGCAGAGCTCCGCGAGTCTCGGTGACAGAGTTCTATGCACTTCCCAACTTCAACGTTTTGATCCGTTTTGAAAGAAGTCAGTCTTCCCTTCCATCAATGAAGCTCGGTCGCAAGGGTCTTGGAGTATCGTGAAATCTCAAAATCAAAATGGAATGGGTTTTGGCTTGAGGGCTTCAGCGATTCAGATGAGCAGTCCCAATCGAGTCGAATGGTCCTTTCGTGTCACTCATTGTCAGTGAGAGAGCCCGGAACGTTTTTCGAGTAGAACAAAGCGAAGTGCGACGGCCGTCTCCCTCAGCGGCTCTGTTCCCCGCTATTGCGCACCTGAAGCTCGTCATGAGCTTCGACAAAGTCTCCGTCATCGAAAGCGTCCTCGTCTCTGAATTTGACAGAAGGAACGAACTGAAGAGACGGCGAATTGGTGACCGCGTGGTTCAAGGTGTGAAGGGCGGACTTGATGAACATCATTGACGGTTGCTGCTTCGACGATGAAAGCAGCAAGTGAGCAGCAGCGGACATCGACTCAGTCAGTCAGTCACTCGCGCTAGCCGAGAGAGCTTTGGTCTGTAATTATAGAGTGAGTTGATGCCGCCAGTGAGCCAAGTTACCGAGAATGCTCCGATGGTGAGCAATACGTTCCTCATCGACTGGTGAAGACATGTGTAATGCGACACCGAGCGATGGAACGGCGATCCAGGCGACTGTGGAGAACCGTACGAACCGACAGGCCAGGCGACGAATTCACTTCCTTTCCATAACGTGCGGCAGAAACAATCGACTCCACAACGACATTAAACGGTGAATGTCATTCCAAATGCAGCGGAGTGATAATAATTAGCGAAACGACATCAATAATCGAAACACGATTCCGAAGCTTGTCACAACAAGATTCAGTGATTCGATGATTCATCACACAGCCTCACGAACCATGCTCTACAATCTCCAACTCGAATCGGAGTTCTCCCCATGAGGGACTCGAGCAGTTCACTCGAGTTCTTGAACACCAGATTTCCATCTTCCGTTCGTCGGGAGGGAACTTCGGGAACTTTCCCGACCTCGAAGTCGAATGTGCGAGTTTGTGTTGTGGCCGTGGCGTACTCAGCAGCCGCAGCAGCAGTGGAGGAGTCTGTGGTAGTGGACCGGGCTATGGTGGTGGTGGTGGTGGTGGCGGCGGTTCTTTTTCTAGCGAAGGTGTGAACGTGGGGCGGACTTCGCATTCCTCGGGATCATCGGCGCTCCCTGATCGTAATTACAGGGCAACCGAAATCGGCCTTTTAGTGAGTGAATCGGGCTTCAAAGAAGGACGAGCCGACTTCGTGAGGTGGTGATGCCCCAACAATCACACACAGCCACACCAGCCGACGCGCACTCTCACACACACACACACAGACTCTCGGTACATAGATCGATGAACGGACACCTGAAGGATGCTCCTTCCAATGGTTATACATTCTTCCGCTGTAGTTGGTGGTCAACATGATCTAGCCGACCCAATGACCATTATTGAGAGGACGAAAATCATTTGAGAGACAAAACTCCGGGACGAAAATCTGAGCGAGTGGGAAGGACACCGCTTGAGAGGACGCACAAATGGCGGCGTTCGATTGAAAATCGAAAATAAGTAGATGCGACCAATCTTTGTGTCCAGAAGAAGATTTCAAACGAAGTCTCGAAGCTCGTCGATGATAATTCTTCCTCTGATAACGCCGCGGGCTTGGTACGGTTCGATGGTAAGCAAGCAAGCGAGCGAGCGAGGGTTGGCAGCAGCAGCAGCAGCAGTTTGACTGGCTCGATGGATGAACGGACACAGCGGTGAGATGAAAGACTCAAGAGTTCTTCGCGGACGATTGCAGCTTTCTTGTCCGCATTTCAGCGTCGAGGGACGAAAGCGTCTGGAAACTGGAGAAACGTCTTGAAAATCGTGGGAAAGCTGTCGTCTCTCGGCTCGGAGTCGAAACTCTTGGTGCCGAGAACGTTAGCTACAAACCTCCTTTAACATCCGAACGCGGTCATATCATCATAGCACTAAAGGACGACGTCGACGAGAAAAAAAAGGAAAAAAGAAATCGTCGTCGACAACGACTGCGACGAAGGAGGAGGAGGAGGACGACCGGCGGCGGCGACAGCCGACGCGAAGTCGACGACGACGACGACAATAAGGAGGTGCTGCAATTTGCCGAAAATCTGTAGCAGTCGCCGGTTTGTTTCCCGCGCGTTCTGATCCTGGGTGCTGCTCTCGACCAGAACGGCGATGCAAACATTTGACGAGCGTCAGCATTTGTCTCAAGCGAGCCATCAGCGGCTACGGTGGCAAGAAACGCCAACATCACTTCGCCCTGACGGAACGTGAAGCCAATTTGTCAACATTAGCGTCACGTAGCGACGAGCGTTTATTTGCTGCGCCGAAATTTCGGACCCACCGTCTGAGTCTTCTTGGGAAGCCCGTCTCGACACAGAGCAAACGACAAACACCGAATTGTCAAGAAACTCCAATCAGAGATCGATGTTCACGATGATCTTGGTTGAGACCGGTCTTCAACGTCGAAGTTCGCGAAGTTCTCGATGTTAAGTGACTGACTGACTGACTGACTGACCGGTCGATCAATCGGCCGACCGACCGACCGACCGGCCAGCCGTCCAATTCATAGCTTCAGCGCTCGCGTTCCATGGTACATGGAGCACTTAACATTCTCACATGAATTCCGAACATGCCGAAGAAGACGACCCAGCCACGTAGCTTCCTTGAGACGTGTTCTCATTTTTCTTCTGTGAACTAGACAGGACAGAGCTGCGGTGGATGCTGCACAAAAATAAATATTATCATATCGCTTTGAGATGCGCCCGCTGAGCGACCAAATAGGAAACGAAACGACGAGATGATTGGGACATTCATTCATTCATTCATCCATCCATCTATTCATATAGTCAAACGGCTTTAAAAAGCATCGAGTCTCCGGACAATCGCTTTGGGTGGTGGTTGCGTTTGTCAATTGATCGAGGAAATGTTCACCGGGTGGTCCCGAGATCGTCTGCTTTGCTTTTTCGATTCTATGGAAAGCATGCAATTCAAGGAAGGGTTCATCCAAGCTCTGTAATTTGTTTTCCAGAGCCGAGTGCAAAACTCCCGAGCTTTCGGAAAGAATGCCTGCGAGACCTTGGACGTTCATCGGATTCAACCGCGCTTCAAGTCGATGTGGGCGATTTCGTGTTGTGACATATTTTCCCTCTTTTCCACCGACGCTCTCACACCAGAGGGAAATGACGCGCGGCTAAAGCACACCTCGTGCCAACCAGAAGGGCGGGAACCTCTGCTGTTGGTTCGGAACAAAACAAATGAGCTAATGCGTGAATATTCGAAAGAATACAGCTGGACATCAACGACCGAAAACAAGCCGAGCACGAGTTGAACATCGTCTGACACACGAATCTGTTCTCAGCCAGAGTCGTTAATGATCCGTATGAGGAAGTCTGGACGACTTCCAAGTGAGACTTCAACGCCGCACTCATCACTCAGCTCGGCTCGGTTCGGGTCCGCTTGCTGCAGACTCGGCACGCTACTAGAAACAGAGATCGACGACCACGGCGGCGGCGGCGGCGGCGACGATGGTCAACGAAGCCAAGAAACCTTCCCGTCAAGTGGTCAGAAGCGACCTACACAGTATCGTTCTCTTGTCTGCGCTCGTTGTCTTGGAACGTTAGTCTACACAACAAGAGTATCCTGAAGAGCGCAGCCAATTCACTACACCGATGCCAGGCGTACATTTTCGGAATCTCAGAGTGCGATCCCGATCCCTGAAAGAAAAATAAAATCGAAAACTCGAGTTCGGATAAGATGCCGCTGCTGCTATCGATCGAGTAATCAGCAAGGTCCTTGTGCCGGTGTTCGAGTTGGACCCTGCTCCATTTGCCTTGTTTGGTTCCTCTGGCGAGGTGACAGATCGTGACTCCAAACAAATAAAGATCGTCGATAACGGTGACCCTTACAATCAAAGGCCATATGGGGCTCGCACAAAAATCCCAACTCTCAGCTAGCCTTAAACTATGCAGCGAAAGAGTCCAGTCTGGCTCGGATCGCTGACTGACTGACTGACTAGCGTTATCTGATCCTCGAATGGATCGAGAGAAAAAGAGATTCAGAACCATCGAAAGAAGGCGCTAAGGCACGCGGTGTGAAGTTTCCTCGAAATTAGCTCTGTATTGTTGAACGTATACTGGCTCGCCGCTGTCTGAAAACTCTGCTGGTGAGGTTGGGCGAGGCGAGTCGAGAGTCGAGACTTTCGAGCGAAGCCTTCGACAACAACGATGTCGCACATTAACACGAACCGCACTCGATGGGGAGAAAATAAACGGACAAAACGAGGTCGATACACACTAACGAATGGACTGAAGGGCAACACAAACAAAGTTCACGACGAGGACCCGAGTTGAATGAGTTGCATCAATCAATGCTAACACGATTCGTTCTGGTGGATCGGATCAGACTCACGTTGATTCGCAACACGCTGTCATCCCAGTCATAAATTTATCGACGTTTCATCCCAAATCTTTTCCGATCGGATGTTTTACAGTTGGAAGGGTTGGAGCGACTCCAGGACTTCTAGCAAGAGCGAGAGGAGCGGAAACTAACGATGTAGATCAAGTTCGCGTCAAGTTCAAAAGCGAAAGAAAGTTTCTTATGTTCTTATGCTGTCAAGAGCAACGGAAATCCCGCGATCTTATTGTTTGTTAGGTGAAGGATAATTGATAATTCCGAACTAACGTTCTCGGATCGATGCTGACCCCGCCAGAACGATGCAAGGGAGCAGGGGAATCCACCCGAGCACGGGTTCTCCTCGATTTCTGCGACTCCTTCAGGATACAAGACCGATGATGTCGGAACTGTTCGTTCTGAATGGCCGAATACGAAATTTCGGAACAAGAAGCTCCCAATGAACTGTGAAGTGGATCAACACATTATTACTTCACATGGAGGATGAGCGACTGCTAGCGCCATCTAGAAGCGGTCCGCGTGAACAGCGAAGTGCCGGCGCTGAGTCGATTTCGCGAAACACGGTAGCTGATCGCTTCCCCGCGCCCACCAACGGGGTTGACACAGTCGGAATCTAGTTCTGTGGATGGACTGTCGCCCTGCCTGACCGCCTGACTGACTGCTCATACGATGCCGTTGTCATCGTTGTCTGATCCGAACTGATCGTGTTTGCATACAACACCCAAGTCTTGAGGAAAGCGAGCAGCCTTCTGGTCGTCGGAGAATACAAAAGAGACTCACTTTCTGGTCTCTTCTCTCTTTCGAAGTGACTTATCTAAGAAACCATCGCGCCTCCACTCCGAACGAGAGAGGACCACCTCGGCAGAAGGCATTGTTGCGCATAAAAGGACTACCATGCTCGTTCGTTCGTTCGTTCGTTCGTTCGTTCGTTCGCCAGTCAGTCAGTCAGTCGGTCGGCCACAATGGAGAGCCGACTAGTCGTGTTGATTCTAACACTTGATAGCTTCGTTCTCGATTGCTGTGTTTGGAGATTCTGTAGAGCAGGACAGAGGAGAGAAAGATCAAGGGGGAGGGGAGGAGAGCCCACCGGGATGAATGGCCGAAGAATCTGTTTGCGAAGATCATCATCTCAGGACAATGCGGCGCGAAATGATCTCAACGAGCGATGGCGAAGTGAAGCGACCGATAGAAGTTGTCGTTGAAATATAACCGTGATCTGAGCGAGCGAACAGCGAGCTGATTGACCAACCAAGATCAGGGATTCCGCTACCGAGTCTCCCACCAACTCGGTGCTTGTCGCTATGAACCGCGGGACGTCTTCAACAAGTTACGGCTTCCCCGTTGCCTTCCTTCCCATGTTAACATATTAATAGCTCCTGACTTCGGTCTTGTGATCCCGCTGCTGTTAAACAAGTGCTTTCATTTTTTTCGGGTTTTCGAATCGAGCAAAGTTCAGTGGACTTGTCGTCGGCGGCGGCGGCGGCGGCTCTTGCTGCCGTTGTCGAAGTCAATGTTGTCGCTGTTGTTGTTGTTGTGGTGGCGGCGGCGGCGGCAGCGGCGATGGTGATCGGTGACATTGATTGAATCAGGACCCCCGTGGGGACACTTATATGCCCACTGGCCAGAGCAGCGAGCGTTCTGCAGAAAGGCGAACACAACGGCGATAGCAGCGGTGATCGGTTGCCGTGTCATCGGACGACCAGATCTCTATTGAACGCCAGAACGAACCCACCAACAAACAAATGTGTAGACACACGGACACTTGGACGATTGCTCTATCGGTCGCTCGGACGGACTCGTTGTCGATGACTTTCCTGCTCGCTGCGTCTTCAGGTTGCGCGACGGTCGTCGTTGCTGATTCGCGATAGTTGCTGTCAAGCATGTAAAAAACTGCCTCTAAAAAAGTCAGCAAACTTCTCGAATGTCCACCGACTTGTTAACGAGCTCGTTGCCTGAAGCGACCGGGCGAGAGAGTGGACGGTGAGCATCCGGTAGCGGAACACAAACTTCTGCAAAACAAGTCAAGTCGAACCTTTTGATGAGTGGCATCAGCAGGAGCAGCAACATCTCTTTTGTCGTGCTCTACGCGTCGGTCGGACGCCAACATCGAAGGAACAAAATGCATGATCACCAGCAGCGGTAGCATAAACAATGACGGGCCTAATGCACTTTTGGCAGAAGCTGGTCAGAAGATCGAACGCATATTGGAATGTTTCTGCTTCGTCGGCCGTTTCAGCTATTGTATGGTAACTGTTTCCTCGCGAGTTCCCCTCCTGTCGTAACTCTTCGGCAGTCGGATGGATGGACGGACGGGCGGGCGAACTTCAGACAAAAATCAGGAGCACGAGCCTACTCGCGTGCGTTTGTCTTACTGTCGGTTGGTTGGTTGGTTTGTCTATCCATCACTCGACTGAGTGAGTCCGTCAATCTGTTCCTCGAAAACAGAAATGCTCGTTGATCAAACATCGAATGATGAGATCTACTCTCAGCGATCGGAGCCACGCGACCACAGAACTGAGGCAGCGAAGTTCGTTTATTCCGCTGAGGTCGGACATGATTTGGAACGATCTTAAGACTCTCCTTCTCCCAGAACGATCGAATAATTTCAGGGTCGAAGCGATCACTTGAACAAAGAGGAAAAACTCCGCCGGATGAAATCGTGCAGTAGCACAAAAATCAACATTCCGGCGACTCCCTGCTCCGCAAAACACATAAATCGAGTCGGATTGGTGTTTCAGATTTGCACTTTGATCGCGTTGAGCTGAGCGGAGCCTAAGGTCCTGACAAAGGGATCCTCTTCCCGTGATGACTACTGGGCCAGGGTAGTGGGTCACTTTGTTGTTTTATATTATCACTACTGAAACAAGAAGAATAAGCGAAGCCGTGGTAAGCAGTCGAGCAAGCGGATCGACAGAAATCGTGATGTCTCAAGCAGTTCGGCACGGCAGGGGATTGGCGGAAAATAAACGAATTTTCAGAATAGAGAAAATCCTCCAAGGCCAAGGAGGCAGAGAGAAAAGTAACACCAGAAGACCGAGTTTAGACATCGGTGCTGCTTACGGAGAGTACCGGTAGCATCGAGCGAATTGCACGTTTCTTCGGCAAAGATCGATGATTCGCCCGCTCAACAAGCGATGCGCTGTATAATCGGTAGTGTTTCGAGTCAAATCGATACGCATTCACCTGAGTGGTGTTTTCATCTCCATTCAATCTGGTCAGGATGAACGGATTTCGTCAAACTGCCTCTTCTCTACCGACGAATCGGACCCTGATCGATGATGAAAAAGCGTCGACCCCGTATCCGTCCTCGAGTTCATCGCCGGCATTCCTCTATCGCTCCGTGCATCAACTCAGAAATCGTAACATCGTCGACATCCACGCCCAAGGTCAGGATCCGCGAAAGGAAGGCTCGAGCTGAACTCGAAACGTTCATTGACTGTGTCCGTAGCGTGGCTCCCATTCCATGGTCTTGCCGTTCAAGGAAATAATAAACGCATGTCTTGGATACTTGAAAGAAATACTTCGTGTCTTGAATTACGCCTCTTTGTCTACGTACACATAATAATACCTGTGCTGTGAGGGAATCCGCTCGAACAGCGATCGACGGAGCGACAGGTCCAGGCTACAGGAATGTCGTAAAAAACGTAAAAAATCAAGAGATACTCATACGAAGGTGTTCGAAGCGATCGCTGTTGCAGCCGTGGCCGTCATTGAAGATGCATTCGAAGCGAATAAGAAGAACAGAAGCCTTTGTGCCCAAGTCAGAAATTCAGACAGTTCCGCTTTTCCCACGGACCTTCTTTTTGTTTGGACTCAATGAAATATCGAAACGTCATTGAGAGCTACCGTGATGGATCTTCGTGTGAAGATCGCTCCCTCATTTGCTTGAAGACCGAAGATCGCCCTCGTTCATGCCTTCAACACGAAATCGGCCGCGGCACCGAGAGCTGCGACCACTGGTTTTCTGCTTCGTCTGTTTTTGAATTCAATTCACCTCGTTTCATTCAATCTCACGGTTGCCAGGAGCCCTTACGGGTCAGCTGGAACCGAACCTCTTCGATGCTCCGGATCTTGAGCTTCTGCTTGATTTCAATTTCGTCATTGTTTCTGGATTGATTGAAGAATTCGAGGTTTACGACTCGACGGACGCGAGAGACATTTTCAAAATTTTCATCGTTGACGACAGATGCGGTTCTCGTGCGTGCCAATGTACCATTTGCGTATGTAGTAGGTCGGCCTGTCTGCCGGCCGGCCGACAGGCAAGCGCACAGCGCGCTACGCCAAGCTGAAGGGATATCAATTTAGGTAGCGTGACAAAACTGTGGACAGGAACCGCTGAGTCTTTGGTTATTTTCAAAATTCGTCAGTTGTGGAACAAGATAACACCGGCACGTCAACCGGGAGGACGTACAACATGAACTACTTTCCGGTTCATGACCAGATGGTCCTGGGCTAAGGAAGCGGTTCTCTGGTTGTGATTAAAAACTTCTTCACTAATTTTTTCATCAAAAATCGGACGAAATTGCTGGGAACGGCTTCAACTTCGAGATCAAAGGAAACACTTCCACAAAACCTATATGACAGGGGACCGCATGAAGGGATCGCGGTAAGATCATCGTTTCCGGCCGGGGTTCCCGCAGAGGAACAGTGGATAGCTGAGTGAGGGACCGAAAGGGGGCGAAACGAGGAGAGCGAGGATCCCGAGGCAAGGAAGGGCAAATTCAATTAGAGTTGTGGTCGACATTTAGACATCTGCGCAGGGACAACGAAGGGGTGATACAGAGAACACAACAACCACCGCCACCACCACCATCATGAGCTGGCTGGCGAAGAAACGAACGAACGAACGGAAGACTGGCTGACTGAGTTAGTGAAAGAACAACCTGCGAGTAGATCTGGCAAATGGACGACCAGACCGGCCGGTAGGCAGACAAACAAGCGGTGAACAAGCATTTCAGAAGACAGCCGGCGCGGGAGAGAATGCGTCCTCATGCATCTCTGTAGGGAATAAACAAATTGGATATTACCTCCGAGGAGCGAGCTAAACTCCTCTTTTCAGAACAACTCTCCACGACGACGACGACGACACCGCAGTGCGACACAACAACAACAACGACAACAACAACAGCCACCACCCACTCCACAACAATCACACGGGCGAGAGCAATGACAAACTCCCGTAAATAATAACAGTTACAACTTCGGTCGAGGCTGCTGGGCTGGGTGAATTTTGAATCCGCCGACTTTGTTCTCCAACTTATTGCCATCACTACGATGACGAAAACGGCGATCAGCGTTCTAATGGTGCTCTATGTGCTCCGTGTATGTATATCTGGGAAATTCTGTGTCTGAAACGAACGCTCTCTTTACTCGGCGCTCTCAAAGAAGTTTCGATGGTTTTCATGAGAAACTCGCGTTTGCCAACAGGAATCATCAGAGACTCCGTGGATCCGAAATTTCTAAGTATTTATCCGATATTTTTTTCTCACTTTTTCAGTGTCTCCAGGCTCATTTATGCGCGCGCGCGCCCGGCCGGCCGCTCCGCTCGAGTAATTCGGCAGCCAACAAACGATCCGAGGAACATGTGTGCCGTGAGTATCCTGTCCTGACGCACTCTGTTTGTAAGGCTGTCTTTTCCCATTTCTATTGCTCTCGGTCTCAGTCACTCAGATGGATATCTGAAATGCCTGCTCCGCGCGCTGGGTATCGAGTTTGTTGGCGAACTGCAGCAGCACAGCTTGGGTGCTCGGTTGGTGTTGCTGCTGCTGCTGCTCTTACCATTTCGGAGATGATCCTGCAACGTGTCCTACACACTCGTTTAAAAGAGCACTTGGTTTGTTTAAACGTGAAGCAGCAGCAGTGGCACATGGTTTTCCGTCCCAGTCCCCCATTCGGCCTCTCCCCCAACCCCGCACTTTGCCTCCGTCTGCGCTCGGTCGCCATGAAGGCTCGACCACCGAATCCGACGACCTCTTTCCCGCCCCTCGGTTCTCCCCGAAGACCCCGAGAGGCCGGAGTCAGGAACAGCCAAGAAACATCATTTGGGAAATGCCTGTCGTGGCCACTCGGGCGACCGCCTGGGCAAGCAGGGCGCGGGCAAATTTGATTTTTCAAAGAAGCTTCCCGTCCCGAGGAGTCCACTTGCTCCCTTCTCCCCCGTGCTCCGCAGCCACTGATTCGAGGCAAACGGATGCGCTGACCACCGAGACCTCTGGTCGCACCGCGCCTCCGATCAGGCCGGAAGTGACTTCGAACACGAATGATCCATGTTTCCGATCTTTCTTGAAAGGAAAAAATATATATATTTCGGAAGGTGTGATTGGACGGAGCTCAAGAGATATTTCCAGACCTCGATCTGATTCTAGGGACAGATACAATTCGCAACGAAATCAGAATGAACTGATCTTATCAAGCTGCACGTTTATCGTCCACGTCCGGGTGACGAGGCTCGCCGATTTATCCTGTTTGATATTATTGGTTTGGCCCCAACGGTTGACTAGCTGCCTGGCTCGTTCGAAACGGAGAACAGATTTGGTCCAAATGTTTAAAATAGCCGACGTGACATCTTGTTCTGAGTGCATCATCTGCCCAATAGCCATCCCGGTCTCTCTTCATTCCGGTCTCGCATCTCTTATGTCATCCGCTCGAATATGTACACTAGCGCAACGTCCTGGACATGTCCGGGAACGGGAAAAAGTTCTACCCGTGGTCAAATTCGAATCTTTCTCCGAAAGGAGGAGCTTTTTTCTTTATCTAGCGGAGTGATTCCTGCATTCTCCTTCGAAACTTCCAATAAACAAGGCTCCTCAAATCAGGTCAGGAGAACCCACGCGACGGCGCTAGGGATTTCCACGGATCTGTTCTGAGATGTTGAGTTCGATTATGACTGCATTCCGACCCGTCTTCGACGACATCGAGCTCTTCAAGCGTTAAATAAGAAATCGCCCTCTCAGTTGCACAATGAATGAATGAATGAATGGAATCATTTGCATACATGCTCAGGCAGCTGGATAGAGGAGCGTTTCGGCACTAACACACTCCCTTAAATACAACACCTGTTCGCCGCCGATTGGCAGGCATTCGAGATCGAGTGGAAGGTCGACGCCAAGAGGAGAATCATCGCATCAACCACCACCGGTAGGAGTCTGAGGATAGAGGGGAAGTTGTTTCGAGTTGAGAATGGTGCCCGCCGATTAGCCAACCATTCCGCCGGGCGGGCGAGCGAGCGTGATTTAGCTTTAATGACCATAGAGGACTCGACTCGGTTATGGATGCTGCCATTGAGGTGATTTGAATCAGAGTCATATATATCATTGTCGATGATTTGCATGAAGCTCAGAGATATAGATGACTTTATGTTCGTTCGTTGGTCGAATCGCTCAATCACGAGAATAGCACATTCGGACTGAATCTCTCTATTGTGAATATAGATAGAAGGAGATTGGTTTAAGGTTCCACATGCCATGGAAGGTCAACGTTGACTCAGATTTTCCGGCGAGGTGCTTTCTTCACACCATAAAGGGAGCTACTTCCTTAGAGTTACCTGACGAAATGCAGGGTCAACCCGAAATCTTGAGAATCTGCTGGAACATGGATTCCACAAGAAATCCTCCTCGAGTGTCATCCCCAAACTTCCTCCAGGAGTCTTCTTGCCAGCACGGATCCCACGAGGCTCTCGTGACTACGGGCATTTTGTTCCTTCTATCCGCAGCATATGATACAGCGGGTGTCATGAGCTGGCTTAATCGAACATCACTCGGAACGAATCGCTGACTCGAAAGATGTTGCCAGCCTGCTCGTTCGCCGCGACAATGAACATGCTACGAGACCGTGGCAATCTTTTGTAGGCAGAACAGTTATCCTGTTCGAGCGAGCGAGCGAGCGAGGAATCAACGGGAGGAAAACGAAAGCCAGCGATGTGTTTCACGAGTGGCTTAAAACACAAACGAAGTTGCGTGGGCTTCTCTCGTCGGCTGGAAGGGCGGGCTTGGTGTAAAGTAAGTTCCCGCTTCGTCAAGTCAAGCCGGGAACAGGGTGCAATCCATAGGGACGCAAGAGGAAAAGCAGCAGCAGCGAGAGGAGTGTGTAGCCGGCTGTGAAATTGGACAACGAAGAACGACATCGCTCCGAGGGTGTCAGAGGACACGGAACCAGGACCCCGACACGATAAAGACGACCAGACGACATCACAGACAACGACACTCAAGTTTCTCGGTCGTCACCCGCGAGCGAGTGAACCGGCGCGGCGGAGCGAGCGACTTCCAATAATTTCGACACTTTGCCACGTCCTCGACAGCTTTGCCGGAATGAATCACCACGCGGCGGGAACGTTCCTCGCCGAGATCCACGAGATACTTAAATCGGATCTTGTTTCCGTGATTTCGTTGATTCTCTCGCAGACTCGACGATTTCTTGTGCGAAGTAAACAGGAACAACCTGGAAATTTCTCGATTTCTAGGGAAGGACAGCTGAGTAATGCACTGTGTTATATGTACATCGTCGAGTATCAGCTGTTTTTCCTTTCTCATAGACAGCGTGGAGAAGCGGAGAGTTGTCCTTTTTCGGCGATTCGCTTTTTGCGAAGCTTGATTTGCGATTCGTTTCGGCGCCGAGCCGCCTCGGCAGCAGCTTGTCATAACTTTATGAGATATGAGCTCCCCGCGTCAACTCGCGTGGGAGTCACTGTAGAGCGTGCACAATTGCGCTGGTGTCGTAATCGACTCATCGAGATAAATAACCATTAAATCAGAACGAGAGAGAAGAAAAAATACAGTTCCCGTACGATCGTGCGAAAGCTCTCCGTTTCGTTAAAGTCAGCGATCATCTGAGTCCTCCGTCATCATCGAGAATATTCAAACGAAGGATCACGAAGCGTTGAGTCTGGCCTCATGCTGAGGAATCAAAGCAAGTTACCACTCCCGGATCGCCTTACGTGAATCTTTGGGAGGAGTTTCCAGAAAGTTTCAACTCGGGTTTGGTGAACGGTATCCGTGGTCGACCGGATGAAAATGTCATTTGGATCCGTGATGTTGATTGCTCCGGTGAGAAGGCTTGCCGATGCACGAATTGGTGGCTGTTTGCATGTATGCATGCATGCATACATACATACATACATACATAGCTCCTTGCATGTATGTCCATGGGAAGCGGGCGTCGCAGGCAGGGGACACTGCATGCAAACAGGCAGCGTTTTGCCCTGATCTAGCCTGGCCTAATTGATAAACACACATACACACGGTCGCATATGGGGCTCCTCATCCCCTCCCAACTTGCTCCTCGTCCAAGCTGACTCTATGGGGAGTCAGCTGTGTGAAATATTCACAGGATAAACAAGCGAGTGACGGCGGCGGCGGCGGCGGCGGAGGCAGCAGCAGTGGCGGAGTGATTGAATCGAGTCCACCTTCTCTGTTCCGACACTCAGTCAGTCTATCCCAACTGCTTACCGAGCGGGCTCCAACCACACCAGCGGCTGCAGTGGCGGCAGCAGCACCTGCGCAACTTCTTGCGGATCCTAAGAGGGATAAGCGAGAGCAAAGAAACGAGGTTGAAGCTAATTACAACGACATCGCAATTACGAGCGGAGAGAAGACCAGGCCTAGCTGACAACAACAGCAACAACAACAACAGTCCTTGCAGCGGCATCAACAACAACAGCAACAACAATTACAACAACAAAGAGAGCAACGGCATCGACGACGTAAGGAAATCGAGTAAGGGTTAGGACCCTCTCCGAACTTTTCTGCCGAGAAGAAACAAACAAGGACATTTATTTCAGTCGAGATCATCGGCTAAATTGCCGGACTGAATATTGACGACGCACATGTGTCCCGCCGTGCTCCATTGATTCTTGATCGAACGGTGAACCACATGCCTCCCGTACCGGGACGCAAAGTGCCGTGCACCTTCCACAACGGTGACGCGTACCCTGAGTTTCGGAAAGGGTCTCAAGTGTGACCTGCACGTGATTTGCACAATAACAGCGCGGTACATCGAGATTCATGTTGGCGTCATGTTCCATAATTTCTCGCAAAAAATAAATCCAACGGACGTCTCTCGTAAAGCCTGAGGGCCTCTATTAGGACATCAGGTCAGGCAAAGAGTCTATATTTCAGTGTGATCAGTATGCCGTCCGCCTCCTGGTGTCTCCCTCACCTTTATCTCGCCCTATTCTGTCGGACTTTGTCGGCCACTATCAAACTAGGGTGGCATTGCATTGCTCGCAAAGCTCGGGAGCAATTAGTCCACGAAGCCCCACCCCCCGACTTGAGCGGGGGGAGGGAATGGGGTCGGGGAGAGTCGTCCCTTCTTCCAGGCCTTGACCACCACTGGCCATCTCCAGTCGAGCAAGCAAGGAGCGGACGATCGAACAGATGGATTCTCCTTCTCCGCCTCCTCCTCCTCTTGCGAAGCAGACGAGCAATCGAGGCTCTCGGATGCCTAAGCACCGATTGCTTAAGCACCGATTGCTCACTCGATGTCGCATTCTAGCCTGGCAAGGCACCTTGCCACCTGAGTGAACGCAAGCCTGTGATCGGCCGCGTGCTCGATTGGCTTCTCGGCCGCTAATACGGAGGCTGAAAATTGATCTACTAGCTGAATCTATTCCTATGAGCTAGTGTATCATTGTGACGGCGTCCGCCGGGCGGTCGCAAACACGCATTCATGTGTTTCTCTGCTCGTTGGTTGGTTTGGTCCCTGTCCGCTTGTCGTTCGCTCGCTCGCTCGATTCGAGCATAACTCGTTATAATGTCACTAATGTTCCGCTCACGTAACGTTCGAACAGAACATGCGTGGCTACCATATTCACCGTTCGATTTGATTGATTGTGGACGTCAACGGTCGCTCGCGCCATATTCACAGATCCCGCTCCCAAGGTTGAGGATGGGCTTGTTCAAAAAAGAAAACGTTTCGGCAGCGCTGTTTTCGGGGATACCGCGAAGATTATCTTCTCCATTCGACTCTTCGGTGTTGCTCTCGTGTCTAAGTATCCACAAGTTCGTGATAGCAGTCCTAGAATATGCCGTTACCGTTTTTGTAGCTCGTACGAGTGCAGGTAGCAACGTGAAAGCGGCTTCGGCGGAAACACGTTGTTGAACACAGCGGGAACTCAGTGATAATCGCAGTGGGGCCAGTTAGCAGGCCATAGCCTCCTATTTTGGGCGGATGATGCGTTTTGGCAGTCACCGACCGAACTGGCCAACAGGCTACCTAACTGAGCGGTCAGGGGTTCTTTCAGCTCTGCTGGATGAGACGGCGAGCGGAGAACAACAGCGTGGAACTCGTTCGCCCACTCTCATTGGTATTCGCCTGTATGCCGCGAGCAGGTATGCATGCATGCAGTCACTCGCTCGCTCACTCAGCCAGCCAAGCAAACTAGACAACTAGGAGGTAGACGCCTTGGACAGATAAAAATCCTAGGAGTGAAGTTGCTCGTCCGGCGAGTGGGCTGGAGAGCCGAATAGCTGTTTGGTATTCCAGTGCTGATTTGAATGACTGGGAGAAGTGAAGCATTCATTTTGTGCGAGCTTAACGCTAGCTGGAATCGTCGGTTCGCTGCTGAGCGCAAACCTGACAATTACCCTGATTAAGGCTACGCCACTCCCCACGGATTCCCGACGCGGGAGTGATTGAGTCCAGCATTTGAACACGACCGAACATCGAACACAACGATCTGTCGATCGATGAGCTCGTCTTCATGAAAAATACCATGCACAGATCATGGTTTGGAGGAGTAACTGGACAACTTGAGACTCCACTCGACGTTATCGGAGGCGCAGAGTTTGTGGAAGAACAAACCCCGCATCCGGGTCCTCGGGTTCATGAAGAGGTTTCGAACAAGGTGGAAGCCAAGAGGATGGAGAAAAAAAACATGTTCTTCATTAAACCTTAGCGGAGCTCTTCGCAATCTGCCACTATAGTGAGGCAGCGAGCGGGAAGAAGATGAAATGGTGGAGAAAAAGGAAGCAGCAGCAACGGTGGCAGCTGTTCTTGCTCCCAGTGGCTGTTGCTGCTGCTGCTGCCCAGGCACCTGCTCTCACTATTTCCCGATCACCTTATCGCTTTCTTCCGCTAAAGGTCGTCTTGATTTCCTCCCCCGTCGTCTTTTGCGAACGGAAAAGCATTAGTTCTCAACTTTCGAAGGTTTCTTCACCGGCGCAAGCGCGATAACACTTCCAGAGAAGAGTGAGAGAACACATCAAGCCAGCAAGTGTAACGCAGAACCAGCGTTCCTTGCCGATCACCTTTCCGTTCTTCTCGTTGAAAACGACGGAACAGGGAGACGAGAGAAGAGAACGAAAGTTCTTGTCTGCCTGTTCGCCCGGATTGCTGGCGGAGAAAGAGAGAGCGAGCGGACGAGCCCTTTCGTCGTCCGAGACTTCCTCCAATGAACCTCGACGAGTTCTTCGTCAACGTGTTCAGGTCCTTCGGCATGAATGCCTTGTTAGAGACCTTGATTTGATGGCAGAGAAAGGAATCTCGAACTATGTGGTCGAGATATCGATTGTTTCAGAATCACAGCGGGAATTGTTTTTCGCGGAAGTTGCAGCTTGTTCGCACAACCGTACTTTTCCCCTCTCGACACAGAGACCAAACTGTCGATTTGTTAGAGTGAGAGAAATTGCTTGGAAATTGAACTCGGTCTCCTGTTCTGCTTTTGTTCTCCTGCTAGGGTGTGGGTTCTATGTCCTGACCTCCGGTCCTGTTGTCCGCCTTGTCAAGCTGATAGCGATACTATCGTTTGTCGTTACTGTGCACGGTCCAATCCCGTGTCCCGCCCAGTTGTCCGATGTCATCAATGAAGCAGGACAATGCTGATTATTTGAGTCGACTACAAGACGCCAATGAGCAAGCTACGCAGAAGCGACTCCTATCTGTTACTCGGTTACTTTCTCCGAAATCGCTACTCTACTCCTGTTTGCAGTCCATCGCCTCTTCTTGTGGTGGAACTTATCCGTGCCGAACGGGCGGTTCTCACCGGTTGCCGTGTTTTCCTGGAAAATCAAGTTCACGGTCCCCTTTGAAACTTTGAAGAGAGGGAGCCGACGAACTTGGAGCGTTTCGAGTTTTCGAAGCCTTGTTTCGACACAGAGGACTGGAACAGACCATGATTTTGAACAAACCACGAAATTCCTCGACAAAAATAACAAAACTAAGCCGGGCAACGCTAAAACTCTCGTTCAACATATGAGGTAGATCATGGGCCACAGCCCTGACACGGGGTTGGAGAATCCGCAAGAGGATCCAAACGCTTGGCAAGGTGTCGCCAATCGTGGTACAGTAAATCACTGTTGGTAGCAGCTATCCAAACATCATCTCCTCCGGACACATTGTTGCAGTTTTATAAACCTCCCCCCTGATTTGGCTTCTTTCTCTCTTCCCGCTTCTCCCGCTCTGTCATCGTTCGACTCGGGCTCTCGTGGAGTGAGGTTGGAGCCCATCGTTTAAAAGACAAGCAGCTTATTGAAATACAGGCCGCTGTCGTGGTTTACTCTGTATGCTCTGTGTGGCTTCGTTCACTCACGGAGTCGCTAGGATGTGAGACAGCTTGTAGCTTGCCATTTAGCTCAAGCCATCCCCTCTGCCTCCGGTGGACTTATCAATTATCCTAATCCAACAACGATGCACTTGTGGTCTCACCTGTGGCCGCTGTTGCCGCTGCTGCCAAATACACACTAGGTGATGTATCGTCTGGCCGTGGCAGGTACATGGATGGCATTGCTGACGAAGTGACTAACTGACTGACTTATGGCCGCTTAGCTCGTCGATCGTGCTAACCATACTTCATGAGACAAGACGAAATTGCCGCTGACCAGCCAAAATACTCATTTATACATCGGCGATACGCCGGCCGTTCGGACTATTCGTCGTTTCCGAACTCGTGTCTGTTACGGGTGGAGAATTTCTGCCTCACTAAGTAAAGTACCCGGAAAAAAACAATCGCTCACTTGTTGGTACCAGCCCTTGATCAACTTCGGATCAGTTGATCTGTGGTGAATTACAGTGGATTCTGGCGCGAGGTCACTGCTTGGACTCCATCGGAGTTTATGCTGTTGGTCTGCCGAATGAAATTCTCTTGCCGGAGGCAGAGACGCTGACTGTCCCGCCTGTTTCCATTGTCCGTCGATGTTGTTGATCGGATCAGCGGTAAAATTACGGGAAAACAGTTTTCCCGGAAGGAAGTATGAACTCAATGGGAGTGGGATGAGGTAAATCAAGCGTGCCTTCGGAAACTGACAACTATTATCGCTTGTTTTGAAACTGTCGGAAATTTCCTAAGACTTCGTTGAAGGAATTCCTCCCCGGAACAAATGAAGAGGGAAGTAGCGCCACGGAAGCCACTAATGCGCTGAAATTCGATGCGATGGAAGAGTCCTTTGAGTAATATTGATGCCACGAGGTGATGGCTCTCGAACTGTGTTCCGCGGACCGCCGCCGTCTCGGTCGTATCGAGAATAAGAAGGATTCTACATTCATTTAGAAACGGGATTGAAATCGAAGGGGTCAGCGCTAGAAGACGCTGTCTCCAGTGGAAAATTCTATTTATCTCATGAAATTTCAAGATATCTGCCGTTTCAGCTGAATCGGAATGCACTTTGTACCGTATCGACCGCAAGCGGTGAACCGGAATCGAAGGTCTCGGAAAGCCTCGGCTAATGGAAGGTGGTCTTTCTCATAATTCTTTTCTCACCTCCTGTACGTCTTTCATCTCTGCTTACTCAGCTACTCCGCTGCTGAGCGCTCGGTTGGTCGGAGTACGCTCCGCGATGCGATGTTGGTTCGTCTGTCCCGTGTGTCGCGTCCTCTTTTCTTCTTTCGTTCCTCTCTCAGATGCCCCTTCGAGGAGGAGCCGCATAATGCTATGTTCCCCGTTCTCAGCAGTGTCATAGAGCAGTTGGAGTCGCCCTCTGAACTGAGCGAGTGTTGCATCACTAAACTGAAGTGAAACCCTTGTCAAGGGGTTGCTCTTCTGACTGTCTCTTCGTCGCATTGCTGACGAAGTTCCCAAACTTCTCCTTATTCTTTCGTTCATCACAGAATGAATCAATTCGGGATCGTCTTCGTACAAAGAAGACTTTCGGAACATTTCACTGAAGCTTGGAGTTTTCCGCTGATTCTCGAAATCGATGTTCTAGAAACTGATTCACGAGGCTTCATCTCCAAAGAAAACCGTTCTTTCTTCGTGTCGGTCTATCCGACGGGGTGACCAAGAGTTTCCTCACAACTTGAGCGCGAGAAATCGTCAGGCGTCCTGGGCAAGAAAGAATTCGGCTGCCGTCGAGAAAGCCAGTGGAAAATTGGGAGCTCCGGTCGTTCTTCGTCGTCGGTTTCCTTTCCTCGCCAAGGCAAGCGGCGGACGGTCGGAGAAACGAGAAAGAAAGCAAAGCTGCTCGGGAGGGTGGCTGACGGGCAATAAGCACACTAATACTGCGACCAGCTGCGGTCTTTTCAGGAGAACACAACGAACAAGAAAAGGAGAACAGCAACGCTTTCCTCCGTCCGAAGCTCTCGTTTCCCTAAAGACTTGTTGAGGGCCACGCCTTCGCGACTCAGCTGGAGCACAGCAGACCATTACGGCGGCGAATTCGACAAACGGCCTGGAAATCTCAAGCGATTCGTCCACGGCAACGTCGTCGACGATGTCGATTCGAGATGAGAATTTCATCCGAAATTCTCCTCATCAGACGGAGCAGAGGGGAGACGTTCAATCTAAGCATTGGAACCAGACTGGAGGTGACCAGAAAAATAGTATCCATTGGTGGAGGCTTTCCTCTGGTCAAATGGCCGTGCTCTGTGTCTTGATACAGTCGACCAGTACTTTAGTATCACCCCGAGCAGTTTTCCTCTCATACATCACGCTAATGGCATAAGTTGTGGGATGGTCATTTCAAAAGACAGGAGTCCTGCTAGCGATTCACTTATGTGCCCGCGGGGCATAAGAACCCTTCCCACTGATGTCGTGCCTCGAGACAAAACTGAAATGAGGATCTAATGGATCTCGGTCGGGGACTCGATACCGTTTGACCGTGACTCGTGTTGAACGCTTCCCCATGGGCGCGAAAGTGAGAACCATCTGTGATAAAAGAATCATGCAAGATGGTACAGTTTTCGGAATCATCGCTTCGTTCTGTCGTCGCCCTCAAGCTGTCTGCCGTCTTGGTCTTGGATTCAGGTTGAAATCGCTTCCTTGAGAACTGAAATTCTCGTAGAAGTTTAGATTGAAGAGCGAGCGCAAAAAAATTCTTGCGAATAGGTGAGGGAGGTATGCTAGCAAGCACGTAGAAGTCGCTTGGTGATGGTTGCTGGCAAAAAGTGAAGAGATCTCATCGAGCGGCAAGAGAGCGAAGAAGCGCGAGCCAGGTAATGAAGAAGGTTCTGCAAGTCGGGCAAGTCGTCTTAGTCAGTAACCCTTAGCGGAGCGGAGAAGCCATCTCACGAGTTGCTCCGCATTCATATTAATGGGCCGTTTTTATACTTCTTGCCTCAACGAACCAGCGAAGAAGCCAAGTAAGCAGACAGGCAAGCAGGCAGGCAACCTACAAACTGAGCATCCACCCACCCTACTGGCCAGGTTGGAGGCAGTCGTAGTGCTTGAGGCAGATCTTCTCGCTAAGAACTAAGTTTGTGGAACCGTTGCCGAGCTGCTTCGAGTGGGAGAGGCAATCCTCTACATTATGCGTCGTAAATACCTCGAACACACACTGACAGAAGGCTTTGCATAGCCACATAACCGAAATCGCTATAAATGCTGGAACGGTCGTCCTTAAGACGGCACTGAGCTCCAGCTCTCAGCGTCGGATCCTTGGAAACGATCTCTCGATGCTCGAGTTTTTGCCATGTTCACCCGAAGCGGAATCTTCAGGGTTTTGATTTCCGGGAAGGCTACTGCGAGATGTCAGATTTTAATTTTGAGAAACTGATGATTGGCTCGAGCTCCTGTCTCCATAGCGGTCGATTTGGAGTCGAAATGGTCTCATTATTGTTGTTCAAGATTGTGTAAAGGGCGCGTGCTCATATTGCATCGGACGCGAGCTTCAGATGAGCTGGGCGCCGCTCTGAATCTTCGAATCGATCGAGCAGGAGAGCGATCGCGCTAATTGAAAACGCCTCCACCTTCGATTTCAGTCAAAGATTCGAAGGTGGACCTAATGCACCGAGCTTTAGATGTCATGGATTACAGTTGTTAGATATTCATCCATTCATACGACAGGCTAGCGAGCGATGTCTGATCGAATCATCTCCTCCTTCAAGATCCTTAATTACTGCCTATTGGCTTCGCTCGCTGCTCGCTCGGCAATCTAACCGCTTGGTTTGTTCAACTGCGCTTTCTCTACTTACTCTGCGCGGATCCCCGATCGTCCCTTTTCCTGGATAGGTCTGGGTCGTTACATCGACGACGACAATAATTCTCCGGGAGTCCGGGCATTCCCATGGAACTTTTCTTGGAGCAAAAGCTGCTCGAGAGTTCCGAGTTCGAAGTTCTCCACCGAACTCGCTTGACTTTTGAATGAGTGGCCGCAACCTCCTTCGTAACTAGGGAAACAGGAGGGCGTGCTGGTGGTCAGTTAGGTTCCTTCCGCCTCCTGAACCTTCATTAAGTCAAAAGAGTTCAAACGACCGTTCGGTCCAAGTCTGTTGCAATCTTAATTGGAGTCGAACACCTATCCTTCGCGGGCAAGCAACTCGCTCCGCCATTCGTTTCCTTGCGAGGTATAATTTGGATCGTTACGCCTTGATTACCAAACTCAGATCATTTGGAAAATATTCTCAATCTCCAGGGGCACGCCTCGTTCCAGTATCGTAGCCTCAAGGTTGCGGGCCCTGAACGCGATTCATCAGTTTGATGTTGGCGAGAATCTCGAATAAAATACAAAGTTATTTAAAAACAGAGGCAATTGCTGTCTGTCGCCTTGACGGATTACGTCATCATGCTTTTCGGTATTTGTTCATGGGCTGCTACTGTGTTGAGGTGTTCCATTATAGTCAGTTTAATAAGCGCAGGCCGGGCCTCCGCCTGTGAAGTATGAGAGCCTTGGGGCACGATACACCGAAGCAGATAAGGCGAGATAGAGTCTGTCTATATCGCGCCAGCGTGGCCGCTCCGAGCGTGTGGAGATTGAGCCATTAATATCCGAGACCGATCACTGTCGACCAAGCAGCCAACCCCGCACTTTTACACCAAGCGACCGACGAAGCAAGCATTCACGGATAAATAGGGTTAGAGCTCACACAAAGACCACGCATACTCCTGGCAATCGCTCACATCTGGCTTCTGCGTGAAGTGGCTGAATGAATTAGAGATCGACTCCGGAATCAAAGTCGCTAAACAGTGTTCTCGGCAAGCCACCTTCGACCTTAGATAGGTACACTGGACACAACTTCAGGACAAGCGATTAGCTCGAAAGGCTGACGCGTACACTAAGGCGGATCAGGAATGGACGAACGGAGCGAAGAGTACTTGGTATTCCACTCGAAGATGAGTTCATGGCGACGGCCGAATGTTTTATTAATAAAGTCCGATGCTTTCGAGAATACTCACCGTCATATTGACGGATATTGATGACTACGCGACACATAGCTAGCTCGAGTACTGGGCCTGGTTCGATGTTAATTCCGAGAATTAATATGCACATGATGAGGCGCGCGGACAAATTGTCCACAATCTCTGCGTGCACAATCTGCGAAGTGCTAATTAATAATGGCCTAAGCTCGCTCTGATTATATCTTGGATCGAGTCTCACGGCATCGCTCGCTCGCTCGCTCGCCAGTTCGCTTCGAGCCAGATTAGGCTTCTAAAGTGGAACGGGTCTCGAATCGCTCAAAGTTCGGGCGGCGAGTAAGAGACAGCAAGTTGTTCGGTGACCGTCGCCGAGGATTTCGTCCTGTTGTCGAGTGGGAGGAATAAGTCGCTGGCAGAACCAGAATGTGTACTAGCAGCCGCATCGTGTGATGTTTCTATTGAGCAATGAATCAACAGGTCATTTGAAGAAGGAGGACAAGGAGTCATTCCGAGTCATAAACCCACCATCACGGGCTGTTGAATCCACCTCGAAGAGCCTGCTGTATGGGGAGCAGGCAGAGAACAGAGCGACCTGTCCCCTCAAACTTCGATGCTGCTCCGACGACGAAACGATCGAGAGACAGACAAGCGGATCGAGCTGCCTGGCGGCGAGTCAACCATCCCCGGTCGGGAATTAGCATTATCGGTGGGAGTGAAGAATTGGGGAAACACCGGCAGAGTTGCTATTGAAGCAACGAGCCAGTCGGTGGCGACAAAGAGAGACTGAACTCAGGTGCCCGATGAAGCAATTGCCGAGAGATGACATTTACATTTGCGAGTGGCTTCATTGTTACAGCAAATGTGCAGGTGCAAGCTGCTTATCCGACTGTCGTAAAGATTGTTGCGGCTGCTGTCAGCGAACGTCAATGGATCGGAGTCAGCAGTAGTAGCATCGGCTCCAGGCGAGGCGAGGGCGCGTTCAATGAGATCAGTTCTCTCGAACAGGAATGCTCCTGAAACCAGGTTACAGGACGCAATCTCGATTGCGGATCGCTGCTGGACGGGAACAGGAACTCACTGGGGTCCAACAAATGCTCGATGACGGCTACGATTCACGCCGAAGAGCGTCCTTATACAGCTCACTCTGAGTGCGGCACGAGGAAACGATCTGTGATTCTCGCTCTGGTGAACGTAATACTAATCTATCGAAGTGCTTCTTCGCTCCCGTGATATGACCACTGTATTCATCTCCGCTACAGCTCATTCAATCTTTCGTTACCGAACTATCTCCACCCGATTAGTTGAGCTCTTTGGCCTCAGCTTTTCAGACGATCAACAATAGTGTGAAACAAGTCCTAGTTCTGGCCCACGTGATAGCCATTGACGTCGAATGGAGGTCGTTGTGGATTTAAACGGGTCGTAAGTTCCGTCATACTTGGATTCTCGTACCGTATTTGAGCGAACTGATATACGGTTGGCTCTCACAACAGCGGGAATGGATTTGATCGGTGGTTCAGCGAACTATTTTGTGTGTGTAAGTGCCATTCGAGCAGAATTGTGGCGAAAAAACACAAAGCGTAACGAACAAGAATGGCAATGCAGGGAGGGGCGGGCAAGTAGACGGATGGATAGCTGTGATGATCGAAACACATTTCGATCGAAACACCCGGATTTAGAGGTCGTCCGCCCGCCCGCCCGCCCGCCTGGCAGCCCAGTCGTCTGCAAACGTAGCCCAATAACAATCTCTATGGTCCGTATCGAATTCAACGACAGATACTTTCGTTCGCTCGTTCATTCGCTCCTCAAGCCAATCGTGTCGCTCTCGAAAAGCTGCCATAAAACTCAGTCAGTCAGTGGGTCCATCAGATCCACAGTCAGTCAGGCTCTTCGTAGGCACGACGCGCTGTCGTCCTGCTCTGCGGCGCATATTGTGCACCATTCGGGTATCCTCGAGATTCGACTCATTTTGACGCCGAGAAGCGAAGCGTTCTTGATTCGTCCTCCTGTTCTTGTCTTCATACCTCGAAAGCGATGTTTTTTGCCTCCCTCGTGTCTCCTTGCGCGATCACTCGGCTAAAGCGAATGGACCCCGAACCGGAATAGTCGATTTGTCGACTCGTTGCCGGAGATTCCTGGAAATCCGATGCGGGCTTCAAATCGGCAACAATGTTCGATCCCGCATTTGTTTAGAAGACTTTTCGAATAAGCTCTCCGTCACAACGAGTCGTCTCTGCCATCTAACTCCGGAACACGAAGCGTTGAAGTGAGATGGAAACCTGCGGTGGCGCCACCTATGAGCAGGCCGTGAACTAAAACTGCTGGAATAGCTTGCACCTCGTTCCGCTAAGCCGAAATTCTCTTGGGAATTTTTGTCAAGAGTGGAAATCACCCCAGGAAAGAGGTCAAATGAAGCTCGAGCTCGAAGAAAACATCGGTTGCACCAAACGGGAGAGAAGAAAACTCCTCGAGCAGAAGTCATTTGAACGGATCCTGAGGAGCGGATCATTAACATCTAACCTGTAATGAGAATTGTATGCCACAACTTGGACCTTAGCGGGTTGAGCGTCTTTGCGGCGTCCTCAACCGCTTCTCTCTCCTTGCCTGATCGTTGAGTATCTTCGTCGGCAACTGAATTATGATACATTGCATTGAAAAAAGCACCAGTCTGCATGAAAAAGTTGGAACTCGTCCCATGGGGGATATTCGAGACGCTTGTCAAATCGGATCATCTGCCCCCTTGGGGGTTTGGCCCACACGCTCTGTACCGAGTGCGTTTTCTTCGGGAGTCAAGATAGGAGTACCAAATGACTTCTAGGGAGATGAGTTCAATGTGCCGTGAACGCAATCAAGCGTTTCCTCATCTCATATTTCTGTATTGCTCGGCGCCTTCTTTATGATGGAATTTCCAGTCGCTTCATTACGAACGGAGGGCTCACCTCGAATCGGCGGAGAATTTTCATATTTCTGCTTCTTTCGTGACATTCGAAGCGGCCATGAGAACATACTATCCGATACTAGATGAATTTTGAACTAAATTGACGACGTACAGTTCCCACGGGTATGCAGAAACGAATACGAACTCCGGTTGAAGTTATTGCCGCTTCAGTGAGAGGAAAAATAAGGAGAGGCGTTACATTCGCTGCTAGAGCGTTGAAGAAGGAGATCGATGCAACGGGAACAGAGGAACGAACGAAGCGAGAGGCGAGGCAGCAGCAAGAGGATTCGGAGCGAGCTATTCGATATGCTTGACGAGATCCCGACGAATTGATGGAACAACAAACATTGATGGATGGCGACGGCGGCGGCAGCGGCGGCGAGCCACGGCCACATCCGAAAAGAACGAGTCAAACAAATGGCTTCACGGAGAAGGAGCAGGAGACGTTTTTTTTTTGAGATATTGCTGCCGTTTGCCTGCCTGCCTGTCTGCCTGCCTGCCAGCCTTGTTTTGCATCCCGTCGGCGTAATGGCGGACAATGCAATTTTTGCAGCTGAGGTGCGCGAGAGTGTTTCACGAGCTGGAGGGTGAAGCGAGTTTCGTCGAGGGATTGCTGCCAAAGCGGTATGCGGGTGCGTGCAGGTCGCTTCCCGCGGAACGAGGCCTTCGCAGGAGAATTGTGCCACCGTTTCGTTGTCCTTCTATGCAAACTAATGGTGTTGGATCGTGTGGCGGGTGAGCACACGCAAACACACGCACATACATACAGACAGACAGACAGACAGATAGACAGACAGGCGGGGCTGGAGCAGACTCACTTTCCGCGTGCGGGGACGCTCTTCCGTGGGTGACAGCCTGAGGTCTCTGAGGAAACGACGAAATTTTGTCTCTCATTTCGAATCGCTCTCGTTGTTTTCTTCTCTTTTTTGGCGGTTTCCCGACTCTGCATTCGCCGCACACAGCCGCAATGACATCAGACACCGCGTAGTTGTCGTGATTTCTTCTTTCGATCCCGGGGAGGGACTTTCTGTTCAAGCATGAAAGTGACAATATCTGTTTGTTGGATTTGCGGAGCACTCGGAAGGATGAAGTCGAGGCGTGATCTGCAATGGTCCTATTGGCAGCCGACTGACGAAGGTGAAGTGGTTGCTTTGGACAATGCTCCGTGGATATGATGTAAGGCTTTGCATGTCGGCTTAGTCAACCACAGCTGGAGATCGAATTTAGTCAGTCAGGCAGTCAGTCAGTCACTGTGTCAATGAAAGAGAAGCTTGCACGAGAGATTCGTGATGTGACAAAATCCTTCCCGCGATCCAAATTGTCGTTGAATGTTCACAAGTGCTGAGACAGCACTGCTGGTCCGGCCGGGACGACACCAAAGGTCGAAGCGGGGTATCGAGTATATCGGCTCCTCTGTGGTAACTCGTGTCGGAAAAAAATGAACGAAACAAGCTGCAGAAAGAGTTCGAAAGGTGAAGTATGTTTTGGTATAGTCTTGTTGATTGAAGGCCTGGGGCCTGTTTGCCTGTCTCCACATTCCAGAGTTTTGAAGACTGACCAGGTATTCTCGGACAGCTGTTCAAGCTGATGCATGCGCTATTTTATGTTTTTATGACACGACCACTGAGGTTTCTAGCCGTGGTGTGCGTCGTCACGAGGTCGTGGGTGGCCAAACATCTTCATCCGAAGCTGAAAGCTTCGCGCTGAGGTGCAGCCTGGTGGGTGCTGTTCACTTCAACAATAACTCCGCTGAGCAACTACAACTCCAACAACAACGACGACAATCCTAACAATGATTTGTTGTTTGCGGAACGTCAAACCCCCGCTAGTGTTCGCTCGAGCTCGTCGATGATTACCTCAGACTCAAGCTAAGCGAGCCAATTCTGCATTGTGACTAACTATGCGATGGGTGACGGTCTTCTCGTGGGACTTTCCTCGAATTCCTTTTCCCGATGTCTCTCTCTCAGAGCATCGAATTCTGAAAAACGGTGATTTCTGTGCCGAAAACATGAGCAACAAACGCACAATGGGTAATACAGTTTTCGCGAGTTTGTCTCGACGCGCCGAAATCCGTAAATGGTCGGTCGTTCGTTCGTTCGTTCGTTCGTTGAAGTTTTCCTCGCGGTGCCGACGCACGAATCGCGTCTCTAGAGGAGAAGTGGAGAGAAACGAAACATTCGGATGGGCCATTGTTTCCTGAGGATTTTTTTTTATTGAAGCATTCGTTATGCCGAACGCTGTTATGAGCTCGCAAGTCCGATGGAAAACAGCAGCGAACGTTACCGCGAGCTTCGGCTCGAGTTGAACCTTCGCAACAGTTGTTGAACCGTTCGAGAACCGAGATGAGGGAACACTGTCAGAAAATGTTTCCCACGTCTCCCCTTGACTGCTCGTTCAGGTCATTCGGAAGACGGCGGAACGTCGATGAGTTATGCTGTTGTTTGGGCCAGGCGAGACGTTTTGAAGGCCAAATATAATCTGTCCTATTTTGTGGGTCGTTTACAACGTTCGACTCATAAGGATCCACGAAACTTACGAGCCAAGAGTAGTATGTGACTCTGTAAACAGAGCAGACAACCCGCTAAGACAAATGGCACGACCCTTTCTGATGGACGAGTGCGCAAGACGGGAGCACCGACGAGGATTTTGAGATATTATGTCTGAGTGTCATGAACACTGAGATGCAGAAGCGGATCGTCTGTCCAATACTTGAGGAAGTTGAGTTATCGCTCGCTATTGTTCTTGTGGTTCGGCGAAGTTCCCTTGTTACTACATGGGATCGTTTTCTCAACATCCTCTTCAGAGCACCCTCCGAGTGAGTCATGTGAACACTTTACGAAGCCAGCATCACGGACGACGACGACGACGACGACGAAGGTTTTCACTGCTCTCGAACTATAAGAAGGATCAAGTCGTCTAATGACCTGGACAAGCTCCCGGATTACCTCGTAGCGAACGATGCCAGCCAAGGCGAGCGGCAACTGCAACTTGCAAATACTGCAGGCATCCGAGAGGACCTGGCACCGCGCGGTGTTTTCTTCTCTCCAAAACAGAGAATTCGTCCTTCTGAACTCCGAATGAATCGGAGATCGAGACGAACCACGAGAGAAGTGAATCTCTTTGGAACTCTTTCGCTGCTCTAAAGTCATGGGAAAGCGCTTCCGAAACAGCGAGCTCAGCGTCTAATTTATGATTGACAGCATCTTAACGAGACCGTGTAAAAATATGCTCGCGCGGACTGACTTACTTAGTTTGTCAGTCGAGCAGCCACCGCGACTGACTGACTAAATTTGATTCGTCGTTTGGCACGCCCCACCGACAGTGAATCGAGAAGGACGTAGAAAAGAGGACCAACGAACTAATCCCATAATCGAGTTTTTTTTTTTGTTCTTCGTCGTTTTACTTCTTTTCTGCCATCCGCCTCGAATCCTCTATGACGAGTTGATCCCTAGAAAATCCACTCACTCCGCCTCGAAAGAGAAGAACTCTCATATGTCCCGATTTTACGCCTATTTGCTCTTGTTCCGAGTCCAGACGATGGAAAAAATTGGAGAATCCCAGAGGGAGGAGCAGCGAGATGTCAAGAAGACTTCTCTCGGAAAAAAGTTCCCTCGGATCAAATGGATATTGAGGGTGTTCGTGGAGAAATGAACTTGTTGACTTCGGATGAAGAGTTCTTTCAACTTGTCGACGATGAAAACTCAAAATTCATTACTTTCTCTTTGTTGTCCACTCTCAGCAACACCGGCAGGCATCTCTAGTCTCGAGCTTCCTCCCGGAGGTGGTTGAAAGACGAAGAGTAAACTTCAAGCGCCGCTTTCTGTCTCGCTTCGCCGAGTTGTCCGGTATCGGATCGGGTGGGTCAATTGTTGATTTATTGATTCGGTTCGTTCATCTAGCCGCTGTCTGCCCTGAGCCCGTGATCGCAGACTGGATTTGAGTAAAGTTTCTGAAAAGAAATCTCTGAAATCTGTTTAGTTGATCTGGCGTCATAATCCTCGAACGCTCACTTCAGGGATTGCTCCGTATTCTTCTTATCGTTTACCGTCCGACCGCTCCGGCTGCCGGCGATACTGGTCCTGGTCCCGTGCCGCCACTGGATTAGTCTTCATGTGTATTATCTTTCTAAATTCTATTACCGATACTTTGTAGCCTGATTTAAACAAATTTTATGACCACTCCCTGTCGAAAGAGCGGTTGCCCTTTGTCGTTGTGTTGGCCGCGCTCCTTCCTTAATCCATCCTCTGTCTAAATGGGTTTTCTTTCTGATTGAGCGAATATCGCGCATGTATGGCTCTGCCTTTTGTGCATAAAAGACAGACGAAAAGTCCATTATCTAAACAGTACCAAGTGAAATGATGTTTATCTATGTCCGCCTCTATCTTCAAGGGTAATGTCGTCCTCTGCTTCATCTTGGAACGAGCGACCGACGTCCCTTTGAGATTTAGGGCTCCGTTAAATCTCAAAACGCATGTGCACATTCTGATGGACGGACGGACGGACAGACGGACAGACAAAAAGAGGAATTTAAGCTCATTCTGCTGGAGCTACCTCAGCCGCGCTCGGTTAGGCGAATAGTTTTGTCGGTTTTATTGGCCCAAATTAGTTAAATGCTTGCCCCGTATCGGGCAACAACCAGTTTAAGATAACGTAGCACACGCGTGCGTTCTCTCCTTGCGCCGCCGTCGCCGCCATCGTTGTTGTTGTTCGCTTTTCCTAATTGAGTTACTTAACCTTCTTACCTGACGCAAACTCGCGGGCAAACCCTGACAGACGGACGGACGGACGCATGACCTAACCTTACAAGGTGTACAGGGTGGTCTCGCGCACGATAGCGGTTAGGCGCTTTGATAGCGAGGCGCCTTTGGTCGCCGGCCGTCGGTCCGATCAAAGTGGATTCCGCTTAGCCGAGTGTATAACTCCTCTGTATAACCGTGTGTGTGTGTATATATGTATCTCTCCGCCTGCCGTCCTACCTATCGCTTGGTGCTGCTTTTAATACAACAACGACATTAGTCAATCCCGAAGAAGGAGAAGAATTAACGTGGGAAACTCAGCCGTTTAAGTGGTATCGGTACTGCCGCCGATCAGAGCCGCCTTAATACGGCTTGTCTCTCCGGTTCCCTCTCTTCCTTCGGTGGACCTCGAAAGTGATACTTACCTACATGATTCAAGCTCACAGATCATCACCCGCGGGAAATGAGTTTCGGGGTTCGTTTCGAAAAATGCCGCGATTTCCCGACACCAACACCAGCGTGCCCCGTTGTTGGCGCCGCCCGCCGCTCTCAGGGTGTTATGATCGCTCGCTCGTTCGCTCGCTCGCCGGATCCGTGTTGCAGCTCAGCAACGTTTTCTCTCGAGCGAAATTCCTCGCAAAGAAAATTCGCGCAGTTACCTTAGTTGGTTCGTTCTGAATATGTGACCGACTCGCCGTCGGCCGTCTGCCGTTGCCACGAAAGGTGGTTCGCCACCGCGAAAGGCCGTTTTGAGCTGGCCGTTTTCTCTTCGTGTTTCGAAACGTGGTGCCGACTTGCAACGCCGAGAACTCGCCAAGCACGCGAAGAAGTCGTGAAGCAAATGCGTCTCGGACGTGATCCTGCCCGCCCGCCTGCCTGCCTGCCTGTCTGGATCGTTGCTTTCCTGCGTCTCTGACTCTTCTTCGGTGTCGGGAAAAGAGTTCGGTTTGGATCGTGTTGGGAGCTACGCAAGAATTCGGTCGGTCGGTCGGTCGGTCGGACGGACGGACGGACGGGCTGCCAGACCGACGATCATGCAGCGAGGCAGGAGAAGCAAGCAACCGCGAATTCGTTCGGGCAGGGAAGAACACATTCTCCCTCCTGGCACTCTGTTATTTATTTACTCGAGCTGTTTCGAATTTTCGACAACATTTTCTTCTCGATCTCATTCTCGTACTCCATCCTTCCATTGTATTCGCTTCCGGACGTTCCCGGGTAGAGTCCCTTCTGGAAATTTTCGAATTCTGGTGTGAAGAGAAAAGAATGCGGCGCGAGTTTCCATCCCGGGAGCTACATCCGACAGAAATCTCTGAATTCCGAGAGGAAAAAGAACTCGACAACGTTCCACGAGGCAGGTGCAGTGCATCGGCTCCGTGTTGTCTCATTACCCCGAATGGAGCACCTCCGTCGAGAAGTTGTGAGAGCCGCCACGGCGGCGATCTCGTAAGACCATTCTCACAAGGCTCGGGCTTGATTCCGGACACGTCTTGACCTCGGTCCACGAGCCCTGACCCGCCTAGGATGTGGTCTTTTTGTTTCTCTCTGCTCCTTCGAATTAATGAAGACCGGATCGGGCCGAGCACTTTGCCTTATTGCCTCGATAGACGTAAACGTAGGAAGACAGGATGAAGTCAGGACGACGACGGCGACATCACCGGATCATCACAAGAACGAGGATCAGAGCCGAAGATAAGAAAACTCGAATCTATTGAGCTCGTCCAGAGCTGGACACAAGGAATCAGAAGATGTCCGATGTAAATCCGACGAGCGTCTCGCTCCGTATTTTGATTCGTTCGGGCTCTTCCATAAAACACTACTACAAAGCCAAGCCTGGCGGACACGGAGACAATCTCAGCCGCGGGTGTCTCGAAATTTCCGGAGTTCTTCGCTCAGCCTTCGCCGTCGGCTTCATCGAGATCGAACCGCCATCGGATCGAGGGTTTCAACACCGTCTCAAACTCTTGCGAGAGTTCCTGCGGATTCCGGCGGCTTTCAGACGCGAAGTTGACAGTTTAGTTCTGCCGATTCGCCGGCGAGCTGGTACGAACTTGTAGCCTCCTCGCAGAGCGCCTATGCAACTCAACAATCGCCATAAATTCTCTCTGAAGCCAGCCACCGCATCTCTTTTTTTCGAGATCGCTTTTGTTTTATACTCGTCCGAGCAAAGAAGAAGCATTTAAAGACAAACCGTCTCCTCAGAGTGCTTTACAGCTCCCAAGCTAGAGGAGCTTTCGACTCCTCGATGGCTCTCGATGATATTGTCGATTCAAGTAGCTCGCTCACTATTAAAACTTGCGCCATCGGGCGCATCGACGCCTCGATTTTGTTGCTGGACGCGTCCATCCGGAATCGCGTCCAATCGGAGCGATAGGTAGTGGACCTGAGTTGTTATGTCTGAGGGGAAGTTTCTGTCATGCACGTGTCTCCTTCCTCGAGTCCGCTAATCTTTACACCTTAACAAGCATAAGTCCAGAGCACTTAGTGAAGTCGGATGCTCAAGTGGATCGGCAAACGCTGGAATGCAAATGCAAACGCACCAACTGATCGAGTTAGCCACCGCACCGGAGGTTGACCCACAGAAGATCAATGAATTTCTGACTTGGGTTAAGGCACACAAGCTTCCGAGCGGGTGCATCGATGTTCGGCATCGGCGTGGGTTCCACTAATCGAGCGGTTCCACATCGGACGCAGTCTTTCACAACTAGGGATGACCAGGGCATCGAGCGACACTCTCGATCCCAGAGGTCGAGAATTAGGAAGCTCGAAATTCAATTTGATTCGTCTCGTCGTCGATTCGGTCTCGCGAAACCGTTTCGAGCTTCCCCGGCCATCTGGTCAAGTTGATCTTTGCGAGATATCTGCATAACTAGATCAGAGGCACAGGATCGCTAAACGTTGAGGCATCAGACCTTTACAACGTTGACCCCGAAACTCTAACTGAATGGAGAGAACACGCCTGGAGTACGGAACACGGTGGACTTGGCTTCGATTTCCATATTATCCGCTGGAAAATTCAAAGATCTTCCGATTCGATGGAGGAACGTTGCGGCGCACAGTCGTCGGAAGTTTCCGCGAGTGATGAAGGGAGGCAGTATGGATGATTTGTACCACTTTCGATTTTTGACCGAAAACACTACTTGTTGGAAGGGTTCTTCCAGACTCCCGTGTTGGTGATTGCCGCCGCATCGTTGAGCTTGAGTGAGTGATTGATCGATGATCGGTCGTTCAGTCTGATTTGAGTCAATCAATGTGGTTCCGCGGCTCTGTGTTTGTTTCCATTCGAGCGGGATGTGACTGAAAGACGACAGGAATAACCGTAAAAAAAAAGTTGTTTGATCGCCTACTACGAGCAGTATTCTCTTTCGTTTGGTCTTGGGTGGCGGCGGCGGCGGCGGCGGCGGTGGGTAACAGTACAGGAAACCGTTTCGCCATCATGTCTATGAGAGCGTGTGAGAGAAGTGTATGTTTTACGATCCCGGCACCAACAATTCGTTTATCCTTAAGCACGAACTGTGCGGTTTGTGCTTCTCAGTTCGAAATGAGTTTCAGTTTAATTCGGTTTCACATTTCACGCCTCTACCTGACTGACTGACTGACTGACTGACTGACTGTTTGGCTGTTTCCCCGCCCGCCCGTTTGTCAGCCACCCACCGAAAAGGAAGTCGAACAGGAAATGCGAACTTAAACCATGAGACGCGGCGAGCCACAGGGAAAACGCCTCACTCATATCTCGACGGCCACCTATCAAGTGTATTTTCGAAACTCAACATCAGCTGTACGATCTGGAAGGAGGAAAAAACTCCTCGTTCCAAAGGAATCGAGACACGGATCATCGTTGGAGCATCAAGCAAGGGATCGATTCCTCAACCAATCGATCAATCATTCAATCAATCAATCGATCCCTTGACCGATCGGAGGCAGTGTCCGAAGCAAAACGAATCTCGGTTGGAACGTGATCAGCCAATGAAGAGACTCATGTTTTTCTTTCCTCGCTGGAGATGTTTAAATTGAAATCCAGTTCATACTGTTTCTTCTCGTGCGTTTCTGGCGGCTTGCCGGACACTCCCTGGGCTTCCGCTTGACGGTTAAGGTCGTGATCAACGACTTACCCTCGTTGCACGCCGCACCAAAACACGCCATATACAGACAACATCCGAGCCACCAGCAGCAACAGTGGCTGCGGCACTAGAGTAAGCAACTAGACAAGCAGCCCATTTCTCGGCTAGTCGGCGGCAACAGCGACCTACGGTGGTGGTGGTGGTGTCCATGTCCATTATCGCTCCACCTGGCGAGTCCTACGCCCTGTTAGGCTCAGTGGATCGGACGACGGCTGAAAACTTCCTCCTTAGTTCCAAGCGTGCCTCACGACCGAAGTCGTGGCCAGCTGAAGTGGTCGTCCGTTTGGTCATCTGGTAACAGATTCCGTCTGTTCATTTGTCCGCTTCGTCCGCTCTAATCCATCCGTCCGTCTGCCTGCCTGCCTGCCTTCGAAAGGGGCGGAACTCTTGCAACCTGAAAGTCCGTTCGCCTGCCAGGCGGCAAGTCTGCAGTGGTTCTCGCAAAATGTTGGGTGAGACTTCCTCGGCTCCCACCGCTCCTAATTGAATTCAGCGAAGTTCGCTCACCGAGTAAACCTCGAAAACTCGGACCTTCCGTTCGCAAAGACCTCCCTGCCTCGGGGTTCAGGCACTTCAGGATTCATGGAAGACGGAATCCTCATTCAGCCTAGAATCGTTGATGTGATTCGCTCTTTTTGTTCCTCTTTTCGAGCCACATGTGCATCAGACATCCTCGTCATAATGACTCGAGATGATAATTTTTACGCAACAAAGAACGATCGCTTGGAGTATCCGGATTGTCGTTTTTTTCCCTCGTCGTGTTCGAACGACCTGACGCAGTGTAGAGTAATCGGACACGCTGGAAAAAGAAAACTCGGACACGCTTTAAAGACCACCCCGCTCGCATTGAGCGATTTCAGAGCACAGGGCGAGCAATGTTGTTCCAGTCGTTGATGAAGATGCTTTTGCCACACTATAGTAGACTGTGGTCGTGGAGGGAGTAGCTGAGTAGCTTGATCGAGGGAACGAAAAAAAGAAAACCAAGAAAAAACCTGAACGATGCTATCTCCGTTATGCGGGGATCGCCAACCGATCTCCGAGAGCAACAACACATGCCACCGCAAAGGCTACTGTCGCTGTCAAGATTCAAACGCAACCAACAAAAAAATGCGAGCCTAATGAGACCTTAATAGGCGACATGATCCATTGTGGAGCCGGCTATGCGATCTGACTCGCCTGATAAATAACAACAGCAAGCATTACCACCAACACCAACGACAGCGACAGCAACAACAATGAGACTGATAAGTTCAATCACAGCAACGCAAGCAAAGTGAATGATCGCTGTTCTTCGGAAGCACGACGGGGAAAAATCTGATAATGAAACACACGGAATGGGTGGTCGATCGATCCACGGTTAAACATATTGATCATCCGATTTGATTGCCTGATTCCATCCGATGTGAACGATCATCAGACGAGAAGAGCACCCGTTTGTCAACCAGCCGCACGGAGAGACCGTAATTGCGAAAATCGAAACGAATTTCGCAGAGGCAACTCCTCATATAATGAACGAAATCGGGGCTGAGGATTTCTTCGGAATAATTTATGTGATAATAGAGAAGGGAATCCTCGGCGTTGAATGATCACAGAGCTCCCCTAGAACAGGCACCAAAGTCTCATCATCTGACTGTGCCTTCGGCCTTCTGAACGACTTCACGGAGGTCTCGTTTGTTTGTTTTGGATGCGATTTTTGAAGGAAACGATTCAGATACCGGAGGGTGATTTGAATCATCGCTTCCGATTTCTCAACTTGGTCTCGACAGCTTCCACCCTACTGCCTCTTTCCGTTCTCGAATTTTTCCTGTTTCAGCTTCAAAAACGTCACCCGGAAGTATCTGGAGCGTCAACTGATTGATTGATGAATTGATGAATTGGTGGATGGCTCTATTCCAGTCGGAACGCTTTCTGCTCATGTGTATATTCAGTGTCAGGAGGAGGAGGAGGAGTACATATTTAGATGACCCGGATTCAGGATTCCAGACCCCTATCCTCAAGAGTTAATGTGATTGTGGGATTTCAGCCTCTGAGGCTCATGTGAATCCTTGGAATTTTCAAAGTTTGCACTGTTTTCCCACTCACAATCAGGATGAGGATTCCTGGAAACCCTCGTCTGAAACTCTCGCCGAGTCGGAGATGTCGGAAAGTAGAAATTCCTGGCGAGTCGTTCTTCAAACAAATTCGATCTGATGTTCATCCAATTCTCTTGACTCTTTCCCTGAATCGTGTTGTGCGGCGTATCTTCTCAGTGGACAGTCGGCCGCGTACTCCGAACAGATCACGGCACGGCTGCACTTTCGGTACAACGGTAGCCGAAGTAGCGACCTGAGCGAAACTAAAGGGCTCCGGCCAATTCAATCCCCAATTGATCGAGTCGTGCGCAATGCCGGTAGCTGAAAAGGCAGCCAGTTAGCCAAGAAGCTAAAAACGGAGCCAGCTGCTCACACGCTGCTGGTCCGTCCAGCTACCGGATAGAGCGGACGGTCAAATATTATTATGGCCGAGGAAGCAACACCGCCGGCAAACGGCTGCGAGTATGACGACGATTGTCAATTCGGATCCACTTCACGCTAAAATCGACAATGATGGGAAATTTGAAATTTGTTCGCAGTTGCACAAGTGAGGCGTGCGTCGCATCGTCTTTAGAACAAAAGAAGCGGCCGGCGCAGCTTTCAAAAGCCGATGATGATGAGGAAGACCAACTAGGCGATCCGTGCTCCATCGGCGACGACTCGGTCAGCTGATCAGAGATGACCTGGTCCGATTTTATTTATTTTTCTTTATGTTTTCCCCCATTGTCTTCGGGAAGCAACTTCGCGAGACTTTGACTTTTCAGATTTCATCGCTTCGCCGCAGCTTCTGAGTTCTGCTGAACGACCCATTTCTTCAGATTCGCTTCGGGATCGCAAACTCGGAATCGCGAATTCAAGACTTTCCGATCCGAAAGCTTCGGTGTTAGAGGAAATTCGAACAAACAAACAAAGATTGAACGGGATGGGTGGTGTTCTTCCACTTGAAGTCGGCCTCAGATCGAAATAATTTTACGAGTTCGTTTCTCCGAGTGACATGTGGAGTTCCGCTGTCAATGAGAAGCGGATGACCATCTCTCAACGAGCACGTGCTCACATGAGCTGCTAAATCGTGTTAAGACGGGACGTGCTATCGAGAAGAGAGCTCTGCCAGATTTGATTTTTGAGCGAATTGCTGCTGAATTTTGGATCTTGCCACAACTCTGAAATGATCTTGGGCTTCGAGTTGAAATCGGGAGATCGTAAAGCATACCCCGACCCCTTCGGTTCCCGTTCCCCGGTCCTGCCTCGCTTACCTCCAGAGCCCTGGCACCTGCGGCGAACGGAGTCGCGACCGCTGCGAGGGAACCGGAAGCGGGACTTTTCTCCTTCGAGTTCCGAGGTCCTGCCGGACTTTCAGGTCGGTAGTTTGCTCCTGCATGCCTTGCCACGGACCCGAGAGAGGCGGACGCCGCCGCATCGGCTGCGAAATAGAAAGTTCCCCGAAGGATCCGCTTCCGGCGATCCTGTGAGCTTCGGCTTCCGATCGTTTCGAGAGCTCGTGCGCAGACCAACACTCTCAGAGAAGTAGATAAGTTTCGCAGCGGAAGAAATGAACCTATTTTTTAATCAAATTTCCCCAAATCATGCTTCCTGACCGTTTTCGAGAATAGGACGAACAGGAGCAGAAGTAGCGGCGGCGGCGGCGGCAAGAGATAGCGGCGTATCTAACGGCCTCAAGAGTCTCATCTCCATTTGGAAATCTCCGTGCCGCTCGGAGCTGCTGTTTGCAGACTAAGATTTCAGACCGCCGATCCATTCGAAGAATTTGATTCACTCATCCGATCAACTCGCTGCTTCATTCCTCGCCAAAACTGAAGTTTCGATCGACGTCCAAAGAGAAAACCGGAAGATTCGAAGTTCGAATCTGTGTGGTGTTCCGTGGAATTCTGTTACATATTACTGTTGTGCTCGTCAATCAGCAGTTTTCTATTTTTTCCTTTTCATGTTCGGCGGTTCGATCAAAGTTCGAAGTTATCGACAACAACAAGAAAGGAATATATGAATGCCTGTAGCGAGCGAGCGAGAGAGAAAGAAGGACACCGCCGCCGCCGATAAGCAAAGAAGTGATGTAGCTAGTTTTGGTGATGGTGGGCTTTTTTTTTTTTTTTTTTATCATCGTCGTCTTCAGCCTCATCGCCGCGACGAAAATCCTCCTTCACGAATCGGCCCGAGAGGAGAGATCTCGCAAAGAGCGACGCGACAACAGAATAAACCGTAGAGAACCAGAAGAAGACGTCACTCTCGCCGTCGCAGCTCTGACTTTTGGCACCGTCGCGGAATCACGCACGCACGCCCGCGCTCAATGCTCATTGGTCGGACGCACATTTGGCTTCGACGGCATCGGCAGGGGCGGCGAAAACTTTTTTGAAGAGATTAGATGATTTAGTGGTCGACGGATCAGAAAAAAAAATCAAAAGAACTCGGGGAAAAACGCGTGCGTGCCATCGAGCGGACAGGGCGGGCGGGGCTTGGATATCGTTGACAGCATAAGTTATCCCTGTCGACAACGCGGCGATGACGCGACATCCCAGATCCGAGTCGTCGATGACTCCGAGATGCGATTCATATTGAATGTCTTTGATGGTCGAAACATGTTTTCTTCAAGAATTTCAAGATTTTCGTGGCAGGACTTGATCTGCTTTCCTCGAGCCGGAACGCCGGGCCAGACGTCGTCTTTCTGGGCTTACGGGACGTACCGGAGACGTAGAGTTAGTTCCGCCGCCGCCGCTGCCGCCAGTCGTTGAAAGTAGCTTTCAAACGGATATCAGTGAGAGACGACGTTCTGTGTGGATTCACGCCCTCGAAGCAGAGAACAGACGGAGAAATGTTCGACCGAGTATCGCGCGTTCATGGAAGCTAAGTAGAGTTATCGCTTCGATCCAGACGTTCGCCTGCAGCTCCGAATCCACAACGATCCATCGGCTATTCAAGTTAGCGCTACAGTAAATATTAGTGGAGCAGCAGGTAGACAGACAGTAGTCTACTGTTACGAGTCTTTTCTTCCTTCTACGAGCCGAACGATTTCACGAGAGACAGACGAGACAGTGCCGTTACTGTTGATTCTAGTGGCGACGCCGTCAAAGACGACGTCAACGACAACGCCGAGGCGTGCGACCAAGTCAACAGATCGAATCGTCTCGTGTGTTAGTTAAGGGAAGGAAGCACTTGATTCGAAGAGACGTTTGTCGCCAAGAGAAAACAAACTTGAACTGCAACACATCGAGCCGTCAACGATCGTAAGAGGGTCGTGGGAGAAAGTTGCGTTTTGCCGACCAGCCCTGCGGTCATTTAGAAAAGATTCGATTACAATCGCTTCGCTTTCGTCCTCTGCAACCATTGCTTCCTCCATTTGGAAACTGCGCTTCTAAAACTCCATTCTCAAACCTCTGTCATTTCGAAAGAAAATGCATCGTGTCGCCTTCTCGTGTAAGGTGTCTCCTCGGATGAGCGAAAAGGTGACGAATGGCTCCGAGATCTCCTCCTCGCTGAGGTATTCGGGGATAGCGAGTGTCTGGTTGCCATTTTTTCTGTTTGGGAGCATTCGTTAATCTCGAGCTCTTGTTGATAGGAGCGGCCAGAAACCAAAGGAGAGAAAACGGAATAGAAGACCACTGTCCGAGATTCCATCAGATATCGAACTTCAAGGCGGCTCGAGTGATAACGCTCGAGAAAAAGTTCAGATTTCTGTCGGGTGATCTCTGACTGAGACGACACCCTCTAGACGAGAACCTCGAGCTGGAGAAAACAAAAAAGAAAGTCTGTTTCACAGTTTACAATCCAATCGGATGGACCACATTATCAGACATCGACGACTTATGTTGGGTTGGTGCCGACTCGAGCTCCACATACTGAAGTTCGAAACGTGTTCTTACGATTCTCACGAGGCAGGTTTGAGGTTGCAGCCGATTTGGAAGTCAAAATTTTCGGTCGAGGCTCAAGAACTTTCGTCGTTACCTAAATTATATCTTAGATTTCCCAAAACGCCGTAAGACATTACGCTCTTTCTCCCGATTGCGTGTGCTCCTCCGCGCCCAAACGCTCGGAGGGTATTGAGGTCTTCATTCCTAAGTTATTGAGGTATTTAGTCGAGGGCCTGGCTCACCTCTCCTCGGCCCGGCTCGCCTCTTTAACAGAGCTTGCTGTACATTGAATTATATTTCTTCGTTCGCTCGTTCGCTCAAGCGACCGCCCGCTCGTCGTTCTTCTGTTGATGGAGCTCAGGCGTTCGTTCCGTCACTCAAAGAAGCGTCAAATCTTTACGACTTTTCGTCTCCTGTCAGCTTTCGGTCTTGAAACAACACCAAAACGACCGATAGAATCACTCAGCCATTTATGGCGATCGTCGCGGGTGGGGTGGCGTGTCGTGTCGTTCAAGTCCAGCCTGCAGCGCGAAAAATCTTCCCATTACACGTTACCGTACCGTTCTTCACGACAGGAGAAGCTCGCAAGGAGTTGGGACGACACGCCGAGGATTCCATCTCCGGCTGGGGAGGTATTTTCTGTGTCGATTCTCTGGATGCACTTTCTAGTCTGTCATTCTGACCATACTTCCAAGAGTCAGTTTACCTGGGGTTTCCATTACCATTTTGAATACCTGGGACGGGAAGACACCGAATCTTCCTTCTCTTGGAGCTCTTTGCGCAGGTGGCCGAGATCTGCGCGCAGTTCTCGCTGCAGATGGTGCAGCTGCTGCACCGTTTTCGGAGAACGGGTAAGTTCGTTGCTGCCGCGACCGTCGCCGACGCCGGCGATTAAAAAGGAACTCATCTCTCACGCCTGCGCTGCCTCAGACCAGCTCCGGCTTGCCTTGTATTCCATGCTCACTCCCTCGTCTATTAGGTCGTCTCCGTCGTTGTTGTCTTCAGTGAAGTTTACGAGCGCCGTTGAGCAAGCAGCTTCGTTGCTAGCTTGCCATTGGGTCGTAACTCTGACGCCTTTGAGCCGATGGATTAGAGCATTAAGCACCTACCTCGCTTTCCTGCTCAAGTCACGCAATGCTATAGCGGAATGCTTCACTTGCTCGGCTTACCGTTTAAGGTTGCCGTAGCCGCCGCCGCCAACGTTGAACGAACGAAAAAGCACGCGGCCGCTCGCTCGCTCGCTCGGTCAAACCGGTCGGTCGCTAACTAAGATGCAACAAAGGCTCGGATCCGATGAGCTTCGAGATAATCCCGCGCTTTCTCCTGACGCGGTCCTTTGAGTGATTGTTCGAGTGAAAGGATGAACAAGCGGTGATCGACGTTCCTGTTGGCGTTTGGGCAAAAATTCAACTCGAACTCAGAAACGAAAGAATCCTCTTCGAGACGAGAGTTCGAGGTGGAAATCGAAAAAGTCTGCATGGATCATGGATGCGTCCGGAGTTCGAAGAAGTTGGTTGTGGCTGTGCAGGTTGCAAGGTGCTCGGTCAGATCACAGCGATGTCTCACCTCAGTCAGTGTTATCGCCGAATTCCTTGGTGGCTCGTGCCAGGTATCGGCTTCGTTCTCCGTTTGCTACGTTGGCTTGTCGCTCGCTATCAGCAGAATGGCAGCAGAAAAAAAATCTCAAAGTGCCGCCGACAACCACGACACGTCTAGTAAGTCTGATACCGACCGGAGCAGTGAGGTTATAGATTATTGAAACTTTGTTACCGAAATCATTCTTGACTCAAAATCGAGTTCGATGTGAACTCTGAATTCGAAACTGAAAATCTAAGAAATTGGCGATTGTAAACACTAAAGACCTGGAAAGAGAGAGCGTGACGTGATCGATGATCACGGGATCATCGAACCTTTCATCTACAGAAAGAGAATAATACGTCGCTGAACAAACATTCGCGGAGAATGTCAACAGCTCTAGTTCCCATTCACACTCTGCATCGTGTTTTCGTCGCTTTGATGTCGACAGACACGGGTCCGATTCGTTCGAGGGATTCCTGATTCCGTTTTCGAGTTTCTTCCCAGTGCGGCCGAGTGATTTCAACGAATTTCGGGGAATAATGTTTCGCATTCGTCTAAATGACTCGATTTGATGGCTATTTTGTTCGGCAGAACTCACGGAAGACGAGATCAAAGCAGTCGAGCGAGTTCAGATCTTATCGCCTGTGAAACTCGTATCGGGTTCGACTAAGGAAACTTTAAATTGAATCTCCCGAAGTTCCTCAAATCGATGCGAAGTGCGGAACTGGTCAGATGGTCAATGGTCAGTCTGAGCCAAGGTGTTCTAGGGTAAAAAGCGCCGCTGATTGTAACGAATAGCATAGCCCAAAGGTTCCCATCGCAATCTTCTTCGTCTGATGAGTTTGGGTGCTTTCAATTTGTTTCAAATGTCGCCGTCGTTGCTGAAGTTGTTGTCGAGGCGACGCGGCGACCGTGTGATGGTCTGTTGGTTCGCTCTATTCGCTCCTTCGATTGACGTTCGCTAACCGCTGGCGGCTTTATCGCCGTGAGAATTCCTTTCTTCGTTTCGAATGGGCGAACCAGAGAGTAGAAACAACGTCCACTCGTCAGGGGAGCGACGAGATAGCTCATTGAACGACGCGAGTGCAGATTCGCATGTGGGAAGGACTTATTTCGAGAAGAGGTTTCATGGTTCCCATTCTTTCCGGGCGCCTGGAGCATCGCGAATTCACGCCGTTTCTCTTCATCGACCCACTAGGGATCATCGAGTTTGAAAGTTCTCAGCGTATTCCGTAGGTTCTCTGTTCGCTCACCGCTCTCATTAGCCTTGAGAATGTAGTCGGGTGGCGGTCGACGGGTGGGTTCCGTCGTGCAATTTGCTGCTCGCTCTGATCCTGAGCGTTGATGTCGGGGAAGATGTCGGATTGTGTCGGCTTTGCGCACCAGCTCTCCTTGCTCGGCCATTTGTTCGAGAATCTCCTCGGGAACTCACCTCAACCAAACTACCGATTGAGCCAGCGACCGACCGACCGACTGATCGAGTGAGCGGGCAGACAGCGAGGAGGACGACGACCACAGCCCTCTTCGTAGGAAGACTTCGAACTTTCAAATTGGCCCCGTTTGCCTTGCTTTGCATAACATAATGGTTTAAATCCCCCACCGCCGCTACTTTGCCGACGAGGGCGGGCTGCGAGCTACCGAGAGCCTTCGCTGTTTGGACGGCTAACTGACTGGATGACTGGCAAGACGAACAACTGAACGAACGAACGAACGAACGAACAGGGAGGGAGGAAGGAAGACAGGCGGGAGTGCAAAGGAATCCTTCAACTCAAAACGAGATGCAACGGAGCCGCAGGGAAGCCGACACAGATGCGGCTTTTCCTGTCATTCTGTTTCGAGTCCTCCTGTGCTTCGTTCGAGGAGAGTCTCACCAAGTCACACAGGTCCCTCCCGTGGAGCGGCGAGTCGAGATGCTCGCCCCCGTCTGGCTTGAAACTCAGCCGAGTCCGCTTCTTGAAACTTGAAAACTTCGGTCGAGAACGTTCGCCTGTCGCGATATGACCGACCAAGCACAACGCAGGGACGGATAAAATCCGTTGGCTGCTGGAGGAAGACTTGTCATTGGCACTCCAGGGTACTTTCGGTGACATCCCTTTCCTCTCGTTGTTCCAAAGCCAAGTCAAGACGAAACAAGCTCATATTCCTCGCAATCACAGAGTTCGACTCCGCCAGAGGTCATTGAAGCCGAAAAATATCAAATTGAGAGCAGAAAGTTTTACCTGAAATTTTCTCACGGAAATTCCGATCGAGGAAGGAATCAGGAGAACTTCCCCAAGGCGCTCATGTCGAAGAGAAATTTGATTCCCTGTAGCCTCCGAGGAAACGGTGGCGCGAAAATCCGTTTCGTTTGATCGATTCTCGCTCTGATTGCACCCGTTCGTCGGCGTGGCATCGCTTGATGAATTGAGACGACGAAGACCGTGAGTGGTTTTCATCTTCAGTAACTTCTGTACAAGCTACATACACTACAACCTTCTCCTGCCGCCAACCACCACGACGACGACGACGACGACATCTAATCTTCGATTTCCTCCACTGCGGGACACCAACATCATAGATGGACACCAACAGTTCTAACCGGGGCCGCGCAAGTGGACGAACTCTACTCCGAGACGAAGTTTTTGGTTATGCGCTCAAGTCCGCATGAAGAGAAGCTTCAATGAATCTGAAAGTTTGTTCCCAGCGTTCGTTGTCGACGTCGATGGTATTGTCTTCTGAGCGAGAATCCGAGAGATTCGCGGATCATCTCAAGAGATCTTCGAAGAACTTCTGGGAGCGCCTTAGACGGCGGCTAACAAGATTGGCTCGTATCACGCATTCTTTCAATTTTGTGACGAAAAAAAAAGAAACACGACAATGCACCCGGTGGTCGGATCGCGGAACCTTAACTATGTCTTCGTGCAGCGGATTTGTGTTGCTTCCTTGTTCTCCGGCTTTTGAAGTCGCTGGTTGTCGTCTTCATTGTTGTTTAGGTGACCGTTACCAATGAGGCGACGGGAACGAGTTTAGCGACGAACATAAAGCATCGATCGCTTCTTGAACGCTCGGTGTCAACGTAACAAAGGGCGCCGTTTTTTCACAAACGCTCGTACCCTGATTAGCTTAACAAGCGGGCACCAAGCCAACGATTGGAAGAGTTGTCTCCAGAAGACTTCAAAAGATGGACGAACGTCGACTTCTTCCGCCACAACAGCTGTTCTTCGGCACCAGCAACGAGTGCTTGACAACTCGGAAGCAAGGCCAGGGCTGTTGACAATAATCTGTTGTCCAGAATGAGCTTACGGAGTGGACGTAAGGTTTTGATTTCACCCGGATCGGACATGAGGAGGGTGGCGTCGTCGGGGACCGGATCGCATTGCCACGAATCGGTCAGACCGAGAAGCTGGGGCGTCCATTGGTCGCTCGCTTGGCTCGTTCGTCCATGGCTGTCAATTTTGTAGAGCTTCTTTTTTTTCTCATGCATCTTGTTGTCTTGAGCGAATAATGCGTTCCTGCGACCGGCTTCGGTTGCCTTTTGCTTTTGGGTTGGCTACGAGCAGCACGCCATCGAATCGGACGGACAGGCGGTAAAGCTGGTGCGTGACGAGGGACCAGTAGCGTCAATTCTTAACGGCAAACAGGCTGTGACAGCAGAGGTGTAATTTTCAATAAGCACATATTTGTTGTTGTTTGCTTACTGTAATGGACACAGCTTCGCATGGCCGGGTGGTCGACAAGATGATTGGGTCCCGCCAAATGAAGGAAATGGAACCATGTAACGCAATCACGCTCGTGATTCTCGCAAGAAACTGCTTTGCGTTGCTTCATGAAATGATTGATGTTCATGTTTCTGTGGTGTGTACGCAACCAGTCGTGTTTTCTTCAAATTACACATCTCATACATGAACACGTTTGGGATATGAATTTGATTTCGACCGGGTGGTCAGCGAGTCGGAGTTTCAATCGGTCACATTAGACATCGTCGCTGATGACAGTGGTCAGTTCAATGATAGGAACGCGCGCGCTTTCAACAAACACGCACACCGGCAGATTTCATCGTTTCCGACGACGACGCCTAACGATGTCTCCGCTTGCAGTGCGTGCATTGTGTGTTTATGCTCGTCCTATCCATCGCAGATCATTAAATTGATATTATGTCTCCTTGCTTCTGTGTGTGTGTGTGTGTCGCGCTACAACAGCTGAAGAGACATCGTTCCAGATAATCCATCATCGCTGGGAAGCTGGCCGACCGGTCGTCGTAATTGAAGCCGTCGACATAATTCGCTGTTTGCTTGAATGCCTACCTCCCCGCACTCATTCGGTCAGGAGGAGATCGTTCTGGAATATTTGTTGAAGCTTCAATGCGACGGCGCGGCGGTTCGTTTTCCAAACAAGCAATTCTTTCAGTTGATCTGACTATGTGTATAGAAGGGTTGCTGCTGATGCTTAGTCTCTGACGGATCATTTCTGATCACCTGATTCGTTCCAGTCGCGGCTTCGTTCGCTCAGACGGAAGCTATCCGAATGCAAACAAAAAAAAAACAACACATCATCTGCTTATTCAGTTATTCTATTTGTCTTCTAACCCGGCGTCCGCTCGGAGAACAAAACCCTTTGCAATATTTCAACTTCGGGGACGTTCTCATGAGGACGAACTCTTAGAATTCGGTGCCGCCGCATTCTTCTTTTCAGCTCGGGCCAGTTGAGGTCACGTGATTCGGTCCGATGTTCTCCAGTTTGTCGTTGTAGTTGATTCGCGATTTGTTCATCTTCCTCGCGGAGGCTACGGGACGAACTAATTTCATCAAAATCGTCGGAGCCTCGTGGCTGGACAGTGAATCACTATCCCGATATCGGTATCAGCTCTGAACTCGTGGGCCATATGCTCAAAGCGCGCGATCTGCCCGTTTGTCAGTCGGTCCTCTCGAGTACAAGCTAGAATAGGTGTCCCGCTAAATGGGAATCGGCTGAATTGAAGAGTTATTGATGTTCCCTACTGGGGTTGATACATACATCCTGTCAGGCTCCGTGACGGTCGAGTCAGCATGCTGACAGTAGTATCTAGGCAGAAGTACTCTACTAAGCAGCCACCAGAACGATATGAACAAGAGATACTTTTCCGACTTCATCGATTTACTGTTACGTTCTTCTTTACGTTGGTTTTTTGATCGAATTCGTTCGGTCGCTCTCAGAGAGTTAGACCGAATTCCAGAAACGAGTTCGGCGAAGTGCACGAGATGACCGACCGGATACAAATGTCTGTGAGCGCGAGCTTTAAGTGCATTAGTCCGGTCAGCCGACGTTTTTCGATTCGGAAGTGAATGCAGGTTATCAGTAGGTTATCATCTCTCCGGGTCGATTGTGTCCAGCTCGGCCTAGCCGCTCCGGTGGTGAGTGAGAAATGAGTGAACAATAGTGCCTCCGGAGTTGGCACCTACAGCGCATATTGTCGAGGAAACGACCATCGCCGCTGGATCTAAATTCGGACGAGGTTGTCGGATCGATCGCTCGCTTGTAGTTAGCCTGAGATTTGAGACTCACGATAACAACAACCAACCCATCTGGTGCAAGAGACCACCCTCTCGACGATCTCACTCAGAACACAAACAAGATCAACACACACAGAAGTCAGTTGAGAAATGCGGAAACTTCTCGCACAGGAATCCTGACCAGTTCTCCTCCCTGGTGTCCTTTCATCGCCTCTTTTGAGAGAATTAGATTAGATTCTCAGGAGATAGATCAGGAACTTCTCTCGTTCTCCCAAAAATTTTGGAGTTTCGTCGTCTAGACATCGTATACGAACATCTCGTGTCTCGAGAAAGGAAATTTGAACATTTCGGCGGCGCCGACGACGACAAAAACTCGAATCGACTAGAATGAAAGACGTATTTTTTTTATGGATCTGTATCGAGGGAAGAAAAACTTCGATGAATGAAAAGCATCCTGAAGAGCTCTCGCGGATTGTGTAACCATGCATGCGCTGTGTATCTGTGTGGGAGACCACGTATGTATGTTTGTGTGCCTAATCGAGGCATGAATATTTACGATTACAGCGCAGCCGAGCACCACAACGAGCCACCGCAGCAGCGGCACCTCCTCCATCATCCAGACCACACTGGTGGTTTTCAATCACGCGAACGAGACATATTGGTCGAGCCCCAGCATCCGGGAGCTCAAACTTCAGCTCCACTTCGATGTCCGGTCGTATGAAGAAGAAAGAAGAAGCAGAAGGTGGAGGTACGAGGAAATAAAGAGAAACACGAACAAGAAGACAATTGGCTCACGCGATGCCTTCACACTTTCCGGGGAGAACCTGAAAGTTGATGGACAGCCGAATACGATCGATGTGTCACAAAGTTTAACCTTTTTGTCCAGCCCTTTTTCCCGTCACTGAACCCTCTGGGAATCGCTTCGATGGTCGATAGTGTCTCGCGATATTTCCTTCCTCGTTTTCATCATTCACGATCGAATTTCGTTGACGCTCGCCCACGATCAGATGAAGACCTTTTTTTTTTCTCTTGTAGTGGCTGGACCATGGGCGCGCCCATGCGTGTCGTTAGAGGCGGCTGAACCAAGAACGCTGGATAAGTTGACAGGATTTGGAAGACTACTCCGACTGGCGAGTTGCCTGACTGACCCATCGATCAAGGACCTCGATCGGCGGCAGCGAGAACATCCTTTGCAGACCGCCGAACCAATTAGAAGGGATCGTCCCGACCACCTCATGAACAGATTAATTTTCGCTAAGTGGCTCCCTCGAACTTGAGGAAAAGCGAATTTTCCCGGCGAAATCCGGACAACGGATGTCTGTCGTCTGTGGAATCATGACAAAAATGTCGTCGCGAGAGACAGAGAGCCCCCATCCTTTGTTTGACGATTGCCGTTTCTGTTGAATAGTGAGAATTCTCTCTTCTGCTGCTGCTGCCAACGGCGTTCGCGTTTTCGCTGTACATCTGTTGATTCTCCTTCATTTCAATCAAAGCCAATCTTCTGCTATCGCAGCTGACGTCTCCACAAAGGGCGACACACCTCATAGGTGTTGTTGTCGTGTCGTGTCATGTTGACTCGCTGCCTCCTTTTGTCGAAAGCAAAAGATTGTGCCTCGGAGCAGCAATAACAAATTGGCGCGAAATTTCAAATTACTTGGCGTGTCGTTGTAGCAATAGAAAGGACTTGATTTTGATGAAATACTTCTTCTCTCCTTATGCCGTCGCTTCCTATCTCCTGCCGTTGCGCGCGCTGTCTAGTTAGACGAATCGAAAGTCGTCGTATCATTCCATACCCGCGATATGGGTCCGCCTAACCGAAATCGGATCTGGAGCTACAGTTCAGCTCCAGCTACGGCAGCTTTTCGAAGTCCTGAACATTTTCTTGGATCTCGAAGCTCCAGATTGCGATTTCTTTGAGGTTGTAGCGCCTGCCGTAGGTCAGGGCTGTGGCGGTGCCGCAGCAATCCATAAATTTCGTGCGACGAATGTCACCAATGGCGGCATCAGAAATGCCGGGTACTTGGTCTATACCGCTGTCGCTGCTGTTTCTTGGTTGCAGCGCGGTTTGTCCGCAAAGCTCAGTTGGGTCGTCGAGTCCACCCGCCGCAGGGCGTGGCCTTGAGCTGTGGGAGTTCAAATCGAAATTATATTAGCTGAGCGTGCGAATGTACTCTTAACGTCGCTTTGAGAGTCGTTGTTGTGCCGCTGGCAACCCCGACACTCATGGTGACGGTGTGGTGGCGTTTGAATGACCGCGGACAGCCGCTAGAGAGGAGCCATCAAGTCAGTCAGTCACTCAGTCAGCGGGAAGAAAAACTGCCTTCGAGGAATGCAGTAAATGGATTACCGAGCACAGCCGAAAAGAACTAAGAGATTTCTGTCGTTGTCGTAAATATTTCCGCCTGCTCCCCTGTCGTGCCCTGACATCGCTCTAGTCCCCGAAGACTCCTGCGCCCAACTCCCTGAACTTCCGGATGAAACTTGCGCGTCCTCGAATGTTACAAGATATCCACAGTTTTGACGTTCAGCCGGTTGAATGTTCGTCCGAGATATCGTTGAACCAAGTTGGCATTTCGTCCCTCGTACACTCCCTGTAGCTATCGTTGAAGTCTCTTCGATGTCTTTTATCTCTGCAATCGTTGTTGTCGTGGATCACAACTGGAGGAGAGTCGAAACGACTGCCCGATGGCGCGCTCGTTTGCAGCCGCGTTCTCTCACCTTCGGCCGTTGTATGTAAAGATGATATATGTGGTGTAGCTGCTTCTTCGATATCAGTTTTCTTCTTTTCTCTCTTCTTTCTAATTCTGTTACAGTTGTGTTGCTCGCTAAACAAATGGCTCCCTGACTGGATGCTCGCTCACCCATTATCGCGAATTTCTATCTGTATCATCGTTTCTATCTTTCAGGGTGTTCGAGCTCTGACTGTCACGCGCGCCTCCAATTTCCCGCGATCGCCGTCATTATCCAGAATATCAGCTCCATCATCTGAATCATCTTCTGCGACAAGAATATCTTCAGTGGAAACAAGTCTACCCGTGACCGGATTCAGCCATTCTAGGAGACACTTGACTTCGTTTTGGAAAATCTCAACCAATGTTGTTTCCAGATTCAGAATTGTATGATTCGCGTCACAAAACTCTTGAACGAGGTGCAGACGGTCGGATCCGAAGCGAAGAAATATGTCGACGGAACCAGCTTTCGAATTCTCGCTGGGTTTGGCTCTTCTCGAGCGGAGTCCAATCGCGCCGGGTCCATTCCTGTGTCAGACCTCCTGCATTCGCCGTTAAATTCCTCACGTCAAAGAATTTATCAAATTTCATTCGCGCCCTCCTCGAATCGTCGTGTGAGCAAATGCCTCACACCGAAAGCAGCCACCGCTCGACGCGCGTTGACTCGTCGATGGCTCTCCCGCTCGGTGAGTTCGTCTTGAGAATAAGTTGATTGATTGATTGATTGATTGATCGATTGATTGATGAGATGATTGAACTAACACGTATGAACGAGCATCTACCAGCTGAGTTATCGATTGTCATGAAGCTGAAAATGGAGATGGGTCTATATATCACTTTAGATGAAGCAATCCAGGACGGCCGGGCTTCATGTTTGCAATGTGAATGAGGATTTCTTTCGATTTCAACTTGGATCAAACTGTGAGGGTGTCTGAAAGGAATATTCGGCAGAGTTACTTTGGTAACGATGAGGATTTGTGGCTTCTCGTCGCGACGCGAATTCACGAATTCCGCCCACGGTCTCGATTCTCGAATGTGAAGCGACGAAGTGAGCGTTGATTGGCGAAGAATTGAAAATTAAACCGTGAAACACTCGGCCTTGTGGTCATTTCTCTCTTCGGCAAGATGGCGTAAACATATCAATGCACAGCACGGCGGCGAACATCTCCCGTCTTCAGAGTCGACATTTTGAGGTGGATGCCGCCCTTAGAGCATGAATTAGTGCATCTCAATGAGATTCAATCGTAGGGCTCGGTGAATGGATGCCTCGTTGCCGGCAACCTAACTTTAATGCTCGACCCTCCAGCTCCAACAGGAGGGACAGCTCATGAAATTCCACTTTTACAGTCCAGAATTGGAAATTATCGGAAGTCCTGTCTCCAACAAATACGTGATCCTACAACCTTCAGCTCCAGGGGGTTATTTTAGGAAAGATGCAATACTCGAAGATGGCGGCGCCCTCAATAGTGTTCGACTTCGGATATAAATGTCAGTAACCTCTAGAAAATTATCATCGATAAGACTATATGGCGGATGAAAACTCGCGCAGATCGCTCTTTGTTCTAAAAAATTTTATTTTTTTTTTACATCTCAACTCTTTCGCGGAAAGTGACCGAACGCTCTCAATCCGCCGACTCATAGAAACACCTTTCGTCGCTCTTCGAGTGAAATCTTCCGGCACTGGGTGTCCGAGGAGCTCGATTTCAATCACTCCCATTCACCAGCTCAGATCACTTGATATGCTGCAGGTCCCCGTCACCCGACTCAAAAGTTTAGGCATCGGGTCTACCTGAGGTCTGCTCCATTCTGCGTTCGATTTTTGAAAACTCGAATTCCGGATTTCAGCTCCGAGATTTCCTCGGGAAATATAACTTTCTGGGTCGATCTCGGTCGAGGGAGATTTCCTTGACCGAGTTGTGAACGGAACAGTCCTAAAAGAGATTCCTCAATTGCTGAGCACTCCAAACTAGATGTATGAACGCTGCTCAAGTCATGAAGTGGAGAGAATTTCTCAAGAAGAACTTAAGATCACTTCCATCTCGGTCCTGGTCACGGGAGAGCTCATTGCGCGGACTTCATGAAAACCGACAGGTAAGCGCGTGTGTGGCACCCGCGCAAATTAGAGCAAGAGCGGAACCGAAGGGTCTCCTCTTTTTTTTTCTTGTTTAGAATCGATGATCCGTCGAAAATCAGTGAAATATCTCCCCAGCATCTGGATTGGTCTGTACATATGCCGCATCATGCTCCAAGGAGATTTTCGTGGAAATTAATTGCTCGCCAAAGGCCAGCTCTTGCGATCATTAACGGAGATTTTTGAAGAGAAAATTTGTTTCTTTTTCTTATTATTACTTCTGCCGGTTGTACTCACGGAATTCAATTTGGCATGCGGCTCACCTTTACACTTGAAGCCATTCACCTGACCTCTGCTTCGGACTTCATGTTTCTGATTTCCCCCTTCTTTTCCGCTTGGTACTTCTTGAATTGCTTTGCTATTCAACTTCACATCAACACAGGTACCTGCACGTCGACATTTTGGAGGAATTCAGAAAGTTGAAGAAAAATCAAAGTTTCCATCAACGCTCGAGGAATTCAATCATGAGTGCATCGAAGTGAATTTCATGATTTCTGACACGATTTTCGAAACGTCATCAATAGATCTCGTCGAATCCCATGTTGTCAGAGTGGAAACCCGGAGCAGCGGAGCTCGATCGACAACAGCAGTGTTGTGACAGTCTGGATAGCCAACAGAAATGAGTGAAACTGTCATGAATTCTCAAAACAATCAGTGGAGACCCAGAGGAGTTGTCAGCAGATATAAACTCGTCTCAGCTTCCCATGACGAAGGTATGAATGTGTAGCATGAAACGCCGGGGAGCTCAGTGAGAGCACAGGCACAGCCGCCAATGATTAGATTAATATCTATCGCACGCGCAACAGAGGAAAGAGAGAATTAATTTGAAGAGTAGAGACGTGAAGTTGAAGGAGAGCAGAACTCTGCTGGAAGTGGATTCGCGGCTCCCGAAAGCCGTTGTTGTCGTTGTCGCTGTCGTCAATCGTCATGTCCCTCGTCGGCGTTGACTCTGTCCACTGTTTCTGTTACCGCGTCGTCATTGTAGAACTCGACTGGGCGGAGCTTGAACGGCAGCCGCGGCAGCTGAGCTAAGGCGGAGCTTCCAAGATGGCGGCAGCCATGGTGGTTCGTCTTCGTCGTTGCGGCGGGCTGCTCCTGCTGCTGCTGCTGCTGATACCCTACCGGTCTGCTTGCTTACCAGCCTGCCTGCCTTGCTCGCTCGCGCTACACGACTGCCTTGGTGCAGCTCGCTCCTTCGCTCGCTCGCTCGCTCAGCCGCTCGTCTGTCCCTTCGGCAGGCCAACACTAGCTGGCTGAACGTTGCTGGACGGCTAGGCGGTCGTCATCGTTGTCGTTCCTTGCCTCGCATGTCCTCCCGCCCGCCCGCCTGCCCGCCTGTCGACCCGTCTGCTTACCAGCCCGACAGACAGCTAACCATCCAGCCTGTCTGTCTGCCTGCCTGCCTGCCCGCTTGCTCGGTTGGCGAGTGTCAACGAATGGATCGCTGCTTGCACCGGCATCGGCAGCAGCACTGCGACCACCGTCGCCGCCGCACTTACAACAATAACAACAACAAATACTCGACTTTTCGCTATTTGTGTTCTACGCTCGCCTCTTCAAGTTGAACTGACTTACGAACGGACAACCATTGACAGAAGGCAAAAGCAACCAAAGTGCTAGTGATGACTGACCAAACAGGTGACTCCACCGAGTGACTGACTGACTGACTGGCAAACAGACCACCCGGACCCTTGGTCGGTTCGTCGAACGGTTTTTGCGCGGTAACGAGGAACTTTACAGAACAGTGCAGTGCTTACCCCGTCCCCGAGCCACCTGTTTGTTGTACCTCTGCGATCGGAGTGAGTTCTGTTGAAAGCACCGCTCGGTGAAAAATAGTTTTCGTCTTTTGAAAAGATTCAACGGCTCCGTCTCCTGCCGCTGTCACCGTTGTCGACACCGATAGTATCGTGTTTGTACAGCCTAGTCAAAGCTTACCGAGGGTTTCCCCAAGTTCGTCACTCTGCTTCGTCAAATTCTAATTCCTCATGTTGGAATCAGACCAGTCGGAGGTTTCCTCCAACTCCCCCAAAGCGCCCCCGTCCCCCCCGAGTAATTTATCTGCGCGCGCGAAAGACTTCAGCATCGATGCCCTCATACTCCGGAGATTGGACTCGAACGATTCCTGCGCCCGTGATCAGGACAGTCCCGAATCATCACTGACAGCCGCTCCGAGCGGAGTCCTGGAACTCGGTAAGTTGCCCAAATATCGAAAACGATCTCTTGGAAGACTCAGTTTCCTCTTTGAACGTCAGCAGAAGTTCAAATCGCGTCATCAGTCGACTTCGGAGTCCGTTGAAACCCCCGAATGAAAGATCGAGTTGTAGACTCGCGGTTTATGAACGCAAAACGTTGTGCGTGTCCGGTTGTGTTCTGTGTGCGCGCGTGCTATCAGCAATCAAAGCCTTTAAACCCGTGAATCAAAGGCAGCTAATGTTCGCAAGAGATTAGTTTGACGACTCAAACTCCGCTTGCAGTTCACGCCTGGGGTTATTCTTGGTTTTCGATTCGATCACGTGAAAACGCGAGTTTGTTTCATCGAATTTTTTTTGATTCCATGCTTTCGCCGCTACCGTTGCTTCTGCTGTTAGCGTAAAATGATCTGGCTGATGGGTCCATTCTTCTTCTGCGCTGTGACGAATCGAACAGAGAATTTTGTGATTCGCGACGCTTTTCTCTCCTTCCCCGATGGTTTCGATGGAACGAACGGCTCAGCGCATTGATTGCGCATTGTTGTGACGGAAAATCGAAAATGCTCATCTCAAGAGTTTCATTGGCTGAAAACCCTCTGAATCTTTCAACGGATCCGTCGATTGATGCGAACGTTGCCGAATCTACCAGTTACCAAAACCAAAGTTGGATTCACAGCTTTGAGCTTCAGATTAGCACTCGATTCTCGGCGGATTCCACGCAGTTTATATTGAGTCCGTTGACAGCACCGTTATTAATACTCGATGCGACATAAAGATAGCGAACGAAGAGCTCATAAATGAACTCGAAACCATACTGCGGAGCTACCGATACGGCTGCCGAGCGGAAGGCCCTATTTGACAAACAATTGAACGAACTTGCGGATCCATCGTCAAAAATATCGTAGATAGGAAAAAGGTAAACACGACCGATACATAGCGGGAAGAATTACTTTGACTCGGAAGCTGCGATGCATGAATCAAAATCAACTGTCACCCAATCCGCGTCGATCGAATTCGTTTTTTGTTCCTTCAGCTCTTTTTCCACGGACTCCTTGAGGAAATGTCCCAACAACACAAGTTTCCTCAAGCCAGACAGCTCGTGTGGGAACCGTCTGACAGGCAGTTGTGTTGTATAGTTCAGTAATGTCGATGTCACGAGCAAAGCGAGCCATTTCGGCGAGTGAATTCAATTCAGAAGCGGCACCTCTCGTTAAACAACAATCTAATGCCGGTGATCTTTTTGTCGGTGATTTGTGTTGCCAGACTCACCTGATGGCTCGGAAGCATGATCTGACCGAACACTTGAAAAGCTAAATTGCGTTTCCTCATGTCTTCACGCAGAGTTGGCTGGGCGTCATCGTAGTTCGCGGTGCACGATCGAATATCACCATGTTCGGAGTCATCTGTCGCAGTGTGTCCTTTTGTCTTGAAAAGTCCGCCATCGCTGTCGTTGGATCTGACTTTACAGGATCGAACAGATAAATCGTGACACGTTTCGTGTTGGCGACATAAGCCGACGTATATGGCGCCGATGGATAGACACAATTTATGTCACGAGAGTCTTTCAATGACTGCATTTCACCGCGAGCCGCTCCGATGGCGTGTACCCTGCTGCGCATAGGAGTCCCGCGAAGTAGCTGCGGCCGCCGCGCCGCGATCGTTGTTGATTGGATTTATGGCCGTTTAGCGTTGATTCTGTCGCCTCTTTTTCCCCGGCTCTTCGTCTTCTTCTCCTCCTTCGTCGTCGTCGTCGTCGTCTGAGGAGCAATGTGTACGACAAACGACGCTTTCGAAACGAAACTTCCGCTGTGACCGGCGAAAATGTCGCCGCCGCCGTCAAAGCTGCGACGATTCCTTGAGAAATATCGCTTCTTTCATTCGAAACTATTGATTTTGAACCGGTTTTGGTCGAGAGCTTTCAATTTTTTTTTTATTCGGAACTGAATCGAGATTATTTCACGGAATGTTTTTCATCGTCGGTCAGTGCTTACCTCGGAGAACGCAAACGCTCAATGGTAGTCAAACTGTGCTTCCCTCTCATGATTCTCATTCGGCTTTCCTCTTAAAGCTTTGACCACAAACTGTTCCACCGAGTATTTCAGAAATTTCGCTTTATTCAGCAAAGAGTGGTGGAGAAGAAGATTTGACGAAGTTCGCTCGATCCGAGCTTTTAAGGAGCTGCGGCCACCGGTATCGATCTCGATGATGGCTGTAACAACACAAGCGAACATTGATTCCTCTCGCGGCCGAGCAGAGAACATACAAAGGGAGAGTTCATTCGTGAACCTGTGTCCTGGACTCACCCCTCTTCCGTTCGTTAACAAGCCAGTTCCGGCTCGACTTGTCTGTCGGCCTCGTGCACTCGTGCCAGGGAGCCAAGGGTAGAAGTGGGGTGGGTAGCTCTGCAAATTTGCGATCTCGCACCCTCCAGCCTTCTCTACTGCTGCTCGACCAGAGCGATTTCTCGCGCGAAATTAACGTCGTAATCAGAGAGTCTGCTGCTGCTGCTGCTGTTGGTGTGCAGAACGAGCAAAGTTGCGAGCTGCAATCCGCACTCTACTCCCGAATAGCGTGCTTGCCAACTCGCCAATTTTAAGAGTTTCCTCGGAATCGAGATACGAGAGCACCGACGTATAAAAATCTCTCCACGAGAGACGAATCAGTTCCGAATGTTTCCGCGAAGCAATCCACATATTTCGATTTCGGGAGACGCGCCCGGATTCCCGGTCTTGACGCTTTAGCGGTTCTATCTCTCGTTGGCGGAGGAGTTACGAAAAGTTAGCGAAAAGCAAATCGAAGGAGAATGCACGTGTGGTCGCTCAGACGCCGAGTTCGTTGTCTCGGTGTCTTGATCGCACAAGGTGCAGTTGCTCTAAAAAGGGGCCCAAGAGGATTGAATCGTAGTGAGGTTTTGTAGTTCGGTCAGCTGTCCTTCGCGTGAGTAGTCAAGCAGAGGAAGGGCCCCGCTTCGTCTCACACGACGACGACGACGGTAGAGCGAGGACAAGGTGTTCGTTCGTGCACCGGCCACACTTTCAATCGGTCTACAGAAGGAGCGAGAGACTACTTGAAGCTCACAAGCGGACCATTTTCATGCTCATTTCCTCCGTACGCTCGCTGGTGCGTTATTCGTGAGAGAAAAACAAAACAGTTCGAGCAAACCAAAGAGGAAGCTCCATCGATTCGAGAGTCCGAGCACCTTTCCACCATCAAGCGCGGCTGCAACCATGTGACAAAACTCGGTATCCTCCGTGCATCCTGTGTCCTTTGATTCCATCAGCGATCGAGGAAGCGAGCATGCGTTACGGAAACAACAAAACACCCACAGCATCTCGGACGTCCACCCAAACCTCGGTATAATGAGCCTTGTTCGAAAAACCTGAAGAGAAACTTCGCGGTTTCGAGGCAACTCCGGCTTCGTGATGCAGTTCTTCGTTTCCCCTCTCGATCTTTTTTTATATTTCAAGTGTTTCATCGTCAAATTGCTCGAAGAGTGGCGGCGGGTGAGTGAGTGAGTGAGTGAGTAATCTATGAAGCCACCGGCCGGCGGCAGCGGCGGCAGCACGACGACGAGAAGGTGACAAGTCACACATGCCTTTGCTTGTTCATCTGTTTCTTCCAAGCTCTCGTTGTAAAATCTCCCCGATGCAACTACATGTATGAATGTTAAGCGCCGGTCTCGTGCACTGCACGAGCTCACTACGAAACGGTCGTCTATGGAGATCCCGTAGAATACATGTGTGTGGTGGGTGGGGGGTGGGTGCGTTCGTTCGTTGGTTCGTTCGTGCGTGCGTGTGTAACTTGACACCGAGGGCTTCGCGGTGGCCACTTCGCGCGTGTCGTTTGAAAAAGTTGAAAACGCTAATTCTCTAAATTGTAGCTTCAAACTCAAGGAGTCACGAGAGCCAGGAGGATAAGGATTTGCGGGGAGGGGTTCGAGAAGTTTTTCGTTCGTTTTCCTCGCAAACTGTTCGAAAGCTCAGGAGACGGAGGTTCGAAGAGTGGGAAATCTTCTCTCGACGGTCAATCGGTGGATTCGAAGTTCGCCAACTTCTCGAGTATTGCACACCGCGACCCGAAAAGTCTATGAGACGACGACTCAGTGAGAAACTGAGACATTCCTCTTTAGTAGCATCTCAACGTTACTTCTTTAACGACTATGTGTGTGTCTATGACGATGTGTGTAGCAAGGTAGCTGGGAATCTGACGGTGGCATGGGGCGCGCGGCTTCACCTCTAAAGCGGCGGCGGCGGCGGCGAGATCAAGAGGCGTCGGATCGCGCCGCCGCCGCCGCTTGTTGTTGGTAACGGCAGCCGTTCGACCAGCCGGACGGACGAACGAACGCCCTGACCGTACGGTTGAAATGCTTGCCCGCTTACCCGCTTGCTGGCGGGCGCGCGGACAGAGCGGCAATGCCAGGGCAAGCTGAAACAGAGGAGAAAAAATAGAAGAAGGCACAGAAGGCAGACGGCGGCGGCGGCGGAATTCAATAAAATGCTCGATCGCAATTAGCGGACAGCAAACACCTCGCTCACTGCAGAATGGCGAAAAAACGCCTCGGCTGTCAGCTTCTCCAGAGAAAAAGTGCGTACGCGCACAGCTTGGCGGCGTTGTCAGCCGCTTTTCAGGATGAATTCTCATCGAAGTCGTTGTCAACTCGACTGTCCAAATGGCTCCGGGAAAGGATCGCTAAGGACATGGCTTGGAAACCTTCCCAGATTCTTCATATTTTGAATCTTTCTCCGAGTTCGTGGTCGAAAATCTCTCCGTTGAAGTTGCTTCGCCTGGAAATCCCTCGGAATCAGAAGGAATGAAATCTTCGATGCAGGGTTCCGATTCTTAAAATCGAGTTCTCTCAGTGCGCAGGAACCAACGGTCAGGGAAAAGAGAAAGTTTTACGCAGGATATTTCTGATCACGTTTTGAAACCCCTCCCAACGCGTTATCACCGCGGTGCCCTCAAAGGCTTCACGACCAACATTGAGCTGACTAAATTCTTTCTTTCTTTCTACTTCATCTTCATCTTCATCATCATCGAACAGCATCTAAGCTTCTATGCCGGCAGGATGAAGCAGGCGGATTCGTAATTGACGCGCCTCGCGCCGATGTTTTTCGGTGTCTTTGCCACAAGCGCCACCTCGTCGGCACTTAAATTACGTTGACGATAGCAACTCGCCGCCATTGTCGTTGCCGCCTTCGACGGTGACAACGTACAGCACACTCCGATGCAGTTCACTACAAGAAGGCCACGAAACGATCTTGAGGCACTTTCATGCGATCATCAAAAGGCATGAAAACGATTTGGAACTTGGCGGAGAAGAGAGAAAAGTATTCTTGGTGGAAGTACCCATCTGCTCTATGTCGTCCAAACTTCTGTTGTGTCGCTCGAATCGGACGGGAGAAATGTTTCGCGGGCAACGGATGAACAAATGGGAGGGCGGGCAGGCAGGCAAACGAAGATGCGATTTCCTTGCCTTGTCTTGTCTTGAGAAGATATATGTCACTCCAGTCGAAGATTTGCGCACCTCATGTGTCTGTGGCTGACTGCATGGCGAGTTGTCTGCCCGCCGGCTTGCTTGCTTGCTTGCCTTCCTGCCTGTGGTGGGCTGGTTGACGCTCGTTCGCTCGCTTTACAACGAAGCTCTCAATTTACATGTGTCACGTCACGCGAGACTGCGGATTACCAGACTAACAACACCATCCAACAAGCCAACCGACAAACCCACTGAGAGATCGACTGACAGACGAAAAGGACCCGACGTACGACCCGTCGTTCCGTTAGGTAATCCGCTCCTGTCTAAATGACATTATTGTCGAAGAGCCTGAATTCTTCTCACACAAACACCTTTCTCAAAACTCGCATCCAGTCTGTTCGACGTTCCATAGATTCTACAAAATCTATGGAAAAAAAGTTCAGCACAATCTGATGTTCATAAATGTCCGATATCTGATATGCTCGTGCTCATAGTTCAGTATTCAGTTGAGACTCAATTTCCTCGACGTGGAGTATTCACGTTGCAAGAAACTCTTCGATCCGGCATTCGTTTTGGTGATATCACCCCGGTCGCGTCTGTCCACCCGTTGCGTCTTTATCCGCCGCGTTTGATTTTATTCAATCCATCTGGCTGATGTCTCCGTCCCAACGACAAAGTGACTCGCGAAGAGCGCATAATATCCACAAACGGCCAAGACGTTATCTTTCACACATAAAACGAAGCTCGTCCAACGAATCCGCAGGGAGCTCGGATGCTTGTCCACCACAACCGATTTCAGAATCACTTCTCGTCATCCCGAGCTTGGATCGATCTCGAAATGAAAACTCTCCTCGTTTCGAACTCGTCGTCTATATAGATTTTCGAAGTTCATCGTCCCAGTCCTCGTTCGTTCGTTTGGAGCGAGCGAGCGAAGCAAAAAACGTTGTCGCCAGAAGCGACTACAACTTGATTTTTTTCACGAATCACGACGAGGTGAGGCGCGTGAAGTTCTCTGGGGACGCACCGCTTGTTCCAGAATGGGGGACAACAGAAGACCGAATGGAAACGATTCACCCATGATGGATGATGACGAGCTTCCTCCTGCCTCGCTTCTCGCTCTGGAAACCATTGCTGAAGACCGGTCGCTTTTGCCTCTGCTGATGATGATGATGATGATGATTATCGCAGTGATAAATGTAGATGATTTTGATAATGATTGCTCCCATCAAGGAAATCCATCCCTGCAGCCGACAAGTCCGTCGAACAGTGGCAATTCGAGTGTTCGAGAGTTTTGGGGTGAAAACTGCTTCGTGTTCAAACGTCAGTGGACAGAGTGTCCTGTTCGAAGTCGAGCGATTCCGGAAGATTGTGAACTGCTCGCTGGATGAGGCGATCACGATCATGAGCCCGAGTTGATTCTGTGCGACCGCAGGTTGGCTACTCAAGTAGATCACGGATAAGCAGCAGCAGCAGCCAACGACGACTTCACGACCACGATGCGGAAAGATGTAATAGCCGACGACCTCTCCAATGAACCGGAGAGGATCGGACACCGAATGTACGCAGCGAAAAGAAGCAAATTATCTAAATTCGGTTGATCGCCGCAGTGACCATTCACGAAGATGGCATCTTGTTTCTCAGGCGATCGTTGATCAAAAGCCGAACTTTGTAGCGAATTCACTTTGGCGAAATCTCCTCTCGAACGGTGAGCTCCGCGATGTGGCATCCGAAATCTGGATCGACATTTGTCTCGGGGTTTTGCTCTTGATTCGATCTCGGCTTGTTAGTCCGTCCAGCAATGGATATAGACATCAGGGACAATATTAAGCATAGCTACAAATCACACAGGGATTACCTCACCACGAGTTTACGATGAGGACATTTTTCCTTGAAGAGCGATGGCTCAAACGAAACTTATGGCCTGTGTATTTATTTGGATTTGCTGCCGCGACGAACGCGGCTCCGAAATCGCCTCCGAAGATTTCCCGTCGATAACGAACGAGGACAAGAAACCACTGAAAGTCATGTCATAGAATTTCGTGATTTGTCCCAACAAACATATTGTTTTCGTCCGGAACTTCCTCTCGAAGAGATCCTCACTCGTGGAAGGTTCCTAAACTCTAAAATGAGTGACCTTGATCGTCAAAGCTTCGACATCGTCGATCGATCGATTGTCGGAGGTGGAAACATTGGAATTCCCTCTCGAAGCTGTTCCCAACACGTGGCAAGCAAATCTACCGAATCGAATGCGACACCGTGCGCCGAAACAAACCGCGGCGGCCGCAGCAGTAGCAGCCAGCGCCGCCGTCCACTTGTGGGCTCTGTCTGTTATGATTCAGTCAACTATAGAGATCATCAATGGTGCTGCAATCTCAATGACGACCTCAGGCTTCTGTCGCTCTCGAGTGTCTTACGTTTACTTTCGCACGTTCTACTCATCGGGTCGACCGGAAACTTTTCATTCAACAAATCAAACTCATCGCATCCACCCAGAGGACGTCGACGCACAAATAGAAATCGTCGCCAACATCCGGCGTTAGGTGACGCCAAGTGTGACGAACCGACGCCGCATACTTCGTAGTGGAGTACGGCGGCCTGCTCGCAGACTCCTTGACTTGGAGCCGGAATGGCGCGACTTAACGGGTCCACACCGACCTACAAAGATTATATAGGCTCGCAGGCCGACGGGCGGGGAACATTGTAATCCTGTGTGGAAACGAAATTTCCTTCTTTTTTTCGACAGTTCCTCTCATGACGTACTCGATGTCCGGTAACTATAAGTGTTCGCGTATCGCTCGAGACATTAAGCTCCTCTTTCTCTATCCGACTGTCGTTTTGAGCTTCTCCGTTTGGACTGTTTTCAAGTTTCTGTGGCTCCCGTTGAGCATCGAATGGAATCGAGTTTTCCGCTCTCCGTGGAATCTCTCCACAGAGCGTTTTCACCACAGGTTTTGTTGACAACCAGCGACACATCGGACTCGATCGATGACGGGATATTCGGAAGTTTTGGGTGTCTCAGCATCGTGCCTAGGTTCGTAGAGTTCTGACATTTCCGAATATCGAACGAAAACCGAATCGGGGGAAAGTCGCTCTCGAGGGACGTAGTTAAGGTTCTAGAAAATGCCGCTCAAGACCTTCTCTGAATCGTGATCCGAGCTCCCGACGACAAGGGAAAACGGTGATTAAAGAACTAAGGTAGTTGTTTTCGTGAGTACGTTAAAACAATTAAGACATTCCGAGTCGAATAAAAGCCTCTCTGTCGGCCTCGTCGGCTCGTTCATTCACAAGCCGAGGAAAACGGAGCCGTTCTCACACTCACACGATCCGCCACTGTCTGTTTACCTGGCTGGCTTTCTACGATGATATCCACAGTGGCTTCTGAGTGAGTGAATGTAAACTTCTTATCGGAGGCGCTATCCAATGATAATAGCGCCGGCGGCGGCGGCAACACCAGATGCGATAGTTGCTTTTGACAATCGAAAAAGGCCGCCGGACCAACTTCCGACATAGCGTTCGTTCTCGCTTCCAATATTCCTGCATTCGATCTTCCTTTCTTCCCAATTCGATGCTTTTCGAAGTTGTCGCAATCTTGTCAATCGAAGGAATTCCATTCGGTCGAGACAGTGCTTGTTGGCGTCTCACATGACGTCGGCGCCACCGATAGAGGATAAAAAATCAAAAGGGTTCCTGAGGTCCCTTCAGGCGTATGTTTCTCTTTTTTTCTTTGGTATCAGGCAGTCAGACACACTGGCTCACAGACTGGTTGGGGTTTATGGACCAATTAGGGAATCCAGGACGTCTGTCTGGTCATCGTCGGAGAGCGCGGCAGATTCAAACGAAACCGCCGGAAGAGAAAGGGTCCTTTTCATCGGTGTGGCAGGTGGATATCCGTTCAGAAGATCTTCTCGCCTTATCGAGCGACTGCTCGAAACCGGCGACGCAAAGGCGCACCGAGGTGTCTTCCTTCGTTGTTTCGATTCGAAAGGCCGCCGATGTCTGATTGAAGACGCCACCCTCGCATGTCGTTCTCTCTTCTTTCGTTCCGAGGCTGTCCGAGAGTGGGAAAAGAAAAACACTTGAGTAGCGGACATCTCACCAACATTTAGGAATGCTGTCGAGCGACACGACTTTCGAACATTTGATGAGATCGCCGAAAAAGTGAATGACGGCCTCAACGGACAGCGGTTGTCGCGCATCTCGACAAATGTCAACTCATCAAATGAATGTTTGTACGACGAAGGTGAACGAAGCGGTCATTTGTCTTTGGATACTTCTGACTGTTTCAGTGTCAACTCGCTCGCGCCGTCCGCGCGAACATCCATCCCGCAGACGGACATCAATCACTCTATTCGTTGGATTTCGTCCCTCGTGGCTCGACTAAGCCACGTCCATCGATGAAACTAGCGAGTGACGTTTGCTCGCACTTTTGTTCCAGAAAGACTTCTCGTCCGATGTGAGCGTCCAACGTGAAACGAAAACTGTCAATGACGACGGACAGAGGCAAGAATTCGTGAAACTCACTCAGTCAGTTGACATTAGAATTTATTATTCCGTCTTTCGACTCCGCGAATGATTTCATCTCTCGTTCCGGGCTCGGACAGAGTCGCGACGATTCAGAGAGCCGGAGTCTATCAAAGAGCCATTGAGGAAGACGGGCCAAATCCTTCGAGTTGCTCCTTTTTTCCTTCGTCCTCTTTCTTGACTGGCTGGGCTCGCTTGTTGGGAAGCTTGACTGGATAGTTCGCCCGTTCGCCGGCCCGGCCGCTTGCTCGACAAACCAAGCAACGGACCGCTTGCTTGCCATGAAGGATGATGTCCCGGCCACAGCTGCACGAGGGGGAGCAAATAAATTGATCCCTGAGGAACTCCAACCCCTCGATCCATGTCTTTTCCTCGAGAAGCGGCAGCAGCCGCACCAGCAGCAATTTGCTACGAGGGCGGAACAAGAGGCGTGGTTAGGATTTCTCACATTCAGCGCTTACTGCCTGTAAGTGTGTGGTGGCTTCTTCGTTTTTCATTTTTGGACTCGTGCACTTGTTCCTAATCGGCTGCTGTCCTCGAAGCCGCTATCGATCGAACGAGAACAGAATCGGAGAGAGTTCGAGGTGGTGGAAACACGTGTTGTCAACCCTTACGCTCATGCATTTGCCTCTGGAAGATTCAAACGATTTCCAGAATGGCGAGTGAAATCAGCGACCGAAGAGAAGACACTCGAGAATCGAAATCGCGTCACGGTTTCATCCCTTTGGAGCGAGGAACGGAGCAATCTCGAAAGTGATGAGCCGGGAACAACTTTCCGAGAGAGAACATTTTTTCTCAATTATTGAGATACAAAAAGAAGCAAAAGCGCGCTAGACGGACAGAGCGGAGGCTAGCTACAAATCACTGGGGAAAAATGGCGAGGAACGAGCGTTTCGCGATCTTGGCTCTCCGACTTCAACATCGGCACGTCTGGCTTGAGGGCAAAAGGAATCCTTCTACCCCCCCCCCCTCCCCTCCCCACCGTCCCCTCCCCTCTCTATCTGTTTCGATGCCGAGATCCCTACGATGCGAATTCGTCGGTTTCGGATCCGAGAGCCAAAGTGTGTTTTCTTTTTTGGCGCCCAATCCATGATCGAATTTTCCTCGGTCTCGAAAGGTCCTACCAAAGACAAGTCTGATTAGGGACCACTCTGACGTGGTCGAAACATTTCTGAAAGGTCTCTCGAGCGCCGAGATGGAAATCGGCAGAGATTTCAAGAGCTACGAAGACCTCGACGTGGTCGAGCACTTCGTGTATGTACACTGAGCAGATGTCGGCGCAATTTACAGTGTATCCCGCCATAAAATTGATACAAATGTTAGTGACCGCTAGCAAATAGCAGCGAGAAGCTGCGAAATGCTTCGTGGCCTGTGTGTCTGAGAGTTTTCACAATTTCGAATCGTTTTTTGGAGGCGCCTTGTTCCATCTCTAGGTGGGCGCCTGCTCCACAGTCGACTACCGCTGAGCCAGCAGCATGAGTAGCAGCAGCAGCAGCACCAAAAGCGTAGTTCAGTTCCAATTTCAGTGTTCATTTAACAAATGTGACTCACCCCTCGTTCAGGGTGAGAAGGAACCTTTCGAAGCAAAGCGGCGTTCGGCGCCACAGGATTGGGGGCACGTTGGGGAGCGATGGGGGCTAGGTGGCCGAGGGGGTTGTGGAACAAACTCAGAGCGCAGTTAGAAGAGGGAAGCGAGCGAGTCTAAAAAACTCACTTGGCCAATCTCGACACTAAGCAGGGCTCACTATGTAAGTTTGTCTGTCTGTCTGTCTGTCTGTCCGATGGGTATCGAGGGGAGAAGGCGGACGACGAGCGACCTGAGGGAGGCACAGGTTGTGAACTGTTGTACGATTGTGGTGGTGGCGGCACTCGCTCAGTTACCGAGATCTTAATTGAATTGGAACGACGAGTGGTTTGCTCGCGATACCATCAAATCACACGTTCGAAAGCTCTACTCGCTCCGCTCTTTTCAAACTCGTCCTCACTGGCTGGCTGCATACGGGGATAGAGGGTGACTGCAAGAGGAACCGCGGCACAGCGTACCAGCCTCGAACATTTATTGAAGGGGTTGCTCGCTCGTTCCTCAGCACTTTGCGGAGTGTCTTCGTCTGTCAGTTAGCGGTCTGCTTCCATCCGTCCGTCCGTCGGAGTCAGACATTTACAACTTCTGAACACTGCGGGTCTGACTCGTGATATTTTTTCCTCCACATTTTACGACGTCGAGGAGGATGATACGCTGCCGCGTTTTTAGCGGTGAAATTTCACGAACCCGACCGCGCTCCGTCATGGACATGATGACGAACGATTCCATCACAATTTCGTGTTGTTCTTCCAACTCTTTGCTTCCCCTCCCGACGCGTTTAGTTCTCGAAGTAAGAAAACCGAAACAGAAGTTGGCGTCTTCAACTTCTCGTTTGACGCTCACCTTTCCCCCGCCCTCAGTCTTTCGCCTCATATCCGACTACACTGCCTCATGGATGGAGGGGAACCTGGGCCCGAGCAGCCGTCCCAAGAGCGTTTGTGGTCGTTTAGCGGCGTTTTCAAATCCTCTCAAATGAAGTTTCGTTTTCTCGGAGAAGTCTGCTGCTGTTGTTGTCGTTGGTGGTGGTGGTGGTCAGGGTGCTTAACATCGAGTTGCTCTTTGTTTCAGCTTGAGCTGTTGTTCCCGATTAACGCAGTCTAGATTGAGAGGTCAGACAGATTTGCATTCGGAGCAGAGAGCGGTGGGCGCGCCTGTTTATCCGCACGCAAACATCCACTCGGCTCACTCGCACTAGTGGATACTTTGGTCGGGGCTCTTGTCGGTTAGAATCCCGAGCTGACACACGTTATCCTTAACACAGAAGAAAACGAAACAAAATGAATTGTCCTCCAAACAGTTCTTCCTCATGATTCGGTTGTGGATTTCATTCCTCGAGACACGGACTCGATCGGCATGCTCCTGTCGATCATGAGAAATATGCAATCGCGACGCGCGCAAGGATGATGAGAAGCGTTAAGCGAAAAAAATGAGAAAATGTTCAGGCACTGTGGTGTTCGAGCTTCTCAGAGACTCTTACCCTGGACCACCCCGACCGCTTCTCCACGCGTTTCGATCAGTGATTGGGCTTCGACGATGATGAAGTGCGCTCGCCGCGAGCGAGTCTTCCATCCTCGCGTAGATGAACACTTCAATTGACCGACGGACTCTTCGACTGATTGATGGGTTGATGGATAGTCCGAGAAGAAGGTCTTCCTGCGTAGCTCTCTGTCATCCCGTCGAATTCAGCGTTCTCATCAAGGATCTGTAAGTTCCGTTTCACGGTTTTCCACCTCCGAAAATTCCATCAAACCCGCTCGCGGGCATATTGTTGTCAAATGTCGTCGGACCTGAGACACCTGACTTCAGTCGTTTCTCTTGAAGTGTCGGATCCTCGATTCGAAAGTAGAAACCTATTTCTGCGGTGGGTCCGTCGGCCGCTGATTCGAAGCGTCGTCTGATGAATCAAGAGACTCTGCAAGCACACCTGGGTGATCCATCAGAAGTTAGCACCTCCTTCTGATGATTAGTCCACGTTCGCAGAAATGAGAAACAATGACATCGGCAGAAGAGACAATGAACTATTCGAGATGAAAGAGATGAACCAAGAGAAACCGATTGTCTCCAATCGATTAATAGATGGCTGAAGTTCAACATCTCTTGAAGTTACACGTGTTTCTCGCTCTGTACAGAAAACAAAAAGACGAGGCTTTTCATTTCTTGAATGAAAACATGCAAGAAGACTCCGGTGAGGCAGAAGTGGGAGAATTCGTCGACATCAAGAGATTGGATACCCCGAAAAGCTTCGACAAATCAGGCCTTCGGACAAGCTCCGCGGTCACCCATACTATGCAAACCGCTGTTTTAGCGGGGAACCAACGGCGTCCCTTCGACCCCTACGTGAGGACTACATATCGCTCTTTTGTTTCCAATGCTAGACCTCGGAGCTGCCCATGTAGAGTTTTATCCACTCCACCATGGGCAGCGATCGCTCAATGCATCGATCGATTCGTCTTCTTATCGAGCCGACAGCCGGTTTATCGAGTTTTCCTATCGAAGCTCGTGCAATTCGCTGCACAACAACGACCGTAGCAGCGGCGGCGGTGGTGGCGGCGGCGGCGCGGCGTCAGCAACAGTCTTTGACTTCTTCTCCACTCAAATCCGTATCTCGGGTCCGTATCTTTCTTCGGTTGATCCTCGGCTCGTGTTCCGCCTTCCCGATTAAGTCGGTTTGCCTGACTGACTGACTGGATGGATGGATGGATGAACGGCGGCCCTTCGCTAGGGCTTCAAACGCCGCTACGCCGCCCGTATAATTTTACGTCGATTATAATATTTTATGCAATTAACGTTTACTTGCTCGCTGTCGAACGAGCTCTTCGGATGGCCAGAAAGCCGCTCGGTTGGTTGGTTGGTCGGTTGGTCTGCTCTTCTTGGCACTTTTATCGTCGTCGATGGAGGAGTACACGGTGTCGACGACGACGGAGGAGACGGCGAGAAAAATGAGAGAATTGAGCGTAAAAATTATCAAGCGACTGCCAGCCAGTCAGCCGTCGACCGATCATCGGTAATTGCGGACAATTCACAGCATCACCTTAAACGGAACAAGAGGAAAGGCCGATTGGCCCGCGTATTATGTGCAGCGTTCCGGCACTTTTTTTTCCCACTTGCATTCACGGCTCATGATCTTCCTCTGTTGCTCGAGGAACGGCGTAATCGCAGTGAGTACACCGCGAAAATATCTCTTCCCGATTTGGCGATGATGCAGGCGGGCCTTTCGGAGCGACTCTCCGCGACTTCGGAGCGTCATCGACCAGCACCCATGTGGGGTCTAGCGGAAAAAAAGAACACGCCATCGATCGGAAACAAACGAAAAATTTTTTACTCGATTTCCGAGCCGTGGTCCGGAACCGAAGATTCGTTCGATCTTTGTGAGTTGACCAGCTATCCGAGTGGAAAGAAAAAAAAAGTCGCTTGGGTTCCGCGGAGTCGCGGTCTCTTGACGCGGGACGCCCGTGCTGGCCGCTCCATGAGGCGACCACGCTACGATCGAACCCGACCGACAATGATTTGTGATCCAGATGGGACGTCAGGATGTGAACCGAGTCAGAATTGACTTGTCGACTCGGACTGTTTTTCTTCTTTGGATGGCTTCCTTCTTGTTCTTGTCTCGGCGCAGCTTCTGTTGTCACTGAAACTGCGTTCGAGCTCCCCGCCTTGGTCCCCTGTTGCGACTCACAGTGAAAAATAACAACAGATTATCAACAACGGGATAAGGTGGGATCATCCATTCTGAGCTTGTTCTCGACACGATTCTGCCGTTTCTTCGTTTGCGTACAACTTCCACGTACTCTGTGGCTCTCTGATTCTTCGTTCGTTTCAATTGACATCATGCATATCGACATCTCAAGGAAGAATACTTTCTTTCGAAATATATTTCTTGGTAGAAAAGCCTCATCGGCGCTTTCTGTCCGCGAGGCAGCGTCTGAAGAATCATGAAAAGAGCTGCGAACGTCTTGAAGTCCATGAGAGTCATGAGGGGTGGTCCCTCAGAATATATTGGTGTTAAAATGTAACAACTCGCTGCCGCTGCTGATCGGCTGACTTGCTAGGCATTGGTCAATTGAGCGAAAAGCGGGCGAGCGAAAAAAAAAGATTAGAGCAACTGGCTGGCGATGTACGAAGTGAGCGACCTCCTTGGCGAAAAACGAAGATCAATCAACGAGCAACGAATCGACATCGAGCGAAAGATAGCTCGAGCTAACGACGAAAAGAACATCGCTTCTCGCATGACGCGTTTGTCCCGCTGAAGCTGCCGCGTTGAAATGCGGGTCGCTTCCTCCCCCGAGCTCTGTCCCGCTGATTCGGCTTATCTTCGAGCGGGACGAAAACTCCGCTGTTTCATCGAACGGAATGGCCAACCCTTCGCCGGCGATATCATTGACTCGCCTGTACAAACATCAGAGTGTTTCGTTGGAGAAATTTGCAACTTGTTCTCGTTAACGCTCCGACTGGATCGTTGGCTGACCAAACGAACCGAATGATGAACATGCGAATTCGCGGCCTGCCGTGCCGACTGAGCGAAATATTATTCGCACTTTGTCGATCGAAGTCGACGACTCGACCACCGGCATTGTCGACGCGTCAGCGACAGCCGTTAAACTCTTGACATGGCAAACAAGCATGCAAATTCGCCGTGCGGGCAGAATTAACGCAAGAAAATTGACACGCCGCCGCCGCCGACCGAGCGGAGCACGGGGAGATAGATGAACGAACATTTACGCGCTTCCATTGTCAAATTGTCATATCGTCTCACAGTTTGACGCAAGAATGTGTCAAATTCTTCGCGGTGTCGCGTATGAGATGCCCAAGGTTTTGTGGATCCTTCGCTGACGAAACTATCGAGTTGTGCGTTGAGAAATAATCTTGAGAATTCGAGCTGAAAAAGCGAAATAAGTGAAGCAGCGCTTTGGAACAAAATCATCGAGTGGACCACGTCCTGCTCTCGAAACATTCGATTCGATTCTTGAATGCATTAACAAGTCGTCAGGCTTCACTCGGAACTCGAAATGTCTCAGACAAGCTCGGGAACTCAACGGACGGATAAATGTTACATGAGTGCTCGAGTGGTATGCTTGAATGGTTGCTTGCTTGCTCAGACGAGTGAAGATCTCTCTCTCTGATTTGAAAATCGCGGACGTGCGCTCCTGAATTTGTAAAATGTCGAACTCATCTAGAGCTCAAAGCGAAGTTGTGTTCCCGTTCGTGTTGTTCATCAGTGATCAACATGTGGCTGCTGCATTTGTCGTGTGCGTTTGTTTGTCGACAGGAACTTTCTGCGGCTGAGTCAAAATTGATTCGATAAAATCTGCTCGCTGACTACATTAACAATGATGTTCGCTTTGTTGCTTCCAGAACGACTCGTTGCGTCCAGCGTTGCTCGAGACCACGCGGCCAAACTCTATCGGCCACCGTTCAAACAGAGGCGACTGAGTTCGTCGTCGCCCGACTCCATTCCTCTTTCATCGTCTCCTCCAGTGTCCAACGGTAAGACTCGTCTCGGAAATCGTCATCTAATAAGAAGTGAAAGAGAGGAAACTAGACGAGCAGAGTAAAACTTCTTGAATGACAGTTCGACATTCCTTCCTTCAGGGAACTCGTGCAAAACTCCGACGACACTTCGAGAGGCTGTTTTCGACAGAGAATCTCCGCAGCCTGGAAAAGATCGCGATCGCACAGACCGAATAGAAAACCCCCAATGCCAGCCGAGATGCAACTCCGCGGATCTCGAGAGGGTCGACGCTCACCTCGAAACGAAAGAGTTGTGGGACAAATTTCACACTCTCGGTACGGAAATGATCATCACCAAAACTGGCCGGTGAGTATCCCTCTGATATCGAGAGAAATTTCGTTATTATCGATGATCCTGGAAACGCAAACTCGTTGGAGCGAATCCCACTGGCGAGAAATCTGGAAATCGTCAAGCGGCTTCATCTCCCGGAATGTTTAGGGGCACCCGCGCTAAAGACAGACATTAATATTTCGCCTCGAATGAAAAACGCGCGCAATAATTGGCCTTTACAGCGGACGATTTTTCAAATTTTACGAAACTCGCGCGAGGATCTCCAGAAGGGCAATCGCGCTGAACAGTCTCCCAAAGCATTCATCAATCTGAAGCCGACGGTGAAGAAGGGCTTACTGGAGTCTGTAGCTTTGTTTGCCATCCTCGAGAGCGTGTTGCGTGATTGCGGCGTTCTGAGTGAAATGTTGATGAGTCACTGCCAAAGACAAACCATCCCCCTTCCTTTCTCTGATCCTGGTTAGCGTCACCGAGTTGTCACCGCGCCATTTGTCAAGAAGCCCGCTTGACATTGATTCCGCACCCGCTCAACGCTTTGGCACCACGCTCCTGTGGTTTCATGATTCCATACATTTCTAAGAAGATTCCACGTTGAGTTGTTCGTTGACTTCATCCGTAACGACAGTCCGAAAAGCCTCAACTCGAGGGAATCTCCATCCGTCCAATGGTCCAGGGGTGGTGCCGCCCATCTATCCAGGCGTTAATTCCCTCATTCATTCATCCATCCATCCATTCATTCATTCGTTTGATGTTTGCCATTAGCCCCACGCTCTCTTCGGAGATAATTATTCCGCTGATGGAAGCCACCAACTGTGCTGTCAGCTTCTTATCTCTCAGCCAGCTCACCGAGGGCAAAGCGATAAGCAGCGGCGACTCGCAGCTCGCGCAAAGCATCACAGCGTATCAAACGTGAGAAGACGGTCAGATCGACGGACGGATGGATGGATGGATGGATGATCCACTCGATGGATCCGAAGCGAATCTCCGGCGAATAATCCCAATGGTTGTTGAAATGCTGCGTCAGGCTGTCGTTTTCGCTAGGCGTGCCCACTGCGACAGCTTACAACTTGATTCCAAATGATGAGATACTTCGTCTAGGCGGCACGCGACAGCCGTAACGTGTGCACGAACACGGACACCATGTTGACACAGCCGACGAGATGAGCCGACGAGAATCGCACGTTGCGCTGTCCTGAAGAAGACGTCACGGCTTCCATGTCACGCTCAGCATTGAGCTAACTCATTCGAAATGTTAATGTCAAACTAAGCGAAACACGGTATCGCGAGGTTTCGGCCACATTACACTTGCCATCCGATTCGGTCTCTCTCGGGTTGAATCGAACGAACACCGAGGAAGAACGTTATTTCCGGCGGTTATTCCAATACCGTGTCCGGAGCGTTGAAACCAAAAGGTTCTCGAGACGAGGATCCGAGAACGAGGACTTCCGATTGGGGAGCTTTTCCTTCAACGCTGCTGCGACGGGTCCAGGGACACCGGCACCGCTCGTGGGACACAAGAGAGGTACATGGCGATAATGACAGGGTGAAATATTAACATCTTCACAGGACCAGAGAACGCTCACACCAAAGTTACGCTGACATCAAATTGCGAACATCTTGATCAAGCAGACCCCGTCGAACATCCGGAAACGTGTCGCAAAATTACGAACTCACTTTTTATCGACTGCACTGGCTGCTCTGCTAATGCTGCATATTTAATTACTTTGAGGCGAGCGCGGATCAGATCGTGAAGTTTGATAGGTACAAGCCGAAAGAGTTTTTTCAGTTATTTTTATTCGATTTTCTTGAAGTTTCTCGTCCATTTGTCCAGTGGAAACTTGGGAAAACACGAATGAGGATCTCGTTTCGATCTCAAAAGAACACTAGTCGGCCTGAACGCATTCAGATGTGGATATAGAAAAGCTCTCGTCGATTACAAGATTTGGAATTCCTCGATTGTCGTTCAGCTGTCCACAGGCGGGAGACGAGAGGGGCTTTGTCTCGTTCTTCACGACCCGGTGGTCGCCCGGTATTCTGTCCTCTGTTTCTTTCTAGAATTCCAGCGGCAACAAAAGAGTTACCGACCGTATATTCATCGGTAATGAAGAGAGACCCTCTGACCGAGTGCAGACCGAGCTGACAGCAGTCTGTAACAGAGGAAAACCCCGTGTAATGATTTGCTAATGTAACTATCGGTTGCGGATATCTAGATCGAATGTAACCAAATGAACTCGCCTTCCCCCTCCGTTCTTGCTGAAGGATTAGTCAGCAAACTCTCGTTGAGCGAACGTTTCGGCGACGCAGGATATTCGTGTCAACGTTATGCGGCAACTTGTTACCTTGCGAGTCCAGACGAGTCACGACCTCGGCTGTGACGGATGGGAGCTAACACAGGATTCATTTTGTCAAAAGAACGAGCTCTTCCCCGATTCGGTAACGACTTCAATTGCAAACAATGATCCTTGAATCGGCTGTTTCTCACATTTGTAGTTCATGGAAAATTCACAAAGTAGTTGATCGAAGATTTGAAACTACGAACGGACGAGTTTTCGACGCAAGAAAACAACACAGACGGAGATTCTATGGACGTAAATTGTGGTGAGCGGTCGACATATTATTCGAGTACCCCGTTGAGACTTTATTATTTTCTTTCTCTGAGGTTCAACGAGAGCCGCGGGAGAAGTTGGCTGCTGCCAGTGGCTTTGCTGAATATGACCTCTTTATGACGCCCTAAAACATCTTATTTATGCCTCTATCTTAGCACTAAACGGCGGATATCTCGTCGTTTTAGAAAGCACAGCAAACCAGAAGGGAGTGAACTGTTTTTTGTCAAAATACACTTTCACACACCGAAAAAATTCGTCTTCCTTCCTTGGCTCGCTCAGAGAAGTTGACTCAGACGGCGCATTGCTCAACAGCTCTCCCGTTTCCCGTCGAGAAAACATTCCGCGCTCGATCTCGAAGCGTGAATCGATTGTCTGTGGAAATAATTCGAAATTGAAAGACCCAACGATCTCCGGTTTTTCAGGGAATTCCGAGTTCGAGCCAAAAACTCGGGTAAGCCGCTGAACAAGCATGAACGAGTGCCGGTGGCCGGTCACGATTCCGATGGAGCTTGTTGGTTGTTTTCTAGGAGTCGATATTTTTAGGAGTCTCGATTGTTCGAGGCAGAGAAACAACATCGCGCACAAGTGAGCACTCACAACGAGTTACAAGAAGCTAGAAAGCGGAGCGATGTTCACCCTTGACAGTGAGAAGACAGCTCACCATCTGCTGTCTGCATCCTTCGTGCTTGCCCGCCGGGTTAGGCCGGGTTTTGTGCAAAAGTGCTTGGGTGTGCGTGTGACTGATTCTTGACTGTGATCTAGGTATTAAAAACTCGCTCTGACGGAGTTTTTGTGCTGCTGCTGTGCGCCTTGTGTGTACAGACGACTGTCACGCCGGGAGGCTTTCTGTCGTCCGAGAAAAGTGTCACCGCTGTTCGGATGGTGGACGGGTCGCCGGGACCGCTCATCTCCAAACAAAGATCCTGACCCAGTAGTCCAAGCGTAGTAACGGAGTAAATGCTTTCATTGAACTCCACTCGAAGGTTCAAAATATCTCAACCAGTGTGGCTTCCGGACCCCAGGACAACAAAGGCATCGACTTCTCTGTCACTCCCAGCGCTTTCTCATTTCCTCGCGAGGCTAGAAAACAACCTCAATCTCGAGTTCCTTGACCGAAGAATGCTTCCAATATTCTCTGAACGACTTCGAAGAACTTGTTCACTCGAGCCGGAAAAACGCGGGATCGAATCCCGAGTATCATCGAGCTCGAGGAGCAAAAACGAGAGAATTGAGGAACATTTCAATGAGAGGTAGATCGGAAGTACTCAAGTACTTGAATCCAGCCAAGTTTGCTCGAGAAACTCGAGGTTGCGTTTGTGCTCTCCCCTCGCAAGCCTCGTCATTCTTGAGATATCTCCCATTGTCAGTCGAGAACACGTCAGAGATCGTCTTTACTTTCCTGCTGGAAGTCATGGACGTCATCATCGGAGAAGACGCACTCTCAATGATCACCAAAGCAAGTCGAGATCTAGTTCTACATCCAAAAGCTCTCGCTGCTATTCAGCCCAGTGTTAAGCCGCGAATTCGTGTTTCAATAAGCTCTAATTTTGCGTCGTGCTCATGAGCTCTCTCGATTGTGATCAATCAGGTGATTGCACTATTCCTCGGAGACTCTCATAAACTGATTAGCAGTTCGCTCTCCTCATCTCCCCGAATTACAAAAACGGGGGAAGTTCTGCTCATCCCAACCTGGCCCCTAGTGAGAACCCTAGATTTGTCGCTACGAGTGTTGGACCACCGATCTTCGTTTGAAGAGAAAAAGTGTAGTTGCATTGGTCAAGAAACTTGATTTCATTTTGCGGAATTTCAGCGTGAGTCGAAACTCTTTCTGAAAGTCGGCAAACTTCGCGGTGATCTTTTTTCCCCTCTTTGTTGGGAACTTATTTGAATTCTGTCAAGGTGAACAATATTATATGCAGGGAGGAAAGGCGTCGCTGTCGACACCAGGGAATCACAAACTCACACGAAGGTAGCGAGCAAGCAAGCAAGCGACAGTCACGCAGAAGCGACCTCACGTCAAGCACGTTAACTCCTTTTTGAATTTGCATTCGGTTGGCCATCTATGTGCGAAACTTTCGAAGTGCAGCCAAGGCACTTTTCAAATTTTCGAGGAGTCGAATCATTCATTGCCGAGCGCGACTCGGTTTGTTGTTAGATTTCCTTTAAACGTGAACGCTGTTACTCGCCAAGGCGTTTGCCGAAGCCGCTACTCACGGACGGACGCACGCGAGGGCGTCGTCTGCTTAGCATACAGTGTCCATTGAGCTACCTGACCGTCTGACGTTCGTTTCGATATAAACGTCTTCATCCGTCGGCTCGTCCATCGTCCGTAACAGGTAGCACGACAGATCGTCATCTCGTTGAAATTAGCATCTCGAACACGGTGAGAGGGATTTAGAGACGGAGCGGTGCCACTACTATCGCAACCGCGATTTTGCTGTGTCCATCCTGCCGTCTAACCGTTGTTGTCTCGCTCGCTTTTCCGACGGTTGTTCCGCGAGCCTGGTTAACTGACGTTCATTCGCATTCGTCAGTGATCATCGAGGTCATCACATTGCCACTTGTGTGGACAGCCGCCGCCGCGTCCGAAGTCGGGAGAAGATCGACGGTGTTCGTAACTTTTTGCTCTCAAAGAACTTGGCAAGATGCTTTTTGCGAGTTGGGATTGCGAAACAGAAAGTCTGGAAAAATTCTCAGAAAAGCGCTCAGGTGGAAAGTCGCTTCGCCACGACTGAGGGGAAACTGGAATAAGCGGCGCGTTGAGATGTAAGAGTGCGTTTATGCTGAAACACGTAGAGCAGAAGCACGACGATCGACAAGCCCGCGGAATGGACGATAAGATCGGTAAACAAGGAACACCTACACTAAACAGAGAGGTGGGAGTTTACAGAGAGCCGACTTGTTCGCATTTGTCACCTGGACTGCGTGACCGCTCCGCTCACACCACGAGATATTGAAACAATCGAACGCTCTTATCTGCAGTGTGGCATCTCTCGAAAATTTGAATATGATCCGATCCGGAGCTGCTGCCGGGGAAAACCTACGACTCGATACTCTCGTGTCGGAAAACTTATATCAGGAAAATGTTGGCCAAGCGACAGTTCTTCGCCACTTCTTGCTGAACAATCCGATACTCAGGAAGGTACATATCGTGATTTCGTCATCAGAACCATCGAATTTCTCGAAGTTGTGAAGATGTTTTGTGTTTCAATTTTTCTCTGTTCTCGGTCTACGTCGTGTCGTCATTAACTAAAAGAAAGGAGTGAAAGGATCCCGATGCTCAGAGTCAGACTACCGGCACGGGTCGTCATAAATCAAAATGTCTGGAGAAGAGCCGACCCCGTTTAACAAGCTCATAGGCACATCCGCTCCGCATTACATGAATCGATGCAGCAGCAGCAGCAGCAGAACTGGACGGCTGGAGGGAAGCTCTATATAAACTCAAGGGGTGGTTACAAAAGAAAGGCTGCCTGGCTGGCACCATCGGCAGGCTCATTGTTGAGCACGTGATTATCTTAATCAGGGCCACGAGCGAACTGTTCGTGGTCTACCAGATCTTCCACGAAAGCGAATTCCTGTTGGACGAACGAGATGGTAGGCATTAAAATCGAATTATGGAACGGAGGGGACGACCTGTTCTTGGCCAAGTGCTGTAATATATGGATAGTGCCCGCTTCTGCCGGCGGCTGCCACCGAAGACTGGCAGGCTCATAGGAGGCTGGATGGCCGACCACTAAGCGATCGCCGTCAGAAAAAAGAGAAAATCGCAAAATTACGCCCGGATAATGATAGCTGCGGGCACTCGAACGACGGGCGAGACCGGGGAGTTAGCGGACAGAGTTCACTCCGCAGCTTTCCAGTGAAGTCGACCATAAGATGCTGATAACGTTTCATCGATGCTTCAGATCGAATTCGAGGAAGTCGTGCGTGGCTTACCGATCGATGTCGTAAACAATAAACAACGCCTTGCGTAGCGCACAAGAACAAAAAAAAAAAACAATTTGAAAAACGCCTTCCAAGTAGCTGAACTAGATGAAGACCATTTCTCGGAATCTGATTCCTTTCTTGTTTATTCCAGACGAATGTTTCCGACAGTGCGGGTTTCGTTCAGTGGTTTGAACCCGAACGATCGATATGGAGTTCTCATGGATATCGTAGCCTGCGATAATAAACGCTATCGCTACGCGTATCATCGTTCGTCGTGGTTGGTGGCTGGAAAGTCGGATCCGGCGTGTCCTCATGTTCTCTATCAACATCCGGATTCACCTTTCCAAGGAGATCAACTCAGAAAACAGGTTTGTCGAAATATTAGGACGTCGTTGATATGAAAGAGTATTTCGAACGAGTTTCCCTCATGATGGCATTAATTTTTTTCGTCCTTCTCCAGGTGGTGTCTTTCGAGAAAGTCAAATTGACGAACAACGAAATGGACAGACAGAACCACATCGTCTTGAACTCGATGCACAAATATCAGCCGAGAATACACCTCGTCAAACTCAGATCGGACTTATGCACTTCTAACGGGATGCCTAGTTTAGAAAAAGAGGAGTACAAAACCTTCGTCTTCCCAGAGACCACATTCACCGCCGTCACGGCTTACCAAAACCAACTGGTAAGCCAGTCTCAGACCCCTTCGAGTCCTCGTTTTTTCACAGATATCATCCTCTTTCCGTTGGTCTAACCTGATTACACCGAGGAAGATGATGAAGGAACAGTTCTTAAACTCAAAGGTCGTGGAAATTTCAGATTACCAAACTGAAAATCGACAGCAATCCTTTCGCCAAGGGCTTCCGAGACTCCTCGCGTCTCACCGATCTCGAAGGGGAATCTGTGGAGAGTCTTCTGAGGGAACACGCGATGCGACATCTTCCTTTCGCTCGAGCTGTCTTCACTGGTGACTTACCTCCGCCGACACCTGAGCAACAGTTCCTAGCGACGACATCAGGTGCGACATTTGACGATGCTCGATATCATTGCCTCACCTCGATCATCATTCCCTCGATTCTTGGAAATTATTGTTGTTCTGATTTCCTTTCGCAGCTTTGGGCAGGATGCCAACATCTTCGGAACTCCTTCTTCTCCAAGCGGCGGCAGCGAATTCTCCCTGGGCGAAACTAGCCGCCGCAGCAACCTTGGGCCAATCGTTCGGCGCGCTCCAAACGAACGCGATGGCGGAAATCCATGCGCTGATGGCGCAACAGCAGGCCCTCTCAAGTGGTTCTCAGCAAGCCCTATTCGCAGCTCAGCAGCACATGTTCGCGACTGGGCAGTCGTCAAACAACGCATCACCGCGTATGTTCACCCCTTCACCTCCTGCGACAAAGTTCTCGAACTTCCTTCCTCGACAAAGTCCGCCCCGAGGCGATTCACCTCAAAAATCAGAGGGTCGTGGGAGTCCGACACTAGATCCTTAACGGTCGTGTGGCGAGTGTTCAGAGAAGCGAATCGGAAATGTTGGTGGAGTATATTAAAGTTCCTCAGCACTACATCACCCTCAACCATCATTACCGACTATGTATGACATGACCGAATCCAACTCGACATTTCACAGCGTGAGCTGGTTGTTTGTTTGTAAAGTCATGAGCACGCGTGCAATAAGAACTTTCTCATTCCCCACGGTGCGGCGCTGCAAAAAGAAGAGACGTTCAAGAACGGCGTTGAGTGTTCTCTCGAGTCACAAAATTTCTGTCTGGATTCGATGAATTTCAACGAAGAAGAAACTCTTCGTATGCAGACTCTTCTCCGTTCAAAAGAACGTCTCATCCATTCCGCTCTTTTGGGGAAATGTAAAAGACAACGAAAATTCCGTTCTCAAACACCCTCTCTCTGTATATACAGACATCTACGATGCCTAATATAATCTCACGCCGCTCGGTACGCAATGCTTTGCCAGCAGCAGAAAACTATGTTGAATAAACACTTTGTATGAGAAAGGTCCGTGAGATCGTCCTTTCCTCCGAACAGAAGTTCCTGAACATCGTGAGATATCGACGCGAAGCATCGATTGACACAGCTCGCACACATTCCTTCCGAGATTAGATTTCTGTCGAATCGAGCCCTTTATAGGTCGTAGTCCTATAGATTTAGATAACTTCCAAATTTTTTCCTGATGAAAAACTGATTTGAAGCCGCTTGTCGACTCGATAATGTCAGCTCATCTCTTACGACACATTTTGCCTCATTATTTCAAAATATCTGATTCTAAATGGAATGAGAAATCGCTATCTTGGAAACGCCTGATCGCGGCCGGATCGTCCAGCTTATGCATAGAGCGTGGATCTCGGGCCCATCTCTGCAAGTTCCACTCGTAATCCCGAATGAAATTCAGTAAAAGCAAGTCATATAGAAGCTCGATCGGAAATTCTGGTTTATTTCCCAAGACACAGAAGCGTAAACTATCAAAGCATTATGTATAAATAACGTCGGAGAGTTCCTGATTACATTATTCGACATGAGGATCGCTGAACACCATGATCTGCATCCGCACCACTCACATGAATTATTGGTTTTAGTTTGGAGTTGAGGATGTTTCTCAATATTGCTGGAGATCGTTGATCACTTTCTGACACGCGGCGAGCTGGTCTCTCTGGAACATTTGAGTTTTCATTGAAACAAAGTGGGAAGTAAAAGTGGCCAGTTTCGGACCTGGAGCGTGGCGAGTCCTTTGTCTCGATCCTGTCGAACTCACCATGATCTTCGCTTCGTGTTGCAGTCGATCTAATTCCATGTTTTTCATCTCCATCTGTGCCCTCATAAGAGCCGCTTGCTTCTCGAACGAATGTTTTTCTCGACGGACCCTCTCTTCACACTGAGCTACGTAGTTTTCATGACTCGCTTTAAGCTGCTCTTTCTCGAAATGGAGATCTTCAATCTGAGATTTGTACTGTGTCAAAGCGTCCAGCTGACTTTGAACAACTTCGCGAAGTTCAGAATTCGCGTTTCGCACTTCGCCCATCCTGAGCATTGTCGACTGCACGGCTTTCTCCAAAGTATTCACCGTGTGTTCCAACTGAAATTATACAATGCCAACATCGAGAAATCATGTTCCGTTCTCCAAGGTGAAGGAAAAAGTAGACAGGATTCTCCACGGAAATATTCGCACGAGTCGCTAACCTTCTGATTGTTGTTCTTCTCCACGACAAGCTCTTTGGCCAAAGCTTCCGTTGATGTTGAGTTGTTTTTGCTGAATTCCTCGAGCTTTCTCTTGAGCACACAAACGACTTGCTCGTAAGTTGCGAGTGCCGAACGCAAACCTTGCACCACTCGACCTGAAACCTGTGGGAAAGTATAGAAATGAGAAATCACATTCGACATCCGAAGCGAGAGCTCGAATCATGATGCGCGAAGTAGAATAAATGAGAATCGAAAAGCTCGTGGCTGGAAAATTGAACCTCATCACTATCAAAATTCGGTAAACTTTGAGTTTGTACTGCTTTCGAGAGTGCAGGAGTCCTCATGGGAGACACAATCGCCGCCGGTTTCCGACCCCATGTTTCCAGCCGCGGTGATCGAATGTACGAGCTGTGACTGTCACCAGGTTCGTCGAACGGCTCGACTCTGCTGGAAACGACCACACGGAGAGCTTGTTGTCTTTGCGATATCTGAAATTCCTCGCAAGAATCTCGCTCATGAGCTTCACGTCCACTGAACAATGACTTCTCAACGAAAAGTTTAGGAGACGAAATATCTAAATATTTGAAGCTCGACTCACATTTTCACCAGGAACGAAAATCTTATGGCTTCCGGGAACGTATGAGAAACTCAAGAGATCGGTCGAAGAATCTTGAGATTTCACCAGATCTTCCACATTCATCGAGCACGGAGCCAGCGAGTCTTTAGATCCATTTGAAATGTTCACGGAGAGCTGTAGCGCGGCGCCACCTGGGTAACATTGAGGATCAGATTCTTCCTCAGATGCCAGCGATGGGGACTCTTCGGAAGCTTTTCTCTCGCGATTCGCGAACTTCGGCTTGAGTGCAACCTCCGCCGCGTCGAGACCGAAAGTGAACATTTTTTGAGGCGGTTTCCTGAGTTCGTCATCGACGATATCGTACGTGAGATCCTGAGCGAAGCTGCTGTCCGGTGAAATCGAGTCGATCGTCGTGTCCAAGGAGTCCATGTCGTGAGCATCTCCTGGCAGAGGAGAAGTCATGCTGCACTCCTCTCTGAGTTTCTTCGACGGTCGTTGAGAAACAGGGAGCTGAGTCTGTAGTTTTCGGTGTTTTTGCAGCTTCCGATTGACTGCGCTGCGATAATCCGGTGATTGGCTGATTCGTTGCCGTATTTTATGATTCTGTCCCGAATCCACGACAGCTCCTCCGTCGAGAGGAACGAAGAGGCCACAGTTCTCCGCAGCTTCAGGGACCGCGGTTTTCGGAGATACTGATTGGCTTTCCTTTATTGACTCTCGCAGAACCGGAGCGACGTCAAGGATCTCTGTGTTGGCGTCAGTCGCGCCGGAGGCTGCGCTCGTCGTTGGCTGCGAACCTCGTTCTAAACTATCGTACTCGGAGCTTTCATCGTTTCTTATATCGGCAGGACTCAGAGGGACGTCGAGTTCGATTGGACTTCGCTCACCTGAGGTTCTTTCAGGGCGAGGTTCGGGTTTTATCAACGGAGTTTTCGGGGGTGCGGCACTCGTGCTCGCCTTCGAATCATGCAAACTTGAGGCAGATTGCTCGATGATGCTTTTTTCTAAGATTCCTCCATGAATTTCCGGCTTTTGTTCCGTTTCTTGATGCTGAACTCGATCCAGAGAATGATCCACGGTTGCAAAATCTGGCAAATCTCGAGTGCCTTCCCCGAGAGGCTGAGAGTTTCTTGCACCGTTTGGGACGTTAACTTTGACGACGGAATCTTCTTCCGTCTCAGAGTACACTCCAACGTCATCTACTACGTCAGCTATTTCGATTTCCCCTTCTTCAGAGAATTCTAGGATCCGTTGAACACCAGTTTTTTCTCTGAAGTCAGGGATCGGAGATTCTTTGAGGTTCGCCTCAAGTTTCGACTCCGACTCGTCTCGCAAGAGACAACTTTGATCTCTTCCAGGAGGCACCAAAGTAGTGTTAGGCTCGATATTCACAATATTTGTCGCACTTTCAGCCACTCGATTCACTCCCGGAGTATTCTGCTCCGAATCCATGTCGTCGCCTCGTTCTTCGTCGGGAGTGTTTGATTTGTCGTTTCCGTTTGGCTTCAGGTTGCATGGAGCGCTTTTCTCGTCAAAGATTTCAACTTGGCTTCCAGAATCCGTATTCGGATCAGTAGTGTTTCTCGGACTCGAGCCCTCTGAGTCACTGACCGGCACTGCTGATTCGCTGGGCTCTAATTCCACCACGGGACCAGCATACGTAGTCAACTTCTCGGTTCCATCGGGTGATCCCTGAGTCTGCAGGGGATCCCCAGCGGCCGGAGCATGAACCTTGCCACCCGAACTTTTCCGTCTTCTGGATCTTTTGTTTCGCTTACGTTTCTCGAACGAGTCCGGTATCGATGTCTGAGCTGAACAATTAGGTGATTGTTCACTGATTCTCTCCGTTGCCGACACTGTTGTGACACAAGGCAGCTCAGAAGAGCCGCATTCGAGGACTGACGTCATTGCAACTGGGACACTAGTCACAACGCCGAGAGTAGTTAGCGTCGTCGTCGACGCAGACGTTTGATCGAATTCTGGTTCGACAGGTGATACTTTGGCTGAGACCAGCTGGGATTTCTCCACGACCGCGCACTGCTTTCCCCGCACGTTTCGTTCATTTGACTTGGTAACACTTTCGGTTTTCTGTGAAGTCTCTTCGGAAGATTTCCGTGCCATCTGATCGGCTTCGTCTACGGCAGTCTTCTGAGACGTGGAAACCAATTCGGCGTCAAGAGCTTGCAGAACGGGGCCCGCCCCGTCGCTCGAAAGTTTCTCCGCCGGATCATCCCGCTCATCCAATGAATCCAAGGAAAACTGCGACCCCGCTGCTGCCACTACGCCCGGTTCGATTGGTGGGGGGGTCTCTTGGCGACTCCCCAAACTGAAGAGCTTGCTTAGCCTAAAGTCAGAAACTCGATATTGATTAGGGTCCTCGAATGACAGTAGACACTGGAGCCAAAGTGTCAAGGCACAAATTCTCGTTCTTTGAATCGAGTCTCAAACACAAATGCAGTGGCCGGCCGAATGAGCAGTTTCGATCACTTTTATACAAAGAGATGATATTCACGAAGAAATCAAGATTGTTTACCTCTTCAGTTTGTCGGTGAGCAGATTCGTGAACGGAACAAGACGTCGTGCTTGAGACACAACGCAGAAGACGCGAAACCGCTACAGACCTGGCAAGAATCTAGGTTCTGACATTGACCTGACCACTCTGGCGAGAGGGCTTGGTCATTGCCTAGCCTAGCATCACATAGCAAGGCAGAAGGCATTTCTGGCGAGCAAACAGTGTCGTCAGCTTTGCGGCTTAAGAGTGTTTTACCGTCTATACGCTTTCACAGACGACGTGGTCTCGGGGCATATTATGAGTGATGTTCCTGAATCTCTAAAAGATTCAATGACAGCGAAGTCTCCCAAGCGACGATACATGCATTCCCCGCAACAGTCGGACCACAATTGATTCTCTCTTCGCTGGTGAGATTCAAATCTGAGATTTGGGAGACTTGTTTACTTCAGAACAACTTGGAATGGCGGTGAATGAAGCTTTTCTCGGTCTTGAACACGTGGATGAGCGATTTTTAGAAGATCAGATTTGAACAACAGCGTCAAGATGTTCAAGGGACGCATCGTGAGACGCGGAGCGTGAAAGCTCGAGCTTGGAAGTTCAGGCATTATTCATCGATCACCATTCATCTATCGAAACATATATGAATTGCTTGGGTGCTGTTGCAATAGAGACAGTAAAGCATCATTCATTAATCCATCTATAAAACTCATCGTATTGATATCGTATAGGGTGTGGATTTTGAATCATGTCTTTACTTCCAGGCTTCAGTGATTACGGAGTTCAGCCTTCCAGGAAGACTTCCGAGAACGTTTCGAGAGAAGGACAATTGCGGGTATCTTCGTTAACAACAGTTGTGTTGGAGTTGTAAGGTAAAACCATCCAGTCGGGCCCCATATTACGGTACCGTGAGTATCTCATTTTAGGACACCGGAAACTTTTTCCAAGAAATCGTTCCAAAATCAAGCCAACGGAAAATTCGAAGGAGGTGCTTTGGAAATCGTCGAAAAACAGTTCTCGACCCATTAGGCCCGGAAAAATTGATGCAATTCAAAGTTGCTTTGTGACATTTTTTCGACGACCCATCCTAGCGTTCTTTCAAAATTATGTTCTTTTTGTAGGAATTCGAGGTGTCCCATATTATGACACTGTCTTATATTCGGGACCCCTCCCCTATATAATTTAGAATCGATTCTACGTATGAGAGACCAAGACGAAATCCTTTCTCGGGTTTGCAAGAGGCACATTTTTATTCAACGTTTCCAGACGCTGAAAGGGTTCGACCCGGTTATATATTCTCCATTGAGTATTATGTACACATAAACCATCCATTCATTTCACTTCTTAATTTATAGATCCATAGTCCCCGAACTCGAGGTCGGATTTGATATCATGGTTCATCACGGGCTCGCTCCACTCGTTCCCCGTCACTGTGATCGAGTCTTTCGAGAGGAGTTCGATTGGACCCAAAATATATCTCATCCAATGGCACAACGACAGGGGCGAAGTTTTCACGGAGCCAATTCGCCAAACTTTTTGTGGAAACTGTACAGAGACGGAGGCGAGCGTCGACAACAATATTTGTTTTCATCCTTGCTTCCTTACGCGACCGCTATTGCACGGAGCCGACTCGACAATTCGTGGGATGTTCGATAAATCGATCATCACCACCTTCATTATATTTATACTAACGGAATCGATTGATCCATCCATCCATCCATCTATCCACTACATATATCCTAGAACTACTACTCATCCAAACGAAGAGATCTTGTTTTAGGTGAAGTCGAAAGAATACTGTACAGAATGTGGTGATGGAGAGAAAAATATCTTTGATGCATTTCTGCAATGATTGGACTAGTTTCGAGACGCTGATGGAGGGAGATGAATGATGACAGTGAATGATACGCGTTGCGCGACTCGTGTAACGCTGTGAGACGGTCTTGAAATGTTTCGTAAAATATAATACATGAGTGTGATGTTACATTTGGGAGACACGAGCTGATAGGGCCGGTGGACCGAGGTGCTTTTTTGAGTTGATGCTCCTTTGGCCAGGTACACTAACAAACAGGCGGGCGGGCGGGTCGAGCGGCGGACTCGTTCACGATTCGATCGGTGTTTCGGATGAAATTCCGTCGACGGCTAACTTGCTAACCAAGACACTCTGCTTATCCAGAACTGATACACCACGCGGCTCTTGAATTGCGACCCCATTTTCGAGATGGGCCTCTTGAGTGAGTCCATTTTCAAGATGCGGCTTCTTACTGGGCTGCCGAGGCGTTCTGCTCTTCGTTTTTCTGTCTTTACTTCGCTTTGTGTGTCTCACCATCAACTCGTGAATTTCAAGCTCGATCTTGTCCAGGTCGTCCGCTTCCACCGTTGCTAGGTAGGCCTTGATCCAAGATGTGAACGACTCGATCCGACGCTCGGTTGCCGAGGTCATGCTGTCCTGCAAGCATTGGGTCGGCGACTTCGACGCATGCAGCATTTGCAGGATGCCCTGGCCTCCGGAGGGGATGAGAATCGTGCCCCCGTTTGAAGCAGCTCCACCTGAACAACGAGAACGGTGATCTCATTCGGAAACGAAATGACAAAAAAAAAATTTCATCGAGGTATCTCTCATAAAAAGGAAAGGGAGAAGAAAAGGAAACTCACTTAGAGCGAAATTTTGTGCGCTATTCGGCGCGACCGTGATGATTTTTATCGGTGCTGTTTGGTTTCCCGCGGAATCCGCTTGCCCGTTTTGGAGCGAGCTTTGTAGACCTTGAATTGTGAATGCTGGTGCCTGGGTTGCTGGAGCAGCTGCTTTCTGAGGTAAGGGAGACACTGCAGGTGCCACTGATGTCGATATCACTTTCACCGTTGGACAGCCGTCGGCGTTTGTCGTTGTTGAGACGGTGACGGATTTCACTTCCTCGCCTTCTTCCATTTCGATATGAGGCATCAGTGAGTTGCAATCCGCCGAACACCTTTGGGGAAGAAAATTGTAAGAAACCTCAACTTCCGCTCTCAAGAATGATTCTCCAAGAACCAAGCTATCTAGGTGATCGTATGGAAGGGAAAAAAGAATTCACTCACTCGTCACTGTCCATGGGTTCTGATTTGATTTCATTGCTGCAATTGGTGATGTATGACAGGGCTTCTTGGTGCATCCAGGAGTTGTCTCCTTCGTTGAACTTTTTGACTAGCATGTTGATTTTGTTCTGGATCTCAGACCACGTGTAACGTTCCTGGAAGTTCGTGTGGATTTGGATGATTGCCATGTCTCTCGACGCGTCGTTTTTGAAGCTGGGGTCCTTGCGGTTCCACAGGAGGGGATAGTCCCTCATGTAATGGATGAGTTCCCGTTCGTCGTTGAGCGGCCACGAACGCTGCGGTCCGAGGTCCTCTTCTTCATCGTCGTCGCAGTCAAGCGGCTGTCGGAGAAAACCGTCAATCCATAAAAGATCAAGGAAGATGGTATTGTTGCATGTTTCCATCCGCTTTTGATCTTGTCAGCAAGCGAGACGAAGAGATGGAACTTACATTGATGGATACAGTGAGGTTTGAGAGGGCCAGGGCGTTTTTCACAGGCTGGGTTTGTCCGCTGCCATTTGCGGGCTGTAGGCGCGGCCTCTGAGTATGGATGACATTTTCAAGAAACTTCAGCTGCTGAAAATACTTCCACTGGCATGGGTCCTCCGCGCTCCCGCCGTATCCTCCAGCAGCTTCAATTATGGCAATCTTGCGAACTTTCTTGGTAAATGTGTCCCTCAGACTCTTCCAGCGTTGCCTCGCATGCCCGATTTCCATGGCGACTTGACGAGCTATTTCTTCCCAGCATTTGTCTTTTTTAGCTGAATCCCTGCAATGATCTCCAGCGTTAGAGCTCCTATCTACCCTCGGCTAGATGCCGGAGTCCGGTCAAATTTCTCTCTCGCGTTCTAGTCGCTCGACACGAGAAGCGAATCTCAATATCTAGGATGAAAGACGAGCTCCGAGAGGGAGACTTCATGTTCGGGCGAAACTCTTTCAATGAGATCGTTGCCGATCTCAAAGTCGTTCTCCTTGTCGTTCCTGAGGTTTTCCTCCTGACAACTTTTCGTCGTTAAGCACGTCGCTGTCATGACAACGCCCTATTACCACTGCCCCTGGCTCCTCGTTGTCAGTCCGTCAGTCAGTCACGAGCAGAGCGAGGGGAGTGCGTCATCCTCGGGAGCTTCTCTTCGTCCACCGCGAGCGCGGCCGACCCACTCGGCATCGAAAGCAGATGGCTTCTCCAGCATGGGCACGGTTCGGCGACGCCGACGGAATACCTAGAGCAGCGCGCAGTTTCAGTTTTCCATCGCAAAAACTCACATTCCTGCAAATTCTGAGGGAAATAGAGATTTCCTTCCCGGAAAACGTCCACCACGATCCCTTAGTTCATGCGTTTGGATGACGTGGGGCGCGGAACGAATCGAGAGCTGCGAGGGAACCTCACGAACGCCCTCGACGAGTGCGTCGTGCCGTGAGAGCTCGACGATGATGAATAATCTTTGCCCCGTTACGCTATCGTGTCAGTCTGTTGTGTCAAGGAATAGTTGCCGTGCAGACGACGACTACGGCATTGACTGGTGACATCGCTAAAGACCACCGGTCGTTCTCCTGCGACAGAATACGGCATCGGGGCCGCGGGGCAGTGTTTGGGTACGAGGTTGGCAAGGGAAGAGGCAGGCAGGCAGGCAGACCGGCCGGCCGACTGGCTGGCTGACTGGGTGACAGACTGGGGCGAGGGAAAAACTGGGGGAGGTTGGCAAGCAGACTCTGTGCGACAACGACAGCAGCGGCTGGTCGGTCGCTCGCACGCTAGACCCCTCAAAGGATAAGTCTGGTGGCCGGTCGCCCGCCCGCCCGCCCGCCCGCCCGCTCGGTCGGTCGGCTAGCCCGCAAGCGGTCTTTGGTCCGCGCAGGCGCGGGAGAATGACGCTCGGCGGTGGTGACGGCGCTGCTTCGAAGCCCACGCCCGTTTTCGTCGTCGTATGCTACGAGGGGCAAGGGTACCAAAAGAGAATAGACGCCCCCCTCCTGCCCCCCAACTGCTGCTGCCACCACCACCATCGTCGTCGTCGGCCGACGGCTACAGTGGTCAGGTACGGCTCTCGTTTGCCACGATTCGCTCGTCATTGCGCCGCAGGTTCTCGATTCCCTCTTCTGACGACCAGAGTTTTCTACGAAAACATTCGCCTGTGGATCGCTGTGCACATGGTCGAGAGTACGTATGACGACTTGGCGATGTGATCGCTGAGGATCGTTTCGCCGTCCTTCGCTAATCTGTCCAACCGTATCGTTCGACGCGGCCCCACGAGACGGCGCTGGCTATGCGGTCTCGCTCGTCGTTGACGTCGACGACGCTCTGCTGCCGCCGCCGTCAACAACGACGACGACTGCGAGTTCGCTAAGACCCGCTCGCTCGCTCGCTCGTTCGTTGGTTCTCCCGATTCAACAACGATCTCTCCGAGAACCGGGTTGAGCTGCTGCTAACGCTAGCGGCAGCCAGGCGTCGCGTAAACATTCCGCGTCGGGTACGGCCAACGGCGAATAGAAGTAGCCTTTCGAACGGCTGCCGCACCATGAGTAGAGACTGTGAGATTCGCAGACGCCGAAGCCGATACGCAGGGAAGATTCGCGAACCTATCTGGAAATATCTGAATCGGCAAAAAGAAGGAAGACACAACTGTGTTTTTGGACAACCGTTTCCGAGCCGGGAATTTCGAATTTCTCGAAGCATTGTCATCGAGATTCGAGATTTTCAGGGTTCGGTTTTTTGAACGGAGAAGGCGAGCTTCCGGACACCCGAAAGAGGAAGCCAGTGAATTATGAGGCGCCTATTCCGATAGATAAGTACAAAATACAGGTTGATTTGAGGAGAGAGAAAAAAGGTGAAGGGGGTCTGAAACATAGTTGATTGCTGTTTCCGATCCATGGGAAAACAACAACCGCTCGGAGTCGGCACGTGACGCACCGAATTCAAGGGAAGCTTATGAAAAACACGAGAGTCGATAACAGATGCAAACGAAACAACAAGTATCCTCAAGCAGTGTCGTTTGCTCAGCGAGAGCTTCACTAACCTGTACTGTAAGTGTCGAGGATCCCAGAGGCACGGCTCCTTTCGAACGAGTTTGATCAGTTTCAGGTTCGAACCGGGGGTATGGTATACTGGACCTGTACCTCCTCCTCCTCCCGCTGCACCTCCGTTACCGGCGCTGCCTTTGTTTCCTTGTTTCTCTTTCTTGCTGTTGTTGTTGTTGTTGTTGCAAGTACTATTGCTACCGTTTCCGTTTGTGTTGCTGGCACCGTTGGTGGCAGGAGTCGCAGGCGACGGGGTAGCTTCTGCTTCGCTGCACGTCGCTTCAGGAGACTGCGACTCGTCGGTAGCCATAAGCGCTTTCGATGCAGCAGCAGCAGCTGCTTTCGCCGTAGTTACAGTGGTTGTTGTCGACGGCGTTGTTGTCGTCGTCGCCGTCGTTTTCGTTTTTCCTTTCGTCGTCACTGTTCTGAGGGGTTTTCCTGTCGCCGTCGTCGTCGTCGTTGTTGTTGTTTTTGCAGTCGCTGGTGGTGGTGTTGTTGTCGCCGTGGCTGTCATGGAGTGCACACCGTCCTCTTCGTCTATTTCGTTGTTGTTGTCTTCGTCTTCTTCTTCTTCGGCCAGGACGACTTCGGATTGATCCTCGTTGTCAAGCGTTGTGAGGAGACTGCGCAGCATCTGCAAGCGGGCGGACGAGTGGACGAACGACGACGAGTGGCAGCGGCGGCGGCGGCAACGACGGTGGTAGCTGCTGTGTCGGTGGCGGCGTTGGTGGTGGTGGTGGTGGTGGTCAGTCGGTGTCTCTACTCCCGCACTGGCAGCAGCAGCAGCAGCAGCGGCGGCGGTAGTTGTAGCGGTGGCGGCGGCGGCGGCGGCGACTGGTGGTGGTGGTGGTGGTCGTCGTCGTCAACGTCGTCGTCGTCGTAGAGGAGGTGGCCTTTCGAGTGAGGCGAACCAGAGAACCGAACTTTCAACCGACGGCCGCCGTCAAAGACCGTTCGACGAACCGACAAACCAACGAGAACGGCAGGCGGACAGGCAGCAGGAAGGCAGCCAGCGAACAAACGAACGAGCGAACCTAGAGCGAGCGAGCGAGCGAACGAGCGCCAAGCGGAGCGCGAGTCCCGCGCGGCGGCGGGCGAGGCTTCGCCCCTGCCGAGCGCCCCGCGACTCTCACCCGACGACAACAACAACCCGCGACGGCGTCCGTAGTCCACAGCGGCAGCAGCAGCCGCAAACGCCCCAGGCTCCCCAGCGACAGGGAAAGAGACCCGCCGCGTCCATGGATAACAGCGGTCGCAGCAGCAGCAACCTTGACGTCAACGGGAGGCTTCGGCAGTAGATCCAAAGCGAATCGGGGAACTCGAATGTTTGGGTTTTGTGAAGTCTCGGACGGACGCGGCCTCGATGAAATCGCAGCTCAGTACTCGACGAGTACTCTCGGAGCTCAAGCTCCGATTTGAGGGGGGAAGGTTTCCAGAGCGATTCCCTCGGAGCTCGTCCCGAAGTTTCAAGTGAACTGTCAAGCGTCCGCGCAGACCAACGGCTTCCCTCGGCTGCGGCTCGGTCGCCCGCGAACGAACAGTCAGCGATCCGCCTTGGAGCGCCGGGGTCTCTCCGATCCAGTCAGGCAGGCTGGCAAGCAAGCAGGCTGGCAGACAGGCGGCCCACCGACCGACCGACGCGTGCGTTTCCTCTCCCTTGCCTTCTCAACTCGCTGTGCGCGCGCAGCGCTCAGTCGAGCCTCGAAGTCTTCGAGGAGACGCGAATTTCGACACGTCGACTACGATCGAACCGAAAACGCGGCTCTCTTGGTTCGTTCGTCGAGATTCCGAAACGCTCCGAGATGTTGACGCTGTTGATCAACGAGAGGCGCTTATTCCTTTGATACCGTCGCGTCTGTCATCGACAGGCTTCCCACTCGATCAAACCTGAAACAAGCCACCAGTCGTCTTCATCGAAATCGATGGACTCTGTTGAGATCTCATTGTCAAGAAAAATCTTTCTCAGCGCTTTGGAATTCGCCAAAATTTTGTTCAAAGAGATCAGCGTGCTTGGCGGACACGTGCGGAGCATCATATGGAAATGCCGACAGGCGAGGAAAACGAGAGAGGGGTCTCGAGAAAGGGAACGATCATCTATATTTGATCATTTAAAAATCGCAGAGCAACAAAACGCCGGAAGCTTTTAAAAAGTCCTCAGATATCTCGCATGACAAAATTGAAAGCAATCGAGAAGAGAGGGAGTCACTTACTCCAGCTTCACCACAGTTATCAAACCAAATCTCACGATCGATAAATCCTCCAATCCTAGTTCCGAATCCCAGAGCTGAAAAGAAATAGAAAGCGTGAAACGGTGCTCAAAGATGGCAAATTGCAATGTTCACCGTACTTCCACCTGAAAATTCAATATCGAGTCAAGCTATCGTTGGATTTCAAAACTCTGCTCTCCTCAAAGTTCGGTTCTCAGTTCAGATACGTCTGTCCATGATGTCAACAAGGCATCGAAAAGAAGACCTCCTGTTTGCGGGAAGGATCGGACGAAACTCATTTCTCTATCAGTCGAGAAGTATTGTATGGCATATTGGAGAAAGACGAACCTCTACGACAACCGAATCGAACGATCATGTGTTTGTACAAAGTGGCGACTAATGACTTTGCTCCACTGACCACAGAATGCAGATGTAGGAAGCTTGTCAAATGAGTCACAGCGATGAGTGATCAGAGCGTCCGGCGAAAGTTGCCTCCAGCCGGTTCGGTCAGACGGATGGATTGTATTGTCGGTCGATGGAAGCGAGAGAGATCGTCGAGCTGGGGTTCCAACTCCCTTTCGGCTGCTTGTTTGTTCGCGGACTCTGACGCTTGCCCGTTTGCTTCACTTGCCTCCACGGCTTCGCGAAGTTGGAACTGAGACAAGCAGCCGTTGGCAGGCGAAAGAAAGGAAGGCCGTCATCTCTCCCTCCCTTCCTGCCCCTGTTCCAGACCGATGCCTCTGCGGGATGCTGGTGTTTTCGAATTGAAGGTTGACAAGATGACCGAACCCAACGCAGCTGGAGAGCTCGACCAGCTGCTGTCCTCATTTCGGCGCTGAAAGTTTGTTTCAGTGCAAAACGAGTCCACTGTCAGATCCTGACCAAATCCATACTCGACAGGCACAGGTTCAACGAAATATCGCGCACGTATCGTTGCTCTGTGAGAGGATAGATCCCTTCTCCCCTTCTCCAGTTTCGTCCGGAATGCTTGGAGAAATCAGATGACAGACACTCAGACTATAGCGCTATCAAGAACTGGACAGTTTTATAGAACGCGCTTTTGCCAATTTGCTTTTGCCTTGAGACTGTTGTCACTCAGTTATCCGACTTCGCGATTATTTCCACCGAAGTACCACTGGACTTATAACTTCATCAATGAAGCCGACTGAAGGCAATAGATATGGATTGTGTCTTCGACGCTCTCAGGGATATACTAAGCACAACAAACGCTAATTAGAAGCAGGCAAGAATCTCCGGGACACGAGCTTTCAGCTCATTCTGCAATCTGGGCCACTTTCCGGATCGGGCATCAAGTACTCACGAAATATTTCGACGACTCTTCGTGCAAAACTCACTGCGGGAACGCTAACAACTTCGAACTGGTGGGAACACGACGATAAACGGTTTGGCTCCGATTCCTCCAAGCTTCTTCGTTCTCGCCAACTCAATGAATCGGCGCGGCGCTGCGCCTCGCGTTAGCGGCGCGTCACTTTCGACCACAGCTTGGAAAGCGTGGCGTTGGAGTCTACGCGCGCCAAAAACTCTCGTCGAGCGACGCTTGTTTCGAACGAAAATCCTCATTCAACATGAATCTATTGCGGATCTTGGGAATGCTCTTGAGATTAGAGCTGCGAGGCTAATAGGGAACTTTCCTGGGAATAGGAATGATGATGGAAACACGCCATCGATGCTGGCGCAAGGTTTTTTCTCGCCTGCGTGAAGGCGAAAAAAAAATGAAAGCCTTACGGCGGTCACTGGAAAAGTCCTCGCTAACCATCGGATTCTGAAGTTCGCGGTTCATCCCGAATGCTAGAGACGAAGAGACTTTTTGAGCTCAACCCAGCAGTGGTGAACCTTCATGCTTGATTGAGGTTCACAAGGAACTTCCAATCCACTTATGTAATGGAGGTAGGTACCACAAGACGATTTGACCAATACGCCCCGCCGCCCGTGAGTTTGACGTTCGAAGGTTCCGCTCTCCCGAACAAAGTCATCTTCCAGCGCTTCGGTGGGGAAGAAGCGACAACTTACAGCGAATCTTCACTATGTATATCACTTCGATAGATCCTCCGCAGCAACTTCGCCCTGAGATCCGCGGGATTGACTTGATGTCTCCTCTACTTCAAGAATCCATTTGAGCCGAAATCATGGGTCGTAGTTGAAGCTCTTTCCTTTCGAGTTGACGCGAGCAGCTGAAATTGAGAACGATAATATTCCGGATTTACTACAAATCTTTCATCCCTCGAGAAGAACGCGGTGGGTATATTGAATCCGGAAACCTCAATATTCTCGTCGGCATGTAGAGGCTCAGGGAAAATACATCCATTTTGTTCTTATCAAATTTTTCGGGACTCGGCTGGGGCACTCGGCAGTATCGGTACTCGGATTTTCACGATTTTGAGCCTCATGCGATTTCCGCGGTCTTTCTATAGATTTGTCTCAAAGATTTATTTAATTTATTTATTATTTGAGCTCCTGAGTAGGTTTGGCTCAATCGTTGAAGTCCTCGTGACTCTAGATATCCATGAGTACCGACAGAAAAAGAGAGGGGGAGTAGAATCGACATTCCAACGCAAGGTGAGGAATGACTTGAGATTTTTCAATATGAAATCCCAACAACTCTTACATCGTTGGCGTCGAGTTCAATTGACTCCGATCAGCGAATTGAAATGAATTGATCGAGGTATTCCTTCCCTCTGATTCGCCGACGTCCCGGAAAAGCAGCAGTGAACTTCGACATTGAATGTAACTTGTTCAAAAGAAATTGAATATCCACTACCACTCTTCACCGAAACAGCAGAGTTAGCTTCTCCGACCCGACGCGACGTGGGATCTCGCCAGTCCCGTCGCAGTCGTTGAATTAGCTTGTTGGCCCATCATCCGGAGCTTGATTGATGATTCCATTTCGGACTGGTGTTATCCAGTCCGCTTGAGCGGATTCTACACCTACTAAGCTACCATGGTAGCGGGTCGGTTAATATCTTCAGATATGTCAGCATTCGAGATTTGAATGCGCACAACAGTTTCGAACACGCGCCTTGATAAAGCATCGTCAACCTTCATATTCCAGTTTGACACATAAGGCGTAATTCAGGACTTGACTGGTACGCGCGCGCGCCTGGAGCCGTACCCGACTGATTTTCGTTTCGTTATCGTGCCATACTGTTTTGTGAAATCTTCTCTTCCACGGACGACAACGAAGATTCGAATTGCATTACATATTCATATGGATTTCATTTTCCGAACTTTAAAATCTCCGATCTTCAACTACCGAGTTGACGTGCCACTTGTTCTGATTTCCCGCATCAAAGAGTTTGAAACTCGATGTTAGATGGCTTTTTGAACCAAAGACTCCCGCAGTCTATCTAGAAAACACCGATCAGTCAAAGAAACAGATGTGATATCAGACCTCGACTACCGGAATTAACTATTCCAACGACAAGAGAACATTCGAAGAAGAGGTCCCTATCAGCAGACCCTCCCTGATCTCCAAATCAGCGTCGTCGCTGATTTCATTGTTAAATGAAGCTTCGTTTCCGGAAGAAACAAGAACTTCGTAAAGATTCCAAGTTCTGAATTGACAGACAGATCGGAAGTCGTACTATCTGACGATCAGTCATTACGTTCTGAGCTAGGCTTCGGTGTTTTCCTCCACGTACCGCAGATTTCTTCCAGTTACCGAGAAGAATCTTTCGGCAACTGCGACCAACGCAGCCTCTCGTATCAGCTTAGGGCTCACCCTCTTCCCGAGTGTCGGAAATGTTGTTTCCTCCTCTCATATTCTCATGATTCGTCTACCATGTGGCTGTCTTATATGCCTGTGATCTTTCTCTCAATCGCTTCTCAGCCTAGCATGGTAAGGATCGGGTTTTTAGGGAACAGTGGCAGCAGCGGTCCATGACATTTCGATGCCGACACTTCGATGTCGGACGATTCGATGCCGACAACTCGATGCCGCGATTTCGGTGCCGACAACTGGATGCCGACAACTCGATGCCGGACAGTTCGATGCCGGACAGTTCGACGCTGGACAACTCGATGCCGGACAATTCGATGCTGGGAGTGCGGGTGCCGCAGGTGTCTTGAGAACCAGTACATGACGATTCGATGCCGGATAACTCGATGCAGAACAACTGGATGCTATAGAAATCAAAGGCAGCGCCGGAGTTCAATTATTCGGTCTCTTGTTTTTAGGCGCTGGCTCTCGGGACGGCTCACTCGCTTCGCTCCCTCGCCCTGAACCTAACCTAACCTCACCCAATCCCCCCGCATTGTTCCACGAGGCGCTGGCTTTCCGGACTGCTCACTCGCTCTGCTCCCTCGCCCTGAACCTAACCTAACCTCACCCAATCATTGGGTCTCTTGCTCTTGGGCGCTGGCTTTTATGTTCGCGAGTTGTCGCAATGAGTTGTCAGCCTCGAGTTGTCTTGGCATTAGCTTGTCCGGCATCGAAATGTTGGTATCGAGTTTTCCGGCTTCAAGATATTTGTGTCCGACTCCACGTGCTTTGTTGGCAAACGTCGATATGGCGCAGCTCGCGAATTTCGGAAGAAACAATCTCGAATGATCACACGAATGATGACTTCAGCTTCCAAGTACCATCGCAGAAATCGAATTCATTCGTCAAATCAGCATAAATGGCACGAGTAGCTGAGGCATCGAGTTGTCCGGCATAGAGTTGTCCAGCATCGAACTGTCCGGCATCGAGTTGTCGGCATCGAGCTGTCGGCATCGAAATCGCGGCGTCGAGTTGTCGGCATCGAATCGTCCGACATCGAAGTGTCGGCATCGAAATGTCTGTGTCCGGGCAGCAGTGTAATATATTCCGACGGATTTGTCTTGCTCGACGAGATTGATGGAGTACAAAAAGCTTCGTATAAAAATGATTCCTCGAATTCAAACCGGAAGCAGCGCGGCTGAAGAGAGATCGTCCAGGATACAGTGTCGCATGGAAATGGAAATTTTGGATTTTCAGAGATATTTTCCAGATTGAGCAGGCTTTCGCCGGGATTAAATTCTGAGAGACGGTATATCGTGGGAGGAAGGAAATATTATTTGAATGCATTAACACACCGACCTAAGGAACATAGTACAAAGATAAAAATTTATTCATTTTCTCCGCTTCAACTCAACGTCCAGACCTTCATACACACATCCAACTTGCTTCCATAAATAAATCAGAAAGACAACTTTCAGTTTACTTTCCGGGCAGTGGTCGCTCGCTGCCATGCGAGTATCAGTCGTAGAGCAAAATACAACGAGAATGCATGAACCTGGAAGAGAAAAACGCCTCATTAAAACGCTGTCTGTGTCTGTATGATCTCTGGATACGATGTGACGTGGGAATGGCCGGGAGAAGTTGTCGGGATTGTTTTAGGCAGAGCTCGTACCTGTGTGGCGAGAACGATGAATATATACCACAATACGGCGACAGGATAACCTTGCCAGAGCACGACATTCTTTTTTGTTTGTATGTATTCGTACATTTCGCCGAAATATATGAACGCCGCCGCCAAAACAGGCACGACGCCAAACGTGAATGTGCCGGAAAAGTAGATCTGAAACGAAAGAACTTTTTTCAGAGATTGCGCTCGAAGTGACAGCGGAATGCCAGAAGGCTATCGCGAATACGAAACTTTGTCGAAGGAAGGGAGGAAACTTGGGCGAAAGCGTCTTGTTGAACAGGAAAGAAAGTCTGTCGATAGAGATGAATGTGGAATGCCCTCGCGGAAAGAAAAACGTGGTCAAATGTCGGAGATTATCAGCAAACAGCTCATTCGAGAAGCGAACTGATGGGCAGGCTCTTGTTATCGTTTCTGCTTTGAAAGCTGACAGGTAATCTCTTACTCGACTCGTTTTGCTCTCATTCCCGTGGGTCGGCGAATGAATCAACATAAAAATGTAAGATAGATGAGACTAAACGCTTTGTCTACATAGCATTCTGACTGGTGTATCAATGGGCGCGACTTGAGGAGGGACTCTCTCAATGATCGTACACGACGCGCTGCCACTTCCAGGCGAAGCATTCGCGTACACCGGGTCGGATCATGACTACACACACGGGTAGGCATTGTCCTAAAGGCCAAGGTAGACCTTTCGCAGCACGGTGGAGAGTTGTTGCAGACAGTGGCTCTCGCGCGCGCGCGCGCGCGCAAACATTCGAAGTAATGAGTAATTACATCAGAGCGCGTGTGGTCTTTCGCTCACGTTCTACTCGGTGCGAAGTCGAAAGTTCTCTTAGAGCCTCGAGAGAAAAGAATCCGATCGAACTCACCTTCATGGAAAGCGCATTATTTTTCCGGATCGCCGAGAGTCCCAATAATGCAATCGGAACTGACAACAGCCACCACCATTCCCACGGAAGGGGTTTTGGAACGTACAGCTCTTGCAATGATAATATGAAGATGTCTAACCGGTCCAAGATATCTTCTGAGACCTGCAAACAAACGACGCGATCAAACAAAGATCTCTATACTTCACTGAGCGATTCGAAAGAACTTCATTCAACTCCCGGAAACCTCTACGATCGGTTTGACATTTCTCACTCGATGGAGTTCGTTGTGAAAAGTTGGAGATTAGTTTTTCCGACCACAAAACAATGCTCACCTTAGCTAAAAGGACTAACGCGAGTATTCCGTGGCAGAATATAGACATCTTTAGCCGGGATTTGTAAGCTGCGCTGAAATATCGAAATCGATGTGAACACCTGCTGCCGTCGCATCAGAGTGGACAACTGGTTGTCTCGCTCGAGACCTCGAGTGAATCTAAACTTCTCGATTCACTTTCAGATCCTCAAGAGCGCTGGCTCCGAAACTTTCGAATAGAGATCGAAACCCTCTCAAGTTTCCCGGATTCTTCTTCCCGACAGAATTTCTCGGTCGAAGTATCGTCGAGTCAGTTCCAACCTCGAACGATTTAATTATTTCACAAACACACTCCGAGCTCGTGGGACACACCTCCAAAATCTACAAAGAGTCATCAGGATTCTGTGGGGTCGACGGATATGCGATGACAGAAAATCGCCTCCCGACTCAAACACTATGAATGGACACTTGAATTGATATCCGAGTGGTGGCTTGACTGGATAGCTGGCTGATTGCCGAGGTAGACATCCACAGTGAATGACCACAAGTCGTCGACACAACTGAGGGAGACAACAATAGTTGCAAGCAAAGCACAATTAGACATTAGAGAAAGAGGAAGGAAGGAAGGAAGGAACAGACAACCGAACACGAACGAAGAGGGCGCGAACAACTGAACCAGTCTTCCAGCCAAGAACTCAACGAACGACGAAACTATCCAACAAACGCGGCAGAGCACCACATGCGCCGGAAAACCACGACAACCGCGGCAACGTGTTTCGCCGCAGTCCCGGTTCACGGCCGAGCTTCAGTTTGATTCTCGTTCTTTCAGCTTACCTGGCTTGGTAGTGGGCCGCAACCCTTTGCCGGTGCTGAAAATCGCTGCCATCGGTTCCTTGGACGTACGCTCCGGCTCTAGAAGCCATCGAGCCTGCCTCTGCCACAGATGGGGAGCGTTCTCTGAGACTATGCCGTTTGAGCAGCTGTCGGGGGACACGTTGCAGAGGAAAACCGACGCTAAATCCTAGAGTCTTCACCGGGTGAGAGCCGAACTTCCAACTTGAGCACAATTGCAACTAAGGAGGCCACGAAGACGCCGACGACGACGACGAAATAAACATTCCACAGCGATCATCTGCTGGAGGTCAGGGCGCCGCCATTTTGTTGTCTGTTGCTGACTGTATCTTGCTCGCGCTCGCTAGGGTGAAGGAGGTTCTCTTTTGCTGCTTTGGTTGTTCTTTCTCAGCGCAGTGGCGGTTGATGGTCAGCCGGCCTGCCTGCCTGCCCTGCTGCTGCTGCTGCTTGCTCGCCGCGTCTGTCAGTCCGATCGCCAGAAGGGCCGGTGGCCACCGTTCAGAGCTCGTGGCGGCGCGGCGGGCGCGGCGGCGGCATCAGCGGCACCACAAGTAGAAAGGACCGAGCAGACGTCTTTCCCTCTTGGCAAGGCGGGGAACAACGAGTTGAAATTCCCGCCAAATAGGAGTATTGGCGGGAAAACATTGTCCGCTGCATTTTCCTCGGGGGTCGTCGGGAGGGGGCGCTGGCGGATTGTTTGGAGCCGGGTATGCCACCAGTTGCATGAGTCAAATAAACTCGATATTCTGGGAACGATCCGGCAACTAGCTTCAGTCCGTCCCTTTCCACACCGCCATGTCGAAGGGTGGTTCCCCTGTTGTGCTGCCGCTGGTTTGCTTGCCTCCCAGCCTGCTGCCTAGCTGCCTGTCTGTCTGCCTGCCTGCCTGCCTGCCTGCCTTACTAGCTGACTGGCTCACTGGCGGTGGCGGCTGCTGACTGCAACTAGAGAGAACAGGACGGACAGCGGCCGCGGCGGCAGCAGCAGTAGTTGACGTCTCTTGTTATATTTAGTAAGCTGCGTGCATCGGCAGTAGTAGCAGCAACAGCAATCGGCGAAAACAGTGAGCAACAACAGAAGCAGAAAGTTGATTTGTTCCCATCGCTTCAGCCGACGACTGACCTCCCGCTGCTGATACTCCCGATTGGTGGCAACCGCACTAGGTATAGAATCTCTACAGATCGTCTCGTCGGACAGATCCTCTGGGTGGTGCAAGGGTTCTCTCTGCGCCACTGGTGTTCGTCGGAGACTTGTTTCCGCTTCGTTCAACAGAGCGACAGACTGGACGAATCCTGGTCAACTGGTGTCAAAGAGGAACTTTTCTGATTTGTGAAGTTGCCGTCCCTGTCTGTCGAGTGTTTAGTCGTTCTTTCATTCGCTGGCTTGGTCGGTTGGTCGGTCGGTCGGTCTGTTGGGATCTCTCTCCAGAGTGTGTCTTGTTTGTCGCTTCGTTGCCTGGATCGGTTAGAGACGTTGTGACCGTGCTACAGTGTGTGTTTCTTGTCCGGTTACAGGTGGACATCACGTTGTTATTCAGTAGAAAACATGGCTAGAGACACAGATATTGACAACGAGGATCAGGACATCCCCGGTGAGTAAACTCCGACTTCACTCTATCGTTATGAAGGGCTTTCTTGATGTGCGCCCTACAGCTCTCTCAACCCCTGACCGCTGGCTGCGGAGGAGCATGTGCTTTTTAATCAGCTGAGCCCCACGTAAACAAGCCGCGGTTCTATGGACAGGCGATCTCTCGCTCGAGTTCGCTTCGTCTTTGAAAGTAAACCCAGCTTCGTGTACCTCGTTCCGGAGGCTTATTTACGATTTTTCGAGGAATAATTTATATTTGCTTCGACCGCTGTGGCGAAACTCTTGATTTGGAAGAACGTTCTTCCACCACCGCCCATGCAGTGTATAAGTGCGCGGCTGAGTGGCAAGGGGGAACGCTCGCCAATTTTGCATACGATCATACAGATCCTTGATTCGGTCATCTTCGTTCTGGAGAAGTGCCGCTCGATCCGAGCTTCGAGCGTTGTAGATTTGTTTCGGAGTCTTTCTGCAACCGCTGGAACGTCCGTTGTCGAGGAGCGATGCGGGACCGATGGATTTCTCGTCGATACTATGAGCATTGATTTCCTTCAACGACATAATTCAGCTCGAGATCAGAGTGTCGATGAAGCATCGACAGATGAGTCGACAGAAATGACCTATCTGAAAGAGCACCAGACGACGAATCTTTGTGACCTCGTTTTGTAGGTGTGGTCAGTTGTTGGAAGCGAGCACCCACCTGACGGTTCGTTCTCTATGGAGACCATTCGTAATTTTCAAACAGGACGTGCTCTACGACCGAGTGGTGCATCCGATGAAATGGATCGTTGTGAAAGAATATGAATATCGGCGAAGATTGCACATATTGATTATTATTAGCTATTTGTAATGCCTTGGTGGCGAGACTGAGCGCGAATTCGCGGTTGCCTTCAAATATTTTGATGATGCAGCATTCGCATCGTAATCGAACGAGCTCGACTTCTCGGTCCTGTTGTCGCTCCGAGGAGTAGAGGAGTAAAATCGAAATCCCGGGTCAGACCGAGCTTCTTGAGAGAGCAAATAATAATCTGCCCGTCGATTAGGGAGCAGCTCCCGCGCCTCGAGCAGCTAACAAACAGAAAGACAGCCGGCAAGAAAGGATGAAAGGCAAACTACGCAAACAGCGAATGCGACAACTAGAAACGCCCTCGGGTGGAACAGCTTTGCACATGGCGCCGTTTTCAGCGAAACCACGTTGAAATGAATGTTTGATGCAAGGTTCGGATGACCGTCGTCGCGCGTTCTGCTGCGTACACTTATCGATCGCAATGGAGTCTCGCCGGTGATAAGGTTCTGAGAAGAGGATAATGGCCCTGTTGTGACACAATTCGTTAAATTGATCACTGAATCGTACTTACGACTTGTTTTGCTGTACGAAGTTCAGAGAACGAGCTCGATTGAAGATCGGGATCCTGATCCCTCCTGTTTCTCGTCCGTCAGAGCGAGTCGCGCGCGAACGACCGCGCAGGCGATTAGTTATTCATGCGAACCGCTGGATTCATTCAACTGTGCGTGAGTGATTACAGCGCGGAGTTCAGGGATTGAATCGAGCGCATCCTCAATCGATGCTCGTGATTTAGAAACGAAACAAAGCCATTTGACTGTATGAGAGAAGACATCGTCAGCTGGCGTTATGATTCTTGATTTCCATCATCCATATTCAGTTTTCGATTTCCGATTTGAGCGGTTTCGTTTTGATGAGTGGCGCAGCTTTTCCGATGAGAACGCTTACGACATCGGTTGCTTGAAGAATTGTTTCCACTCGCCGAGTCGGGCGAATTTTGTTTTTCTTCCCCGTTTGACCTTCACAGCGATGATCTCATCGTCATGTCTATGTCTGTGCACGGTGAGAAGCACTGTAGGAAGAATTTTGTTTCTTTGTCGTTTCAACTTGCATAGCCTGCATTCTAGATATCGGAGATGAGAAACATCAGAGATCAAATCAGGGAAGTCGAAGCATCCGGGGGCTTTCTTTTATCCTGGAAAGCTTCGGTGAAAAGGCGCATTCGGATTGTTTTACACCTACCTTGAAGTGTTCTTGAAGAACGAACGACTGGTGGTTCGGTTTTCCAATCGTGCCGCTGTATTTTGGAATGAAATTCAGATTATCGCGAAGAATCCGGCCGTGCTCGTAATTTTCACGATTCGGTTCAGTAGGTTTTCCAAGCGATGAAAAGTGTTGACGACCGAGCCGCCGGTTGACTCATGCGCCGCCGGGAGCCTCGAGAAGAAGCCTCTCATCTCGGAACTATGTGCATCGAACGACACAATGGCTTTTTTAGAGTAAACCAAGAAATCAGTTTAAATGAGCAGCGCGCCAAACGTGGATTCTTCTGGAGAATCTCCGACAGCATCGCGCGTCCATCGTCGAGTGACAATCTTCTCAGCGAGTGTGAAATATGCCCCGTTTGTCATCTTAACCTTGTGCCCAATTGACGCGTTGTCTATGGTATTTACTGGGAAGAATGACATTGATGATCAGAAACTCCTCCGTGAATACTCCGGGCTCGTTAAGGACATCGTCTCCTTAACGTGGCAGATGTTACTCCCACCGTTTGGCGCTGTTCAACCAAGATTTCCGCCCCATGACGTATTCGGATTCGATCAGGGATCATATTCCGCAAGGAGACCGCGTCCTCTTCGTTGCGCGTTGGAAGGCATTCTTCATTTGGTGGCGCTCGAAATCTCCGAAAGCTCTCCGCGCCCCTAGGTAGTAAATTCATGCAGCTCTGTTGTATTTTGTAAACTGCTCGTATTTGGAGAAAAGATACCATTGACCATGTTGTAAACCAGGCCGGAACTGTAAACCACGCTTCTGTCGATTCTGTTTATGGGTGACGTGCCTCGCGAAGCAGCCCACAACCGACAATTTGGGTGAAGGCGTGATTTGCTTCACAACTGCGCGGAACCACTGCAGCGAGATTCGTCCGTTCCGGTACGATTCCTGCGAAATCGGTCATACCGCATCGGAAACCACATCTCACGACAGCGTTGTTGTTGACAGAATTCAAACAGACTGTCAATCGAATCGAATTTGTTCTGGGCAGTCGTTGATTTCTGATGAGATTCGTCGTGAGACGGAAGGGAACACGGCGATGCTCTTGAGCTTTTGTTCTGACTGAGTTTTCTCCTTTCTTTTTTTTTCGTCGCTATTGTTGAGGCGGTCGTCGTGAGATTTGTTGGGAAAGTGGCACCTGATAGCAATTAAATTCTTTTCTTTACAATGAAGTGAAAATGATATCATCACGTCGGCGTTCTTCTCCGCAGACGAACAGGGAGACAGACGTCGACGGCAAGGCCACGAACGACAGGCACAAGCAGGTCGGCGCAAAATGTCGTGATTCCGCCCACGACTAATGTTTGTCGTTGATACAAACAGAGCCGAATCGTCTCAATGTGGGTCAAACTTCGCAATTATTTACGACTCTGAGAGTTTTTTTTTTCGACAGCGGATCACATACCGCCGTCGTCTTAAAGATCTGCGGGCTCTTGGATGTTCGACGGAAATTCATGCGGCTCATGGGAACGTTCTTCTTGCTCGTGAAGAGCCCATGATTCTATGTGATTTTATGTTGAACGTGAAGAGTTCCACTTCGTCTTGATTAAACTTGCAACCGGTCGTTTTGGTCGACGTCGGGACAAGATCACGTCCAAACAGATCTCGCGTTGAGAGAAGTTCCACAGAGATACAATGAAACCGCAAATAAGTCATCGCCTGAAATATCAACAATCTCACTCGACGCAGATTCTCAATCAGATATGTAGAGACTGCGACGTGTCTGAATTATTCATCTCGTCATCGCTAGTTCGGCTAACGTTTGGTGCGCTTTCCTGTATACTACACTGAACTATATCATGTTGGGGCCAGCCGCGAGAAACGCTCTTTTTTCCGTGAGTGTCATAAACGTTATTGTGATCATCGTTCGGACAGAAGAGTGTAATTTTCAAAATAGAATGTTTCCGGGACTCCGCCCTGCGTGCAGTAGGGAGTACACGCTGCTCGAGCTCTATTTCAGAACTGCATCTCTCTGTTAGATGACTACAACCGCCGCTCCGGGATCGAAAGCGTAAAGAACGCTCCAAGGTCGAAACTAGAAACTTCACTGAACAGCTGCGCACGCGCACTTTTTTTCCGTGCATCCATTTCCTCCGCACTCCCGCGCTTTCGTTTCCTCTGGCTCGACGATGAAAATAGATTCCTGCAATCATTTCGCACCCAGACTCGTCGCCGGCTAAAAGAAGAAACAATTCCCGAACAGTCACTCAGCCGCAAACCCATGCTAGCCGCTTCGACAGTGCTCGTTTGAGACACTACGTCCGAATCGCCGTTCCGGATTTCGTTACCGACTTCATGGATGCATGTCATCGTGAGTGTGGAGCGAGACCGAAACCCGGTTGGATGACGAATTTCGTCCCTGATCGAAGACGCTCTAGTTTGACAGAGCTAGCCAGAGGAAGTCAGTGCACCTGTCGCTTCACTTCGATTCGAAATTTTCGGATGTCGATGTAGAGCTATGGTTGGGTTCTGAAACTATTGCAGAAATCATTCCACGACGGGAACTAGCGTGACTCAAGGCCGCTTTAGCAGAAGTTAGGCTCGTCCGAGGATTTTTCTATATGCGAAATCTCGGATCAAATCCAGAAGTCATAGTTGACCCGAACGCAGAGGCACGCTCCACCTTGTCTGGAAGCCGAATCAGACAGAGTTAGTTTGCAACCTGACTCTAGGGGTAATGCCGCATTGCGATACGTGCTACTAACTCTAAATGACATGGAACAGACGACGATAACTACGTGCTTTTCCTAGAGCCTTCCCTTTAGAGGCAGAGCCCTCACATCACGTGCTGAGCGATGTACGAGTCACATTAGCGGGCGTCGCGATCCAATGATCATCGGCGGCGAGGCCAATCCTTTCGACGGATGCTTTGCGGCACAACTATACAATCAATTTAAAGCGCGTGTCACGTGTCACCGGAGCGTTTGTCGCTTGGCGCCGCGCCACGCTTGAAACCGATGATTGGCTCGAACATCTCGCGCAAACATTCCCTTCAAACGGGCCCCGTGGAACTGTGATCTGGGTGTTCGGTTGCTGACGACTGCTTCGTTTATTCTGAGAAAGCATTGCGAACTGACGGAGTCGGCATTTTTTTTTTGTCTTGTTCGTGCCGTCTCCGCCGCCGCCCAGATCTGAAAGGAACCGCGATCGAGTTCATGAATTATGTTGGGGTGGCCTCAAGTATTTACACTGTTACTCAGTGTCTATGCTGCTGTCGCTGATGCTATTTACACCACAGAGCATTTACCCTAGCGTGCTGTGTAATCACCGCCAATACCCGCCATGAAAGTTGATTGAGAGGCACAACCAGAGTAGATTTGCGTTTATGTATGCTTGTTTGGAGTTCGATTGGTTGTGATACATTGGGTAAACTCGCTTTGGCACGCTTGAAAAATGAATGCGAAGTTTGCTCACTTGGGCGATTCATCGATCGAACGCTCGTTCGTTCGTTTGTTCAATCAATCAGCTACAGAAGGAGTTTTGCTCGGGAAAACAGAATCGCAGGATTTGGCTTCTTGTGCCCCGTCGTTCGGTATCCCAGAGCCACTCCATTTGAGCTCCGGAACGCGAGTCGACCCCAGGGACGAATTTCGATTTGTATCCCTGTTCTCGATGATCTCGAATACCGACAACGCAATACGAAACGTCAGAGAAGCGGAATGCAGCAACTCGAGAGCGTTATCTGGGCTCGCGTTTGAATTCGAGACATGGACTTCGTTCGAGTTGGATTCGAGTTAATGTGAAGTGCGTCATAGGATAGCTGAGCTCGTCGAGAGAATTTTTAGCTCGGCCTGTTCGTAAGTGCCTTTGAGAACAGGCACGAACAGGCTCATTCTCGGGTGCCTTTCGTAGAGGGGTCAAGTTCCTCTAATCGAGGCGAACACTTGATATTCTTTCAAATTCAAATCATGTTGACGATCGTCGCTTTCGCTAACTCTCTTTGTGATTCTCTACAGAACTGGGAGCTGTTTTCACTTTTGGAAAATCGAAATTCAGCGATAATTTGCCCGGGACGTTTTGGGTGAAGAACGACGCCGTCATCAGCGTCGCCTGCGGAGACCAACATTCGGTTTTCATAACTGCTTCAGGCCGAACGTTCTCTTTCGGTTCTAACGATTACGGACAGCTAGGACACGGCCACACGAGACCATTGGTCAACCCGAGATGCATCAAAGGTGAGAGCGGGTTTTGCTTTTCGAGTCCAAGATACCAGATCCCCTGTTAATGTCTGTCGTAGGGAAAGAATTATTCGATAGATAGTTGATTGATCTCCGTCTTCGTCGACAGCCTTGAAGGACAAACGAGCTATCTTGGTGGCTTGCGGTCGTTCCCACACATTGGTAGCTACAGACGACAAGAAAGTCTACGCCTTCGGAATCAACTCCGAACATCAGCTCGGAGTGAAGTCGACTGCGGCATATCACGCGGAACCTCAACTCGTCGCCACTCTCAACGGAGTGCAGGTTAGATCCGGAATCCGGTCGTTTCTTTGAAGCAACTCAGCGAATAATCATGGAGGAAACTCGGTCGACTATTTGGAATTTGGATCTCAACCCCTACTTCATTTCCAGGTGAAGGCCCTTACAGCCGGAGCGGATCACTCATTGGCTTTGAGCGCGAAAGGAATTGTGTATCTGTGGGGTTCGAGCGAGCACGGCCAGTTGGGTCTCGGCCGAAAAAAACAGCGAAAACTCCCCGTGCAGCTGAAGACCGAAGGCAAAGCTATCGCTATTTCGGCGGGCGCGTATCATTCAGCCTACGTGAACACTGACGGAGTCCTCTACACCTTTGGTGAGCTTCTTGGCTTTTATGGAGCACGATCGCTTCGTTCTCCAGGAAATTAGGAAATAATTGATCGACCATATCCTCGCTCTGACGTAGTCCAGAGCTATTTTGATCCTTTTATGTAAAGAGCGTGATTTTCGTCGAAAAGCTTGGAACGAGGAAGTTCGTATCAATTAGACGAGAACCTTCGACTTCCGTTGCACGCAACGATCGATCGATCGCATCGTGTAACACCGACCCTGCTCTGCCTCAGTTTAAGTCGACTTCGGAAAGAGGTAGCTCCTCTCGCTGTGAACGGTGGACCACATTAATTTCATTTCTCGCTAACCGGCCGAGGAAATTCATGGCGAACTCTATTAGCTGGATGAATCGATCGATCGATCGATTGATTGATCATTCATTTGCAGATTGGCCACTGCTCGAATTCGATCGATTCCAGACTTGGAGTGTCTGTTTCATATGAGCACAGTATTTACCCGAGTTTCTCTTGGAGATTTGCTACGGAAGTTCGATTCCGAACGCGCCCTAAATGCGATCGTGTTCTATTTTTCCGACTTCTATTCCAGGTGAAAGTGAGCACGGCAAACTCGGCACGAATTTGGCTCCGAAGAAGTGCAGAAAACCTTCAAAAGTTCCCGATATCCAGGGACTCGTAACATCAGTGGCTTGTGGAGGCTCGCACACAGTGGCATTAACTTGCGATGGCAGGGCTTACTCTTTCGGTGACGGTAGGCCGAGATTTCGTGGATTCTTTTGTTTTCGACTTTTGCAATACCCATGTCGATCGATTTCAAAATTTGGACAGCAAACAAGGATCTCAAGCTGATGTAATTGAGTATTGCAGGGAGCCATGGTCAGCTGGGTCTCGGTCAAAGAGTGTCTCACGCTGGAAGGCCTCACTTGGTTCAAATGCCGACCGGCGTAAAAATGGCGCGAGTATCCGCGGGTCAAAACCATACGGCGTTTCTTAGTGAAGGTCGGCAAATGTACACATGTGGCGAAGGTCGACACGGGAAGTTGGCTCTCGAAGACGGCGAAATGGGGAGCAACAAATTCAGCCCGATGTTGGTCGACATCCTGTCACTGTTCCAAGTCCAGCAGGCGAGTTCATAACAATAATCAATCGGAATCGATCCGACGAAATTAAAAAACACGCGACCTCAATGATATTAGTATTTATTTCCGCTTTTCGACCTCATCTTGACCCTGGTTCCGTTCGATAAATCAACAGGTTTCCTGCGGAGGCTGCCATACGTTAGTTCTCGTTGTTCCGGGCTTGACAGATCCCCAAGGCAACCGAATGGGGGACTCACCGATTTCTGCGGCCGTTCAAGCCACGGAGCTCACACTCGCTCGATTGAGGAGACGCTATAAGAGGGCACTCAGCTACGCTGATCTTTACGCCGACGAAAATGATGGTACGCGACTCATCCGAAGTCAGGTCTTGCATGCTACAATTTTGGAATATGTTCCGGGAATTCCGCCTCGTTCTCGATTACAATCCGAACAGACTAAATCAGAGAGGTTAACATCGAAAATGGAAAGTGTACTGTGCTCCCGATTTCCCTGAGTTCTGTTATTGAAAGTGGTGAATTTTTTTCAGCGGAGAAACGATTATCTCGTCACTACCTGAATCTCGACGATTCCACTGCCTTCGGCACGCTGCGTTATATCGACTCAGACGTGGAATCAGATTGCGGCGACGACGAAAACGCGAATATTAGCGCGGTAAGTTCCTCCTCATCGTTCGATTCGACATCTCCTTGGCAGACAACATTTATAAATCATCTCAAAACTCGGCGTTTGGATCCCTGAGAGCCTCGATTTGAAGATGAGACTCGGTCAAACGCCTCCCAGAAAGGCAGATTTCGAACCGAATCTGGAGATCGCGAGAAATTGATTTTGATTTGAATTTCATATCTAAACAAAAACCTCACTCCTTGTAGACTCAGTTGTTCTCAGAGGTTTATGAGATTCAGAAAGTAAGTTTCAGTTCTGAGAGTGAGTTTCGATTCGTAGCTGCTGTGAAGCCTACTTGGGTACCCGGGTCTGTTTCCATGCATTCTTTTCCATGTTTGCATTTCCTACCTGTGCCTCACCCTCATCGTAGAGATAGCCGGCAATCCTGAGAATAGTTTCCAGCAGCCAACTCTGTGACGGGCTTCGATTTCGCAGTCATGATGGGTGGTTTGTTCGCATCTAATCAAACTCTCTGACTTTTCCAGGCGTCGGTAATCTGCATGGATGGCAAGGGAGACAATTTGAAGAATGGCTCGAAGAAAAACAAAAACGGATCAGCGAAGGACGGCAGCAAAGGAGAGAGCGGTGCAAAGGTGTGTGTATACATCAATGGCGATCGATTTTTCTTGTGAAATCGCCGCATGCGTTTCGTCGTATCGGAGCGTCATATCGCATTCGCATCGTTGACACAGAAGCAATCGAGATTCTAACGGGTTGCAACCCTGTCAACTCTCATTGCACGTTCTGTCGGGATCGTTTTCGTTTGCTCGAGAGCTAGTTTGTTCGATCGGGTACTGTGTCGAGCTCAACAATCGTTGTACCTATAAATGTAAATTCTTAGTCATCTCGAGCAAGGGCCGCATGGACACGTCGGCGTGAGGATAAAAAGGTGGCCGAAAGTTCTTCCATAGAGTCGACTCATTACGACGAAGAGCAGTGTATTTAGTGAGAAACTTTTGCGTTCTGCGAGAGTAGCAAAAAGAGAACGATCTACTCATGAACTGTTCCTTGAAAATTGGGAATCCCTGGACTGTGGCCAGCGTTACGATCAGTATAAGCCTTTCACTGGGCCGGAACTCCGTGGATCCCAGATAACGTCCATTGAGGTCACTGGAAGCGCACAGACACGATTAGATCTGTGCAAGTTATGGACCGGAGTTTTTCTCGTTTTTTCTCTTTGTCCAACTATCTTTTCGGGAGCTTTCTCTCCGCCTTGGTGGGGCTCATCTCCATCATTTTTGTTCGGAACATTTCCAGAACACCGACCTGAAGTCGTAGTTCTGGACGAGGGTCTAGATCAGTTCTCTGAACAAAACTCTTCTTTCGATCAGTTCCATATTTATTTCCTCTTCTATTCCTATCAAAGTCTTTGTTGTTTTTTCAGTAGCGATGCCTGCTAACAATGTTCATTGCATTTACAGTCATCGTCCTCATGTACAATCCAGTAGACTTGCACCGTAGGACCACGTGAAGCAGGTCGGAATCTTCTATTGATTGACTGACTGCTGACTGAATGACCGGCTGAGTGAAAGACGGACGTAGATACATTACTGTAGGCCGGACATTGATGAGCCTTCATCTAGGCCAAGTCTTTCAATCGATGGCACGAAGGATCAGTTCAGCACCGCTACTCCTCTCTCATCACCGACTTTATCAGACCCGAACGGAACTTAAACGCGTACGTGCACCGATGGCCGGAAGCCAGTGTGCGCATCCAGTACAACTCAAATTCTACGTTGACAGACACCCTTGACCGTGAACTACATACATACATACATATACCAGATACGCTGCACACCTACGCAACGCTGAACGAGTTTTGTGTGTGCGTCTTCTATTTTTTTCGTTAGAATGTTGTTCACCCTGGCAGGACATTCATCTACAAGCACGCCGCGACTCTGCCATCAACTTCAAATGCCTCCAAAGGGCGTTCGCCACTCAGACATTTCACTAAAACAAAGAAAAAGGCGACGGTAGCGAAAACGAGTGTTGAGGAACTGGCGATTCCGAGAGCGCGACCTAATATATTTTGTTTCAATCCTAATCACTTTCGATTGGAACTTTCTGACGTGACGGGTAATCACTGACACTACCTATACAGAGACGGCAATACATCTTCATATATATTTACTGCTAAAAGGCTTTATGTTATCGTTCGTCTTGCTGCATTGCTCGATATTCCCACATGGGATTCGACTGCCTTTGAAATTCTGTGAATCGCCCTCGATTTGCGACTCAGCCGGCGATTTCGTCTGAAATGGGAATGTTTGATGATCGACAGCAGCTTGTCGGTCGAGCACACGATCGAGATTTATTTTTGAGAAATCTCTTGAGGTTTCGCGACTTTCACTTCTACACTTCACGATTTCTTCTCGATGCGCAGCTTCTTCTTCTATTGCTTGCTTGAGCTTCTGCGAAATAACGGTCCCTGGATGAGGATAGCGCACCTTCTAGCTGGGTACCTCCAAGCACAGGGAGTGTACACTGTGATAGCTCCGAACCACAAACAGAAACCTATTCTACACCCTATATATATACTACATGTTACGTGCAATAATGCTTGTGCACCTCTGAATGCCAATGTGAGAATCGCCTTGACTCCTGTGGGTTTGTTCCAGGCCCCTCGAGCGGGAATATTGTTTTCAGGTTGGGTTCCAACAACAGAACGATGCACATATCACAGTTTGAGGAAAAACTTAAAACGTGTTCTCCATTTGCCGAATTGCCCGCCGTTGGAGACGATCCCGCGGGATCTACCTCGTTTTCGATGAAGGTTCCTGAAAGTTGGAGGAAAGGACATAACAAGGACAGCTTCTCGAATCCCAACTTGACTTTGGTTCCTGATCGTGATCTGTCTCCAACGGCGTGGGTTGAGCATTGAAGCTCTTCCTTCATCGAGAAATTTGGATTTCGAGTTCTTGGATTCCTCCATTTTGGGGAACGCACCCTTAACAATCACAATATGTCACGTGGGTCACCTCAGATCACTCGTCGTTGAGATGATGGTTTGAAGATCGAACCTCGAGAAATATCTAGAAACGAATCTTCAAAACCTCAGATTACCTGAACTGTGGTTTACTATTAAGCGTTCATGTTGCGTGTGTTCACTATTCGAGTGCTTTACTCATTTTATTACTGTTTATACGATGACACCGGGGCAAGAATGATGATATTAATTAATTGACTGATTGATTGATGCTAATACCTTAATCGTTGGACGATCGAATGTCGTCAACGACTGCAACCATGTGCGCGTTTGGTGTGGAGATTTTCAAACGGACCGCAGCTGCTGCTGCTGCTCTGGAGTCTATAATTTGTCCAGATATTCCTGACCGATATATTGTAATAAAATTCATCGAGTGGTTTATTCTGTTGTTTTTGATTCAATCTCTTATCGTACGCTATCTTACCCAAAAGGACTCGCTTCCAGCGTCAACCATTAAGGAAAAAAAACGTCGATTCGAATGACTAGATACTATTTTACGACATCGCGCCGCTACAGCGGTCACAGCGTGATCGTGACATTGTTCGAAAACGCGTCATTGAGGATCGGGTTCGCTTCATGACGGCGCGTAGACTGGAAACCCGACCGTTCCGATGATGTGAGGGTATTCTGCGTCCGCGGGAACCAAGTGAATTTGTTCATCAATTCAAGTGGATTTCATATATTTATGCTCTATTTTGAGCCGCAGAACAGATGGAAACGGAGTGAAAACACGACATCATATCATTGCTTGGGCGAGCTATCGAAACGAAAGCAAGAGCTCAACTATCACGGCTCACATATCCAACAGAAAGAACGGGACTTGCAGAGGGAAACAATTTTGAAGTTTTTGTAAGTTCAGTTCGATGTAGGAATCGAGGCGTCCCTATTCGAGAAACGAGGGATCTTTCCGAGGAATTCGCTGCAGTGCGCCCACTGTAGTTCTGGATACCAAACGAACCGCTACATGCTGAGAAAGAAATCGCTGATAATCAGCACTTCACATTCCCTAGACAACACTGCAAGCTGAGCCCAAGTTGGAGGCTGCTAAGAGTCTCTGAGCGTAAGTTCCGTACTCTACTGTGCTGAAATTCTGACGATTCCCTCCCGCACAGAGTTCGGCCCACAGGGAATGTGACTGAAACTTTCCAAAGCACCGACGAGTAGGTATTGCGCATCCTGAGAAATCCTCCTCCCGAGGGAGCATTGGATCTCTGTCGAGAACGACTGTTCTGATCTGGAAGGTTAAGCTACGAACAGGCCGAATCGTGCGACTCCGCATCTTCGGTTCTTGAATTCTCAGTATACAGGTTGTTTTCAGATCAGGTCGAGACGACTTTCCACTCTTCCTGTTTTGGTCTCGGGCAGATGGGCTCAAGATACGTGACTCTTGCAATCACATTTCTTCTTCGAAAACGCGTTTTCAGAAAGTAACAGATCAATCCTTGAGGCGTGCCTGAGGTTTTGCGATCCCTGCTTCTTGCTCGTTGGCTTGACGGTTTGATTCCTTGAATCGTGAGATAACATTTTGGAACTTTCAGACTCTTTTTGATGAAAGATTCTGCTATCGAATTGGACAAAAAAGAGTCGGAAATCGGACACATCTTTGATTAGTTATGACCAGAACAAGGAGGGGTAAAAACTTTTCGGCCTCATTTGGTCACTCGTTATGGATTTTCCGTAGGGTCAAGATACGATTTGAAACATTTCGAAAATCTGAAAGATCGGGAGACGGAGCTCCGATATCTGAATTCTAGGCCTCTGAGATCGACAGAGTTATTCTCAGCGCAGGATGACAAGAACCAGAGCTGACTTCAGTATGGGAACGAAAACTGGTCGAATTAGGACGAACTCGGCGGCCGTCTCCATTCATATCAGGCTAAATCAAAAGCGAAACATGTGCCGGCACGCTGGAATCGTTGCTATCGTTGAAAACATTTCCGGAGCTTCAAACGAAACTGCCGGATATGAGCAGTTCTTAATCTTCGCTGTGTTTCGGAGCCTGACACGTGAGTTGTTTGCGATGTGCCCACCCACGGGACAACGGCATACGACAGTTCTAGAAGGCCGTCGCCATGATTCCTTTCATTCCGTTATATTCGGAGTTCAAAGCCCAGTGAACCTCTCAGGCGGTCGAAGTAGAAGTCCAATACAGCAACGTGAATACGTCCGCACTCACTCTTTCACGCACGCACGCATTGAAGGCTCGTGTCTTTTAGGCGAAGGCGCCTGATTCTCTACGGCCGCTGCTGCGACTGCCCTCACTCGGTTGCGTGTCCGGCGCACTCAACTTTTCCGACAACAGCCAGCCGCGGCTCTGGTCGTCGTCGTAGTGGTGATGGTGGTGGTGGCCTGCCGCTCTCGGAGGGAAGGCAGCATTACCACATAGATAGAACAAAACAGGCGAGCCACCGGCGGCAGCAGCAGCAGCACTCGTCGACTTGTAGTCTGTAACGCCCAACATGGCCGAAGATACCACCTTAGAATCTGTCGAGTATTTCCTCCAGTGTTTCTACTACGTTTTCTTGCCGTTGGTTCTGTTCTCGGGGATTTTGTGCCTCGTGAAGAGCGTGATTCGCTCCACCAAATCCTACGACGGCACCGAGCGACTCGATGGCAAAACAATCGTTATTACCGGTAGGTTGAGCATCTCTCTCCGCTCTGATGACAGCTTAGTTTGCGAGAAGACTTTATTTGGAAAGTTGTTCTATCGGCCGGGTTTAGGACCCTGGACCTAGAATCGGTCGCCCTGTTTACTCTGCCAAATTTTTGACCACGCAGAATCGTTTCCGCTGGGATTGTGCTGAGCGTCGCGACAGCGAAGAAACTTAGCCGTCGTTTCTTCACTCTCGGCTGATATTCTAAGAATAACATAATTGTCGGTATCGAGGTTATAGGAGAAGTCTGAATCAGGTCGTAGTTTCCGTGGTTCATTCAGCCATATACTTCAGCCTGTACGTGAGACTCACACACGTACACAATCAGATTGCTCGAGAAACTAGCTTCAGCTCTGTCCGAGACAACATGATTACCCCGGGGTCCTGCGACTGCAGGCCCCGAGGGTCGCTCAAAACAAGGACCGCGTCTCCTTCCCTTCCACGAATTGCTTTCTCGACCGCTAGGCCAGGTATGAACCGTAATCTCGACCGTATTCCAATCAGGGGGTTCTAATGGCCTCGGACGTGCGTTGGCCGTGGAATTGTGTCGTCGCGGTGCCAGGGTCATCTCGGCGTGCAGGACCCGACTGCGCAGAGACTCGACGTCGGTGTTCCTCCGAGAGAAAACTGGGAGTTTCAATCATCGAGTGATGTATATGGATCTGAACAACCTCGAATCTGTCAGAAATTTCGCCCAAGAACTCTGCGACACCGAACATCGGATCGATTGCCTCATCAACAACGCGGGTAAGCTTCCCGAGGCCGTTTCTAACTTTGATTCTTGGATTCGAGTTTCGGTTCGATTCTTGCCCCACTCTCGCTGATGAATTACAATTTTCGAAGGCATAATATGCGACCGTGACTACACTGCTGATGGCATCGACCGCATGATGGGAATCAATTACGTCGGACACTTTCTCCTAACGAACCTCTTGGCCGATAAGATAATCTCGACGCCTGATAGCCTCGGACGAGTTATTAATATCACCGGAGGAAGCTTCACCGCAGGCACTCTCGATGACTTGAGGGATCTTGAGAATAAGAAGAAAAATAGTAAGACAGAGTACACACATATGTGCATATTCAGGAAAATTTCAACAATACTCTACTCATCGGCCGAATGAGCCGGTCAGCAAAGGCTTCCCGATCTCTCGTTTTTCTCCGGGACTGTTTGGAAACTTTTCGAGGTGTTGTTTTGGAAATTTCACGGCTGGAACGAATGGTCGGGCGTTTTACACCGTTTTCTCTTTCAGTCTATGATCTGAGAACTGTTTACCGGTCGTCGAAGCTAGCTCTCTACTTGATGAACCGAGAGTTGGCGAGACGCTATAGCCAATTTGATATTTGCTCATTGTGCGTGGATCCCGGTCTCCTGAACACTGATTTCTACAGAAATCTTCCCTCACCTCAGAACGCCGTAATTACATTTCTCTTTCCGGCTCGTTCAAGTATTCGTCTCTTTGAGTTGGGACAATTCACGAGATCGAGATCATGTTTCAGCTCTGGTCTTTCCTGGCCAAGTGCATGTTCCGAACTCCGGAAGAAGGAATGCAAAGTGTGCTCTTCGCCCTCTTACAGCCGGATGTGAAAGACAGCACCGGAAAGGTGAGCTCTACGCCCTTGAATGTGAATTCTCTTGACAATCGCTGCCTTTTCAATGAAGAGTCCGTGGGGGAGGTCATGAGTGAACGACGTTTTCTGAGGAAAAGAGCTCAGAACCTCACTGGGACCTTGCTTTTCGCAAAAGAGTTTGCTTTTTTGGTTGTAGGTGGTGAAGGATTGCGAGGTTTTCACTCCGGCAAGCTGCAACTGGACAGATTCGGTGATCGAGGATATCTGGAATTCAACGTCGGAACTCATCAAATCGAAAGGTCAGCGGAATAAACGCAATGATGGTGTTTCGCTCGTTCGGCATTGTCCATCGTGTCGTGAGTCTTCGAGGCTCAGTATTATTTTATGCTCTTCCGAAGATTTGATTGCGAATATCGCATCCGAAGGGAAGCAATGGTACAGATTCAAGGCTGCGTTAGTTGAAAGCGAATGCTGCTCCACCCACTACCCTTCCTTTCTAGGGGTTGACCTTGAGATCGACGCTGCTGGAGAAGAGGTAGATTTGGGGAGTCTGCAACTTCAAGACGTAGAAATCGACCTTGCTCGACTCTCAAAACTTGCTAAAAGGTCCTTAACTGACGACGAGGACGAAGAGGGACCGCAAATACAACCAAGGCAAGATTCGAGGCAATTACTGTCGTTTTCTGCAAGAGCTTCCCTACTGAAAGCTTACTGTCCGCATCGTTTTCGTTATCTTGCCGTGATCCTCCTCGAGGGGGGAATCCAAAATGAGACGGGAAGGGGTTTCATCATCGGCGTTCGAATTCCGGAAATATCGACGATTTACGTTGAGCTGCTTGGTCTATAATAATCCTTGAAATTGCAACCAATTCTATTATTCGGCGATCTCTTCTCTCGTCTCCTGAATTCACAAAACTACAATTTACAGACCCGCCACTCCACCAAGGTCAAACAAGTTGGTGTATGACGAGGGCGATGAAGTCGTTGACTTCGTCGAGTTTAAAGCTGAAGAGCCTCCTGCGGTCGTCAGGACCACGCCGTCGAGGCAAGGGAGTCTTGAAAGTAAAGACAAATCACCTGCTACATCTCGACAAGGAAAACAGGAAGAAGAAGGTGAGCTTTCAATCAACGAGAACTGCAACCCACGATAAAGACACGTTCCTGTTGGGTCTCATAAGGTGACGGGCAAAAAACGAGTGGTTCATTCGCTTGGTCTCACCCCGGGATATCGAGTCCGAGCTTGCTAGTACTCAAAACGGAGCCAAAGGCTAGAAACTCAGGATTTTCATCCTAGAAACGAGTTCGAAACGAACGTCTATTTCCTTCAACTTTTGTGTCCCTCATGTGAAGAATTCTCGATTTGATTCGTGAGCCCGCCTCCAATGAAACCGCCCGACTCGAAAGACATTGGGGGAAACTTCATTCCATCCCAGAAATAATTTTGAGGAAACCTGATCACGAGAAAAACTCTCATCGACATTTTTTTGATATCAGACGACGACATGTTAGCCTCACGAGAGCAATCGACCTCGTCAACCGTATCGTTGGAAGCCGTGGGCACTGTTGGTATGTTGTTCTCAATTCCGAGTTGGAAGCCGGAGTGAATTGAAAAGAAGAGTTGAATCCCGGTTCTTTTCCAGTCGAGCCTAGCAGTGAAACAGAAGATGACAGGGAGACCGGCGCTCTAGATGATGGTCCGCAAGAAGTGTTCGGCGCGCAATATGAGCCAGGTATGTCTGGTAAACGTCAGTCCCTCATTCGTTAGGGGCTGATACGCTGCGCGTTCTTCAGCCATTCTTCCTAGCTAAACCTTTTTCTCATTTGTTCGCCAAATCACGAGCGGTGCTGTGGAACCGACAACATTGATCGTTTGACTTCAATGTCGCGCCTCAGGCCGACACTGCGAATCTGGAAATGCAACCCTGAATGTGTTATTCGTGCTTTTTAGTGGATATTGTAGAAGATTTGGCGGAGGATATCGAGAAAATCCAGGAAATGCTGCAAGGTAGGGATTTTATTCCTAATTTTTGCGAGTTCATCAGCAATGGGTTTATTTCTAATTTCTTCGTCGAGCCGCTGTCCTCAAAAAGCCCAGTGAGTCAATGTGGCGCAGTCCTTGGTGGCCTTAATCGCTTTGTGCACGAAAAGCGCTTCTCGTCGTTGGTCCAATACTAGTGAGATTTTGTTTGGTTTTCCTTACGCTTCCACAACGGTTTTTGTCATTGGATTCGAAGCACTGCAACGTTGAAATTTCAGAGGAAGAATCTGCCGACTTGCAGAGAATCGAAGAAATTCTCAGGGGTGCGTACTTGAAATTTGAGTGCTCGTGCTGCGATGCTTCTTCCGTTTTTCGAGCTTCTCACTTTTCCCCCCAAACTTGGCCCCGACAAATCCGCCTAACTCACATCTTGCAAGACTGTCCTTCTTCGTTGATTTCTGATTACTAAAGCTTGGAAGTTTGGGCATTATTCATTAATCAGCCTCCATCAATCCATAGATAAATTCATCGCAGTTTGATCACTTTGATGAAATTCACCCAACAAAGTCATGGGATGGGATAATCAGGCATTATTTCACTAAATATCCATCAATTCATATTGATTGATGGAGGTTCAAAAATTATTAATGCCTAAACTTCCAAGCTCTACTGATTACTCACTGTCGTCATAATTCCGATCTGATCAAACTCCCATATCGAGAGACGAAATCTCATTGCAGAAGACGGAACGTCCGTTGATGAAATACCCCCTTCCGACGAAGAGGAGGGTGGAGACGAAAACGTGGAAACTAATATCCGTATGGTCGACAAGATGTACCGAGGTGCGTATTTCCGAGTATTCTACTTGTTGTTGGGCAATTCATTGATAAGATTCTCGATCATCACTCTGTACATTCATGAATGTAGAAGAGGCGTCAGTCCAGAACACATTGACGCCCGAAAAGGAGAACGCTTCGTCAGGCCAACCGAGCGAGGAAGTTCTCGGAGGTAAATCCTAGTCGCAGGAGCGCGGTGTCTGTTTTGCGGTGTCCGTTTCACGATAGAATAGACGTAACTTGAGATCGAGGGAAATTCCCGCTCGAATCTCAACTGACCGTCCGATTTCGGCTCAAATTGACATTGGCTTACAATTAGTTTAGTTGTCAATGGGCTCCTAGAGCTGGCAATGGGTTCCGAGCGGCTGACAATCTGTTTTTTTTTTTCATCACCATCGCCATCAGTTCTTCCATTGATGGATGACCAGAGAGCGCGGTCGAGAGCAATGAACAAGCGCATGATTTTTTTCTTCCCTCGTACCGGGATTCCACTATTTGCCCTCCTCGACCGCCAGTTTTTGAAACCGATCCCAAATCCGCGAGAGGAGTGAACGTACAACGATTCGACGCGGATGTGTGCTTTTGAGTGAGTTCTTGTGTTCCACATTCCGTGGCCAAACTCTTCGAGTAATCGATTTTCGTTCCCGTTGAATCAAATTAGCGGATCGAGGCACATCGCCGCCGCATTCTTTACCGCGGCCGAGTCTCCCGAGTCTGTCTGAAGGAGCTAGCTCATCGACAAATACGGACAACGTTAAGCCCTTCGATTTTATTCACGAACAACGGAACAATCAGATGCACAAAAGTCTCGAGGATGTGAAGGTTGTAGACTCTCCTGAACTGCAGTCGAAATCCTATCCTTATTAGATGAGAACGGATCTTGCTGGGAAACTGTAACCAAGAAATTTAGCTTCCTGAATTGTCACAGTTTCACGTCTATGCTGACCTTGAATCAGAGGGAATAGGGAGTCACTTCCTATTCCGCCCATGAGGGCGATTCTTTGTTCGGAGGACGATAAGTGACGCCCATCTCTTGCTTCCACAGATGAGGAGACTTCTTCTCTACCCAGCAAAAAAACGAATTAGCCTCTCCTAATAACCAAAGGTCGTCGGTGGAGTTGTCCAGCGCTTTTTCTTCCTCGAGACGCCTGATTCACCGCATTCGACCAATAGGACGGAGGACGATAGGGGGGAAATCCAGAAGGAAACCTAAGGAAGTCCGAAATTTGTTTTCAGCGCAATACTCCGAGAGAGTCCTCATTGAAGAAAGAGAAATATTCTCAGAAAATCCAGCGAGACCGCTGGTGTTTTGTCGGCTACTACAGGGAGAAGTTTTCGAATCGCGATGTTTGTTCTGTGCAAGAGATTTATCATGCTTCAACTGTTCATTCTGGGCGAAGAAGCAACGGTAGTCGAAATATGCTCGATTATTTCTAATCTGAGAGGAGGTTTCGATGTTTTGTAAATAGGTTGAAGTTGGAGCTGTCACCGAATGTGAGCGCACTGTTGCATTTCAGAACCCACGATACCCAAATAAACTTGTTGATTTCTGAGCAGCTGTGGACATCCTATTTTGCGGTGAATGAATGAAATCGGATGAAATGTCAATCAACACGGCTGAATTTCCCCCCGCGAATTCGAAGTACTAGACAACTGGAATCGTGAATAGAATAGAAGATTCCACGGAGCGGAGCTTGCTCAACCCACAATCACACTCGTGGTGGTGAAGTGTAACAAATACATATTTCTTTCGATTCCACGGTCGTTCGACGGTCATAACGGTTGGATTGGCTTTCAGTGCGTGAGAAATGACCGAGAAGACACTGTGAAAGGAGCGAGTCGAGTCGACGTTGGTCGCGGAGCCCTTTTGATGAGGTTTGAAGTGTGATGGAGACAAGTCCATTTTGTGAATCTTCTTCACGAAGTCTCACTTTTTCCCTCCTTGTTCCGACGTATGGGATCATCATGAAAGCAAGTCAGTGCTACGCCACTCCACTGTTGTGTTGTTACTTTTCTTGTTGCCGGCTGTGACCCCGCGCGCCAGTTGACCCCAGTAGCTTAATTCGTTTCCAATGTTACAACATCTTATATCTTGACATCTGACTGTTGAAAGCTAGGTGAAATGACGGAGCAGTGGTAATCAAAATTTTTTTGACAGAGAGGGCTTTCTATCACAAGAACAGACTGAAATTTCCATGCAAAGCGCATCGCAACGGCGTGACAACTGTGAATTGATGTTTCTTTTGAAGGCGGATCATGTGTTACGCTCTTTAGTTTTGATGAATCCCGTGGGTTCCCCACTAAGATCCGTTCGATTTCGAAACGATGTACGAAATCAGGAATCTTTTAGTTGAGCGATCCGGTCAAGGATGCTTCCTCCCTCGGGGGAAATTCTTGTCTTTTCGGAATTCCTCCCAAGTTTAGAGGCGGTAGCTATCATGGACAACCCTTACTTTCGAGCTATCCGCAGTAGCGAGTGAATGAATTCAAGCCTGATGAAGAGGAAATTGAACGTTTTCATTGAAATTTTATTGAAAACCTTCATGACACTCCTCCAATTGTGTGCAATCGCGAAACGGGCTGTTTTCCAATTTTCCTTCCACGGCGTAATTTCACCAACGATTTAGAGGCGTTCGTCATGCTCGGCAAAGTACCGGTCCGGATGTGATTGATGGCTATGCACAATATACAAACGGCTTTTATGCTCGAGACAAGCCTCGGGTTCGGCGGAATCTGAGATAGGGTTAACTTTGGGCACTGCCCAAAACAAGAGTCGTCTCGCGATTTTGCGCATTCCTTGCGATTCGTTCACCACTTGTTCTCCTTTGGCCATTTCGCATTCAGTCCTTCGACCAGGTTCACGTATTTGTGGTATTCTTTCTCCAGTTTCCAAGCCAGTTTTTCGGCGTCATGACGCGATACATGCCCGTGAGAAACCCAAACGGACTTGTGGGGGAACGAAATGTGAGGCAGGTGCTGGAAAAAGATCACAGTCAAATCGTGGCCATTGTCTGCGGCGGCGGCGGCACCGTGTAATTAGCGACCGATTTTCGTCGTTAATCCGCATACACGGAACAACATGAGCTGCGGAGAAATATTGTTTCGTTAAGATATGATTGCGGTAGTGATAGTTAACCATACCTTGGGTAATGGCAGAGGAAGGACGAGCGGTATCACTGGAGCTTTCTTGAGCGCTTTCAAACCGATCTTGACGATCTTCTTGTGCATGTCTCCCTCGCTGAGTGCGACCATCAGACCCACGACCAGGGCCGTGTTTAGAACGATCCGCCTCATTTGGAGTTTGTTGTCGTCGTCGAAGACGATCTCGGCTCCTCGATTGCGTCGATTGGTTGATGATATCTCTGAGAAGAGAGAATATCGAGAACTTTCACCGGATCGAAGACGGAGCTCGAGTCCGCGAGGATCTCCTCTAGAACTCAACTATTCCGGAATCGCACGAAGCACGTCTAGCTCATCCAAAGAAAGTCACAATTGAACCGAGCCACTTCTGCCGCCGGATGCAAAAAGCACAGAATCGCCACCGGTAGATAGGACACAAATCATACACTAGTAAGCTTCGTCAGACGTTTGCAGTTTTTCTTCCGAGTGTCAAAAGCTGTTTCGGAAACAAAGCTATTCCTTAGATAGAGAGGAAACGGGCGGAGGAGGATTGCCTTGATCCCTTGCCGAGAGTTGTGAAGCCGCGTCGCTGTCCACTTCTCCGCGCAGCAATTGAGCAACAACGCAGTCAGCTAAACGGACGAAGCAACCGACAGACGTATTGATAGATAGATCTATGGATTCACCCATGGACAGACGAGTTGGCAAGCTGACCAAAGCAATGCGATGAAATTGATGCACCTTTCCACAACCATAGCTCGTCTGTCAGTTGAATCAAACCCACGGCCCAACAAAGAGATGAAAGAATTAGACATTTCTATTCCGTCAACCGCCATTCGAGACTTCGCTCAAAGTCCTCATCAATCATGAATCCCGTGTCATCAAAATTGGGTGAAGTGCAAGGGAGGCTTTTTATGTAGAACGTTCTTAGGGATATTCTAGAAAAAAAAATCGTATCAGGAGTACCGCGTTCAAAACATTTTGCTCTCTTCAAATTCTTTCCTGATTTCAATTCAAGGATCTCAAGAGAACTCTCGAAACTACTCGGACGGTTGAGGTATGAAGTTTGTCACCGCACTTCATCCCTCAACACCGAACAAAAGACTTCGCTCGACGAAACACAATGATCCACGTTTCCGCCAGGATTCCCACGCGTTGTGCAGATCGAAAGCCGCTCGAAGGGGGACACTTTCAGATTATTTCGGGTTGAAGAAATGTCCTGACTCTCAATTTGTCCCGATCCGCGGTGATTCAGATCCTGTCATCGGAGACTCTTCATTGACACTAATGTTCCACATCAGCTATATATTATCATTATTAGCTGAATGGCGCCTTGAGGATAGAATGCGAAGAAGATGTTAGAATGCGCTTCTTCGCTGACACTTTCCTCCACAACGGGGCACAAACCAGAAAATGAAGAGTCACAGAAGAAAGCAAATTCGTTCAAGAGCTTTGAATCGAACCGAGAATCAGCCGCACGAGGGCAGCTGAGATCCTGTTCCAAGGATGTGTGTCAAGCTAAGTTTTAGATGTATGCATGGTCTACAGACGACAGATCCTCGTGCGCTCCCCCTCGCGCAAAACTCGCGAAAATCATTTCCGGAATTCGAAACATTCTGCTATTTTATCAAGCTCCAAAGTGAAGGAGCTTTTGCGAAGGAAACCATTGAACAGCAGAAATACCGTCTTGCTGTCAGCATGACGGGACGTGACCAGTGAGGCGAGCGATGAGCCAAACACAACACGACACCCACAGATATGTGTCGTTACAGTGTGCAGCATCTATGATACAACGCTATCACGTTACGCTGCCTGACGTTCAGTGTTGCAGTAATCGTCGAAGTTCGACTCGTCAGTCCGTCCACTGATTGGACAGGCATGAAGTGAGCTTGACACAAAGACTTTAATTTTTCGATGCTAAGGGTCAATCATCTTCATAAAGCCTCGTGCTCGCTTCGGAAAACTGCTGCCAATCGATAACAGGCGACCGTTTACTCGTGTGTGATTTTTCGGCAGCCCATCTGTTTCCGGCGCCGACTAGGAAATCGGACGACGAACTTGGACCAGAAGAAGGTGGACCCTAGAGTTGAGAAGAGTTCGTTTCGGATTCAGTTTTCATGGAGAGGATCCCCTTATCGTTGAGACACTCTCGACATATTCGCAACCTGAATTCGCGGCCTTCTTAAAGAGCGCATTGTTTCCAAGAGCTCATCCTCCCATATCTCGTCCGAAGTTGAAAAGGTGCCGGAATTTCTGAAAAGTACTGCTGGCCCCAAAGTTCAACGAGCTTTTGCTTACTGCTGGTGGTCCGGTCTTTTCGTATTTTCTAAAGTTATCGCGGGAAAACGTCGTCCGAAGCCGGCGACGCTTGAATGGATCAGTAGATGCAGAAGAAGGGGAAGCATATCCTCTTCATGAGCTCTTCGGAGACGCTGGTTCCAGGCATGGAATTCCAAGTAAATGTGGGGGAAAACTCGGTTCATCAAGCCCTATCAGCGAGATGTCGAGACGGCGTATCCGTCAAGAGAAAGGCCAAACCAATCTTTCGATTCAATGATGCTCAACTATCAAATGTGAGCAAGACGGCTATCACTTGTAAGTAGTCGACTTGTGCCGACGAATGTTGTTGCATCAGCGGATGTACGGAAGCATCGAAAGCGAAGCATCACCTGAGAATCTGTCAATTACGCGCGGATCAAAATCGTCGAGAAAAGCATGACGACGACCCTTGTCACTGCCGAACTCTGATAAGATGTCAAATCGACGAAAATCGAAGCCGGAAACGCCTGAAGGGAATGAAAACAACTGAGAAAATTCTCGAACCATTTCCAATTCGTTTGTACCCAGTACTCGGCTTTAAGTCTTCATTCGAAAATGTCCGGGTCGGAAACCGGGCTGGTCGCCACAACGTCACCTTGAAAATTCGGAATTGATTCCGCTATCAGCATTTCCATAACGCAATGAAGCCCATCTGGAGCTTTCTATTCATCAATACTCGGCGCCATTTCAACTAAAAATATGTCGGTGAGGCAAACGAATCTTTTCAATGTTACATATGATCGCTGATATATGAAGTTTCATAAGATTACTATTACTATTAACGTTATGCATTTTTCGCGTGAAACACGCTGTGAATTATTCCTCTGTCGAACACCGATGCCCGAATAGCGAGCCGCTGACTGCATATAAGGCATCACAGCGATCAGTTCAGAGGCCAATGGGGTCAGATTTATTTTTGGATTTGAGCGACATGACGAACAGCGATACAGCTCTGATGCGGCTGGAGGTCGAAGCGAATCTTCATGTCAAACATCTCATCAATGTTCCAAGGGACTTGACTTTGGCGACAGTACCTAACACTGAAAGTTATGATCAAACAGACCAATGACTGAAAGGAAGGAAAACTTGCGACATTCCGTTTCTCCATGGTACTTCTAGGAATCCTCCTACGGATTCCCGGCTGAATTCTGAGCCCTTGAAATGAATTCTCTGTGTTGACCGCGAGAGTGCTCGCGAGCCTAGAGGAACAGCAGCCGATGCCCCGGAAGTCTTGGAAAAGATTTTTCCTCTGGAAATTCCATCATTCATCGTTGAACCGATGTTGAGAGCGAACCACTTCAGAAACTTCGTGGGTTTCGAAAAAAAGTTGATTTCAAGAAAGTTATTCGAGCGATTCCCTTCGCGACGCGACGTAGCGAAGTGACAACACAGGCTTCGTTGATTGGAAGTACTGTAAATCTTTCTTTAGGAATCAGGATCCGGCGAGTGATCGTCACAATTCATCGTTCCTTGAGACGTCTTCCTGAACAGCATTATTGAATGAACGAAAATGAACGGTGACGTGCGGTGACAGACTCTCTGACTGTTTCTCGCGCAGCACCGGTTCGCTATCAGCTGTCTATCAATCTGCGCTTCTCTGTGGGATAGCGTTCGTTTGCTCAAAAGGGAGCGCAAGTCATGAACAGCCGAATTGCCGAGGAATTCCGGGGATGCTTCGCTGCATTTCGCGGATTATGGTTTGTTCAAGGTTAGAAGTAGAGAATTGTCGCGGCACCGGGGACCATCATCAGGACGAGTATTTCACATACCTAAGAATTCCTCGTCGGGCTGAGTTGGGATGTCAGTCCCTCCAAGGATTGCTCGTCAATCAGTGACTGCTTTTGATTTCGAAGAGGCAGAAAATTCTTCGGACTCATGTTCGAGATCCTGATTCGCAGAGAGTACTCTATGAATTTCCATGAATCCAAGTGGTTCGGTCCTGGCTCGGCATCAGCATAAATACCTAAGAAAAATCTGTGAGTGGTGCGAACTGGGAACCTGATTCGACGGAATCTGACAACGGATTGTTCAGAAATTCTTCCGAGCCATTCGTGTTGTCGGACTGTCCCCAGACACGACAACAGACGTCCGAACAAAGACAACGGTAAACAAAAATGGTGACATTCACCACATGCTTCGCTTGCGGCTTGTAGTCACGCTTTTCTCTTGGGGTAGGGCTCGTTTCATCGCCTTGTTCGAAAATCGTGCCAGAGCTCATTTCTTCAGGACCAGGTCTTATAATCGTAAAAACACGGTAATCAACCTGGCGAACGGACTTCATAGGAGCTTCTATCTTAACCCATCGAGGTTGTCGCGCTCGTAGTGGGTTTTGAGGATTTGGAGATTGACATCCACATGGAAAACCTCGCGATCCAGTAAATCGCCCGCAATGGTAGACGGTAGACATTCCCAATGCGCTGCCTGTGCTTACTGAATCGGGACATTACTTGCCTTGGGCTCCTTTGGTACTTGTGTCCTGGTTGTTGTGCTCTACCAGCCTGTCTCAATTCGTGGAAGGGAATCTCTCAGTTTATATCGAGAGAGTAGAAAATGCGGATGACCGAGAAAATCGCAAATAGGCCGCATATTTAAAAAATCAACATGTTAGATGTGTTATTTTTTGAGTGGGACCCATCCGTGTGGAAGCTATCTCACGACGAGGCATTGCCAGAAAAATAATTTCCTCGAGATTTCTCAGCAACGAAACTCTTCTAAACCACCTCGTATTTCACCCGAACACAAGGGAGTCGAGTGCTTCTTCAACCACGGATTCCAGCTCTCGATCGTTGAGACAGAGAGTTCGTTATCCACGAGAGCGAGTGTCGACTATTGAAGTTTCATACAAACTTTCGGAAGAATTTCATCCTGCGAACATTCTGTCACGATGGAGACCACAGTTTCAGTCTTCTAACAGCGTCGTATCTTTAATAGATTTTGGTGTGTACAATGCCAGTATTTGAAGAACGTTGTGAAGCACTCTCGAACTGAAGAAAGCGTAGACGGCTGCTCGGAGCGCGATGAAGTTGGCCACGAGAACCACGAGGATCATAACAAACTTCAGAATGATCGCGGGCTGCGCGAGAAGTTTCAGTTGTTGGATCAGCTTGAGGCCGGAGCGCACCGACGGGCTGGTCGGGCTTCGTTTCGGAGCTCACTGAAGATGAAGATTCCTAGAATCTTATTGGGGAACGGAACGTATTCCAATTCGAGAAGAATATACACTTCTACGTGTTTCGAACGCACCTTGAACACTTTGCTACACCTCGTTATTTTGACGAAACCTGCAGAGCGAGCATTCGACGCGCACGCTGCTGTTTCGGAAACAGCGGGAAAAATAGAGAGGGAATTCAGGGCCTTACGCCCGCGCCTGTCATGCCTCAAGCCAGAGCAAGCGATAAGATGCACAGACTGACGTCTACTGAAACGACCAGCAACAGAGCCAACAAGCTTCGAATATGAGTTGTTTGAGGCTTTCTCGATGAAGGAACACCACGAATGCTCTAAAGATTCACAAAACTTTTGGTGAAAACTTCGGGCAGCCTGGCTCACTGCCAATCTGAAGCACCGTGTTTATGTATTGATCTCACGAAACTGTTTGGAGAGCCAGAGACGAGCTCATGAAGGTGCACTATCAACGGTTCAGGAAGAAAGTCGTTCTCATGATTGTCGTCACATCGGAGTAAACTCGACGTGTGTGCGGGTGATTTGCATCAACGGATATTTTCTTCGGCCAGATTATCTGAGAAACCCCTGAATTCATGCTCAGAGGATTGCGGGTCAATTTGTCAATCTCGTTGACGGTCAAGAGAAACTCAGCGGACAACTCATCAGATCATCAACGAGTCGAACACATCTGTGGTCGCATTTGTCAAAAAAGTCAGCTCCGACTTTGAGGCATTGACAAAACACATCGTGCTTGCTTTGGGCTATGGGACTGGGTATGAATCACAATTAAGAAGCTGTTCGTTAGACGTCACCGATAATACGATGAGATATGCCGTTGAAGGGACTGGAATGCCGGGGAAGAACTCTGGATTGAATCCAACGGCTTAAGAACATGGACACGAGGAATCAAGTGCTTCGAAGCCGGAAAAATGGCACATCTGAAAATTCTGCGAAAGTATGAATGTTATAGTATACAATCAACATATATTGTGGACCACCCACCCCCTTTGAGTAAATTCCAAGGGGAAGTAAAAAAGAGAATCCAGACCGAGCAAGCCGAGATGTAGGGAGAAAGAATGACCCAGAAGTTTAATATCGGTATCTACGATGAGAGATCTGACCCGGACAGCTGCCGGAATGCCGCAAAAGAACAGTCCCACTGTTCAAAGTGCGGAATGGAGAAGGATGGGGCCCTAGGGGGAGCCGCAACGCGGGAAGTTGAGAAGTTTAAAGGAACTACTGGTGCGATTGGGAGGAGAGACAATCTGCTGAGAACTAGCCTAGCTACTGAAGGGTTATAACTCTCATGACAGTTCCGGCAATATGGATAAGTAAAACAAAAACCATGAGGTACCGATTGTAAAACCAGCTCAAAGCTGACCAACCACATTGACTTGTGCGCGACGAAAACAATAATTTCTCTAGTCCGAATCCTAGTTCATCGTCCGAATTCAACCCCGCCTGCTACTTTCACTGGTCCGTTCTATCTTCGACGATCGAATTCGAAAGGAAATATCTCCGAACGTAACACGGGGATTGCAAGCAAAAGAAGTGTCCTCAATGATAGATGGATTGAATGGAGCATTCGTAAATCGATGAAACACGTTCCCAATGCAAGCGTGTTTCTCAGCACGGGTTCCATGCGGGGGTTCGGAGAAGATCTGGTAGCGACTCCAATAGCCTTCATTCTATAAAACTTGATTATTATCCTGTGACGACCGTGAGCTGCAGTAGAAGTTGGAATTTCAACATAAGCGTCAGAGTCTAGAGCTTCGGGGTGTATCACTGAAACGCGTCAAGAACGTCAAAAAGAAGGAACGCGTCTTGACACGCCTAGCCATCAAGGACGCCGATGGCCATGTTCGACCTCCTAGGAAGTCAAGTGGGCCGAGTTCTAGCTGCAAAATTTCCAGGAATATCATCAGTTATATCGTGAAAACTTCAAGAAATTACGGACTCTCTGAAATAGGTGAACCGTCCTCTCCAAAACATTCAAGAATGTGAGGGTCGGCTCCTTGGAGCTTCCCGCGGATGCCTCACCTTAGAGTTTTCATCTCTATTTCATCGACTGAAATTCAGAATTCTGAAGTCGCAGTCTAATATCAAGTTCACGGAACTTTTCTAGAGCGAAAGTGAAGGACGGCTGGAGATTGCTGAGAAACACTGTTCTAGAGCTCAATCATCTAAACACCAGTAGCATTTCGTAAGTACGTTGGACTACACTCCAGGCTCGATGCGGTACAAATCTCAATCGGTTTATTCTGCGTATGTCATTGAATTGGATTTACAACGGTAGCACAATTTCTTTCCAGGATCAGACGTCCCTTTTTCTGAGAATTTCGCTGTAAATTCGGATTGACTCTGCCGGATTGTTTCACCGAACCCTCGTCAGTTCCTTCTTCCGGCTCGTATCTCTTCCGTCATCGGGGATAGTTTCGGACAGAATAAGCCCGAACATCTAATCAGAAATTCTACGTTTTCCCTCCTGACAATTTAGAGAGTCAACGAGTCAAGAGACGAGTGACTCACTAGGAACAGCTCGGGGCCATGTTTGGCTTGCTATCGATGTCATTGAGATAAAGCAGCGAGTTCCCCTTTGAGGCTTTCAGTAAGCGAAACATGACCGCAAGCTATCCTAAGTAACGGGACCGGATTTCCACAATGATGAAATCAGCCAATCGACGGACAAATATCAAATGATGAGCCAACCAACCAACCTCTGAACCCACCAATCAACCAGCAACTACCCAAATGCACTCCTGAAAGGCGCCAAGATTTTTTGTAGCGGTGAAGGTCAAACCAGAAATGCGTATCATCAATTTATTTTAGTGAACGGCGGGCGAAGCGGCGCGACCGGCGCTGGCAGAGCGGTTCTTTGCGCGAAGTTTAGCCAAGCTCTGCTCGGCTAGGTCTGCGCGTTCGTCCGCGTCTTCGAGTTCCTGTTGAGCTTTACGGAACTTGGCCAAATTGAGGGCAGCGATCTCTTCGGCCTCCTCGATCTGTCTCTTGTAGGTCTTGATCTTCTGCTGGAGTTTGTCAACCGTGTCCTGCATGCGCTCGTGGTTCTTGCGGTCCTCTTCCGATTGGAACTGGAGCTCTTTTATCCTGCGTTCGGCCTTACGGTAGTTCTTCGCGGAGTCGGCGTGACGCCTCTGTTCGTTCTCGAGCTCGCTCTCGAGTTCGCGGCATTTCTGCTCGAGCTTGGCGATGAGTTTCTTGCCTCCCTTGAGCGCGGCGGCCTCGGCCTCGTCGAGACGCACCTGCATTTCCTTCATTTGAGCTTCGAGGTTCTTGCGGATCTTCTCTTGCGTGGAAGCGTGTTCTTGCTCCGCGCGGAGCTCATCGGCGAGACGAGCCGCATCGACCATGGCCTTCTTCGCCTTCTCTTCACTCTGCTTAGCTTCGTTCAACATTTCGTCGAGATCAGCCTGGAACATTTACGATAGTTTTTAAGTTCGTCCCGCTCCCTTCATCCGGAACGGGGAAACTTCCCGCTCAATTGAATCATATGTTTTTGCTGAGTATCTTACCTGCAGGGCTTGCATCTCGCCTTCGAGCTTCCTCTTGGCCATCGAGAGCGACGCGTTGTTTGCTGACATCTCAGCAGCTTGGTCCCTGAGCTCGGTGAGCTCGCTTTCGGCAGAGCGACGGGCACGTTCAGATTGATCGAGTAGTTGACGAGCTTCTTCAAGTTCACCGTGCATCTGGTTGCAACGTCGCTCAGCCATAGCGTACTGCTCACGCGCTTCTTCTCGAGCGCGTTGCTCTTCCTCGAGGGCAGTCTGAGTGTCTTTGAGGTTCTGCTGATAACGCTTGATTGTCTTCTGGGCTTCGGCGTTGGCCTTGTTGGCTCCGTCGAGGGCGATTTCGAGTTCGTTGATGTCCGACTCGAGCTTCTTCTTGACTCGGAGAGCTTCGTTCTTGGCTCGAGATTCGGCTTCGAGCGATGCTTGCATCGAATCCAAGGCACGTTGATGGTTCTTCCTGGTGTTCTCGAACTCCTCCTCCTTTTCGGCGATGCGACGCTCGATCTCCTGACGCACTTGGCTCAGTTCGAGCTGGGCACGCAAAACTTTGTTCTCTTCCTGCTCGAGGGCCGCTTCCGCTTCTTCGAGAGCGGATTGGAGCTCGTCTTTTTCCAGTTCCAATCGTTTCCTCATCTTCTCAAGTTCGTGCACGGATCGGCCTCCTTCGCCGAGTTGATCCATGAGGTCCTTGAGCTCATCTTGGAGGTTCTTGTTCTCCCTCTTGACGGCTTCGTAGTGTTCCTGCGATTCGTCGTAGGCCGCACGAAGTTTGTAGACTTCGGTAGAATATTTGCGACATTCCTTCTGGGACGCGTCGAGCTCGGCCGCCAGATCATCGACCTTGGTCTTCCATTCGCTGATGACTTTGTCGAACGACTTCTGTCTCTTCTCGAGCTGAGCTGCAAGTTGCTGGGCGCGGTCGACCTCGCACTGCATGTCTTCGACTTCGCCTTGAAGGTGTTGCTTGGTCTTCTCGAGTCCCGACACCTTGACGTTCAACGCCTCGATAGAGCCTTCGGCTTCCTCGAGCTTGATCTGAAGCTTCCGCTTGCTCTCCTCGAGCTCCTCAAGTCGAGCCAAACCTTCGGATTCGTACTTTCCGCGCCACAGCTGGGCTTCGGCGTTGGACTTCGAAAGTTGACGTTGGAGGTCCGCCTTAGCCTCCTGTTCTTCTTCCAGGGCCTCACGTATGTTGTCAAGATCGTGTTCGATGTTGCGGTACTTGCCCATGATGGCTGCGCGTTCTCTGGCTTCGTCATCGGCAGTTCGTTTCGCTTCTTCGGCTTGGTTGGCGAGCGAGGCTTTGAGCTTCGACAACTGACTCACCATACTCTCGGCTTCTTCCAGTTGCCTCTGGAGGTCACCGTTCTCCAAGGACAACTTCTTTTTGGCAGCATCAAAGTCGTTGACTGTGCGGTTCGATTCATCTAGTTTGAATTGGGTGTCGGCCAACTGCTGTTCCAACTGCTTCACTTGTCTCTCCAGATTGGCTTGCTGCTTGGTGTGATGGTCGAGCAAACCTTGAAGATCGGATACTTCGGCTTGGAAGGTGGCGCGCTCCTTGTCACTCCTGAAAAAGGAGAGACCCCCCCCCGAGTTATTCGATCAGTTTCTTCTAGAATTATGAACCACGAGATGCCCTACTATTCCATCTGAACTACGCCGACCGACTCTGACTCACTTAGCCTTGGCCTTGTTCAAGTTCTCGATGGTCTCGGACATTTCGGCCGTCGAATCGTTATTCTTCTTACGCAAGGCAGTGATTGCTTGCTCATGCTGCATGTTCGATTCTTCGAGGTCCCGGCGGAGTTTCGCCAATTCGTTCTCGCGACGCTTATTCAACTCAATCTGGAATCGATCGCACAACAATAATATTAGAACTCACATAAATCATATCATCTACGCAGCTTCCCAAGATCCTGATGGATTCTCCGAGCATTGAGTACGTAACAAATCCGTCGATATTGGTACCTGGGCTGAAGTTGCTCCTCCGGATTCCTCGAGCCTTTCGGAAAGCTCTTCGATTTCTCTCGCGAGATCGGCCCGCTGCTTCTCGGCCTTCGAGCGAGCCTGCCTTTCGGCCTCGAGTTCTTCTTCGATTTCTTCTCCGCGCTGCTGCAGTTCCTTGATCTGTTTCTGAAGCTTGGAAACGATGCTTTGCTCGTCTTCGAGCTTGGCTTGAACGGCAGCCAATTCCTTGTCCTTCCTCTGGATCGCCTGTTCAGCCTCTTTCTTCGCTTTCTCGAGATCCAAAACAGCTTCTTGTGCAAGTTTCAGGTCAGCTTCGACTTTGCGCTTGTTCTTGTCGAGCTCGGCACGCGTCTTCTTCTCTCGTTCGAGAGAATCCTCGAGCTCGTCGAGCGTCTGTTCGAGCTTCGACTTCACCTTGTTCAGATGGTTGACCTTGTCTTCGAGACTCTGAAGATCCTCAGCGCCCTTCTGACCGGATTCTTGCAGGTGTTTCTTCTCTTTGTTCAGTTTCTGGATCAGTTCGTCCTGGTGTTGAATCTCGTCGTTCAAAGAGCGAATCTGGTGATCTTTCGATTGTTTGTCCTGCTCGGCTTTCTGCAGAGACAACTGGAGATCATCCAAATCTTTCTTGTAGCTGGAGATCTCGCCTTCCAACTTCTTCTTATTCGACGACATCCTTTGGAAATCGTCCTCCTGGCGATGCAGACGATCTTCGGCTTCTCGAAGCTGCCTGTCCAAATCGTTCTTCTGAGCAAGAGTCTTGTTGAGTCGTTGTTCGATGTCAGACGCGCCGGATCGTTCGGATTCGAGCTGCATGAACAAATCGTTCTTCTCCTGAAGGAGTTTGACTCCTTGGCTTTCCAACTCCTTGCGGAGTTTCTCCTCCTTAAGGAATGCCTCATGTTCCTCGGCCAATTTCTGCTCGAGAGCTGAAAGTTCGCGAAACACAGAAGAACCTGTGAGTCTGCGTTCTCGGTTCTCGAGATTTCTAAGGTGTTCAGTCAGAATTCTGATTCATGGGTCGATTCGAAAAGAGATTCCAAAAATTCAAAGACAGACCTTTAATTTCGTCCTCGGCACGTACCACGTGAATCATGGGCTTGACTTTCGAGAAAAGTTTCCACCAGAGCCAGTTACGAAGCTGAGCGAAACGACGCAAGTTCCGCTGGATAATAACGAGGGCGACCCTGCAAAGCACGACGGTGAGAAGGCTGATCTCGACGAAAAACTTCCCTCCTTTTGGGAATTCAAGAGGAATTCCCGGTCCCGTTTTCATTTCTGATGCCCTTGCTTGATTCGATAACACTCGAGCTTGAAAGCGTCGCACAAACTCTGCACAACCAGAATGGTTGGTGCGAATAAGAACAAGCGATCACTAACTCCTGAGGGTCGAAATCCAACGGTTTGAGCGGTGGGAGTTTGTCGGCTGTTTCGGTTTCGAGAGATTCAGGCTTGAGCGACTCGGTTGTTTCGGTTGGCTGTTCAGGTGTCGACTCAACAGTGACCATTTTCCACAACGAGGAAACCACCGACAAACAGCAGTAACCACCGCTGCCACGCGAATGGCAAATGAAACGGATTTTAAAGTCGAGCGATCTCCTCACGCCTCAGTGGCATGAATAAAAAAAAAGTCGGCGAGGGCGGCTGCTATGGCTGCATTGCCGCGGACTCCCAAAAACTGTTCTCGGTGGCCGAAACCCCGAAGAGAAACTATCTTTAGGAGAAGGAGGAGTAGTAGTGACTGAGTCGTAGAGCGAGTGTTTTTTTGCAAATAAAAATCAGATAGCGCAATGTATATGAACCACCGACAGACGAACAGACAGACGGTCCCACCGACGACACAGACACAAACGGACGAAACGACCGAACGTCAGACCAACCGACAGATTAATGAGATTTCAGAAAGTTTGTCAGAGATGGATCGGATCGGCCCGCGTGCTGATAGAGTTCGGTCGGCTTTGGCTCGTTGTCAGCCAATCCAAGGATGAACAGCGGCCTTGTCGACCCGACTGACTTAACCTGATCAACGAACAGATATAACCGCCGCGAATGAGGTAATCGTCATCCTACGTCCGGCTCGCTCAACTCGGAAGCGCAACCACAACACCCGTATCTGCCTGCCCACCCTTTCCCCAGGTGTTTCTAGCCTGGCAGAGGCGTTGTTGTTTTTCTTGGAGTAAATTTTGCGTTTTGCTTTTTGCAAGTCGGAATGCCATCGTTACGACCTATGAGTCGATGCTGTCGTTGATAATGAAAGTCATCTCTGAGGCTCCCCAAGACCCACAGACTTCTGCTCACCGTTGTTCCTTCAGTTTCTGGAACTTCTTCTTGCAGAGATACCAGCGGCAAGCGGACTGAATCATGGTCATGATCTTCGCCAAGCGTTCGTCTCGCATTTCTTCGAGTCGTCCGAGAACTCCGGCACGGAAGAAAATCTAAAACATGAACTATATTTCAGCTTCACGAGACCTTTAGCTATCCGGAAGCGACGTTCTCCGTTAGAAAATACCAAATCTGGCGTCACTTCATCAAATGCATCAAAACATCCTCGCTCAGCTCATTTTTGTACAGGGCATGAGTCATGCAGCGGAACATCCTCAGCCAAGTTTCGGATAGGTGCTACGCGGGTAACCGGTTTATGGGTGAACCGGGTTTTTAGTTGGTTCTATCTGTTTCAGATCAGAACTGAACTGAACAAAAAAACTGGTTCGAGTCAACTCGACGCTCATTGGGCCTTCCATGATCAGTTGACTCAACAATGAGATTCGTTCTCTAGTAAGCAAAAGCTCGGGGAAAAACAATGACGGATCACAGCGAACAGCCCAAGTGACCGACGTGATCGCTAACCTTCGTTTGGCCGAATCGGTACTCGTCCTGATCGAGTTCGATGGTTCCAATAACTTTCATCGAGGCTTCCTTCGGGTCGGAGGAACCAGCAGCCGCATTGGGAGCTAGGATGTTGTATCTGGAAAGCAGTTTGCAACCATTTCCGGAATCTCTTCCTCTCTGGGGAACGTCTCTTAACTCTTTGCGAGCGACTTCTTGTAATTCTTCTGAAATTTCGATGTGCTAGCTTACCGCTGTCTGAAATCAGGGTATACCATCCTGTTCGGGAAACCTTTTCGACAGATACGGATTCCCTCAAGGACACCGTTGCAGGTGAGCTGGTGCATGACAAGGTGGGAGTCGATGACGCCCGGAGACTTGGTTTCGTTCGGGATGATGCAACGAACGAAGTGAGGATGCGTTGCGTTCAGGGTTGCCATCAGCTTGTTGAGTTGCTCCCGATACAGAGCCGACACAGTTTGGAAAGATGAACCCCTTCCCTTGGAGCGTCCCTTACCTCCGGCGGCGTCTCCGCCACCCAGACCGGGATGATCCTCGAAGATTTCGCAGAGTAGCTGCATCGAACTCTTCTTGAATTGATCGACGACACAGTCGTTCAGGGGATCTTTGTTCTTCTCGAGCCAGCCGACGAGGTTGTATGGGACGACTCCGGCATAATGCACGATGGCGAAATGAGCTGGAGCAGCTCCAGCCTTCGGCGGCTTCGGCTTTTGGAAGTTTCCAGATTTGCCGAGGTGGTTGTTGTTCAGTTTCTCCTCAAAGGTCTTGTCGGTGGCTTTCGGGAACATGGACTCTTCTTCCAGAATCGAGAGAACTCCCATTGGCTTCTCAATAAGCTCGATACAAGCTTGCAGATCGAGTCCGAAGTCGATGAAAGTCCAGTTGATTCCTTCTCTCTTGTATTCCTCTTGTTCCAACACGAACATGTGGTGATTGAAGAACTGCTGAAGTTTCTCGTTGGTGAAGTTGATGCACAGTTGTTCGAAACTGTTGAACTGGAATGCGAAATTTCGAGGTGAATTACTCCTCACATTCAAGAGCTCGACCATGAACTTTCGGGAAAATTCAAATAAATGCGTCTCCAGACTCGAGTTTTGACGGGAAAACGTCGAATCGTTCGGAAAAGCATTTTGATTCATCTTCTTGAAGAACTCACATCGAAAATTTCGAATCCTGCGATATCGAGCACTCCGATGAAATGGTTTCTCTTCTGGTTGGTGTCGAGGGTCTGGTTAACTCGTTTCACGAGCCACTTGAACAGACGGTCGAACATCGCTTTGGCCAGAGCGCCGACCGAGGAAACAACCTGTTGCAGGTTTCGGCCTTGAGTGACCATCTCAGTTCCGACTTTGATCCTGGGCTTCAAGAGATTCTTGTACAGCTCAGGTCCGTCGAGTCCCAGCAGTTGAGCGACGCGATCGCCTTCCTCGTTTCCGTCAGCTTCGGCTTGCTCTTCGCGGGGACGTTGCTTGAACTTGAGACATCCGATTTGCATGACGGACGACGTGATTTTGTAAATGGAGAGTTTCTCCTCGGCGCTGAATCCCAAGACATCGAAAGCGTTCTGTCAGGAAAAGAAAGATGGCGTTGACGAAAGACGAATTCGCCCCGGAGACTTCTAAATATATATGGAACCGTCGGTCGACTCACGTCAGTCAAGAGCAGCTCTTCTCCATCGTCCACCCCGGGGATTTCGACCTTTCCATGCGACACGAACTTGTAATCGTGCACGTCATTCGACAACATGAGTTTGCCTGAAATTGAATGAATTCGATTACGAGGAACCCGGAACTGATTTCGGCGTTCCGGTTTTTGGGAGAGTTCATGAGAAAACATTCCCCGAGGAATGAGCTCACCTTTGAGGCCCGAGATCTTGCCGGACATCAGCTGATAGAAGATATGGTATGAACGTTCCTTCTCCTGCTGGAAGATGACTCTGGCTTTCTCGAGCAGATATGTCTCAATATCGGCTCCGGCCAGTTTGCCCGTATTTCCGAAGTGGATTCGGATGAATTTACCGAAACGGGAAGAGTTGTCATTACGAACGGTCTTGGCGTTACCGAACGCTTCGAGGACCGGGTTGGTTTGCACGACTTGATCTTCGAGGTTCGCTTTCTTCTCCTTGGCAGCTTCCTTCGCCGATTGGTTCGCTCCGACAATGGCAAAGTAGGCGATTACTTTCTTGGTGTTCTCAGTTTTTCCAGCACCGGACTCTCCACTGCAATCCAATGAGTTGATTGATTCAAATTTCCCCATATCTTTGCGTCTCGACCGTTGTTTTCATATGATATACTGTATTTTCGAGAAATTTCATATTTCGAAGGTTGATGCGTCAGGAAAGTTCAAAATGAAAGACGGATTCGAATCTGCCATGAGGCTTTTGAAATCTGTTCGTCTACTTGATAATCAGATTTCGCGGGTGAACGCTACGCGATATCGCGATGGCTGGGGGCGTCGAACTTACGTGATCAGCATCGATTGGTTGTCCTTGTCTGAAAAATTTGTCGTACGTGAGATCAGGAGCTTTTCACTCAGTTTTCAACGGATGCGAATGTCACGAATAAAAACAGTGGAGAACGGAGAGCGAGAAGAAAGAAAACAAGCGGCCTAAGCTCTGGTTCAGACGCGGGTTTATCGCTGCCCTGGGTTCCTCCGTTTACAGTTGGCAGCTAACATAAACACTTTACAGTGTTATGTTTAGGTTTGTGAGAATGTTTTTGTACCATATTCTTCGGCGACTCCAGCCCCGAGGCCGATGCCTATCGCGGAGATCGTTGTATTCTCGATTATGAGTCTCATGCAAAGCGGCATGCATGCTGTTGGCTTTGTCAGTTTGAACGGGACTTGAGATAGAATTGTTTCCGTCATAGAGCTCACTTGTCAGCATGGCCATGTAGGCTCCGTCGGAAATTGCGAACACGTGAGGAGGAACCTCTGTCCTGCGTTTTCCCTTGTAGAGACCGACGACGCGAGGGGTGTAGATCGGGAATCGTTTGTAAGGATTGATGGCCACGCAGAACAACCCCGAGTAGGTCTGCAACGAATCAAATTCCTGAGTCTCTCGAGCTTCGGGATAGTCATCGGGAATTCCGGTGAACAAGGCATGCATTTCAAAATAGCACGGGAACAAGAAGCGTGACCTCCATAAGATCAGGGAAACTTTGTTTGGCCTCAAAGCGGAAAGCACGAAACTCACGTAAATGAGATTGCTGTAGTATCTCTCCTTGAGATTGTATAGCACCGACGCATCGTTCAAGTAGGTCAAGTTGGACATGTCCTCGCATTTCTCGAATTTCGGTGGGTTGACTTGTTGGAGAAGATCCTTCTTGACGGTCTTCTTCGCAGCTCCAACTTCCACAGTGACGTCGTCTCCCTTCTGGCTTTCGATGTTGCCCAACACGAAGCCGTCCTTCTCGTCGGGGACCCAGACCATCTTCTTGCCATCATACGGCTTCGTCTGGTCCTTACGTTTCTGTTCGAGAGAAACGTAAAGGAACGGGGTGGGATCCGGATCTTCAGGCATGTTTAGACGAAGAGAATGAAGTTCAATTGAAGATGGAAGTTGTTGCTGTCGTCGTCGTCGGCAGTTAGCTTCCTGTGAATGAAAACTCAGCTCAAGCTCGTGGCACAGTCTGCAGCACAGTGAGGATCGTTTTCGCACAGTTTCGTCTCTCGGAACCTGGGCTAAGGTTTCGCTTGCGCCTCTTCCACTCAATTTTTTATGCGGCCTGACCCATTCGCTTGTTTACTTCTATGTTTCGGTATTTTTCAACGTTTTTATCTGGTTAGAGTGTGTGTCTTGCCGACGCCAGCTCATTTTGTTGGACCCTGTCAAAGCTGCCAATCTTGGAGGTTGGTGGCGGCCCTAAAAAGAAAGGTGTTCGCCTTCGCGGTGAGACATCGGAACGCGTTGACAACGCCTAATGCCAACGCCTTGAGTTTCCGGCTCTCTAAACCTCCAAGGGAGCTTTCGACATGACCGGACCTAGAATTCTGTCCTGACGCCACGGTTGGAAATCCACTCTTCCGGATCCTTTTGAATCTGGACTAACGATGGCACCATTGAGCACTGACGGAATTATTTGAAGATCGATGAAAACTGCGGAAATGTCAAAGACAGAGCACAACGGAATCGTTTTCTCGATTGTCAATTCTCGGGATGCACACTTCGTGGAATTGACAGAAATGAGGTGGAGCCCGGACTCCGGAAAGTTGGTTTCGAAATACCTCGAACGTTTAGACGTTGGCATCGATCAATCTCCAACATTCCTCTGTGCAAGGAACCGCGGGGAAAAATTCCACAAATTCGGATACACTCTACACCGGGTTCACACAGAATCTAGCTTCCGCAGGCTCACGTGGGTCGTCTCGCCGACTCGAAAGGTCACTTCGATTCCGCTTTGATATCATGACAACGACGAACACAAATCGGACTCAAGATCGCGTCGGGGAGAACTTACGCGTAGGGGAACTGCGAGGCCACTGTGCTGCGCAGAAACGTCGCTTGGTGCTTTTATACGGACCCGGGCTCTCGCGCCAAAGGTCCACCCTCGCAAAGCCCTTTTTGGATGGACGGGCATGCGTAGAGTTCGCGTAGCTTTCTCTTCTTTCAAGATTTCCGCTACCGCCGACGACGGCAACAACAACGACAGCATCAATAGCCATAGCGACCACCATCGGCTTTGAATTTCTCGATTACCGATCAGAGCCCAGTTCTCGGATCGACAGGTTCCCTAGTTCAACGCAAAAGAGACTTCCACGGAGCTGAGTTCTCAACATTTAATTTGCTCCAAGAAACACACTCGTTTATGTCATGAATTGGTCCGAGACGGACTAAGCGAAGGGTCTCTCGATTTCTGTCGCGCCACTTCGCACGAATCACGTGAACTCCTGAATTCGGCTCCTTCGAATGTTTTGTGGTCGCCACTCTTCCGACAGTGGCACCCAGGAAAAGCCGCTTGCGTTGGCGCGAACCGTTTCTTAGTCAGTCGATATTTTGGTCGACTCACATCTCGGAGATGTTTATGACTTTGCCTTTTTCAGGAAAGCAACTGCCAGACCGAACTGCTCGGGGCTTCCCTCCATTCCGATATGATCGTTGCTTCTCCGGAGAGAATCGCGGCAATTCCTCCACCTGGAGATGAGTTCAAGATCTTCGGAGTTTATCCGCGCACCATCTTCCCGAGCCGAAGTGAGGAGTTGGAGCGGGATTTCATGAGGGCGGAGTCGACTAGAGATTCAACGTAAACTCACGATTCGCACCAGTTCTATTCTCCTGAGGCCCAGCTCTGAGTCTGACTCACTGTCAGTCATTGAGCCATTCATCGCGTTGAAAACCTCATTGACGAAGCCTTCGAGAATTCGACCTAGAATCTGGGGGAAGGTTCTCTCGTGATTCTCTCGATCCTGCATCTGACATCTTCTTCCCGATGAGCCGAGATATGAACGGAACTTTTTGATGAGACCTTTCCAAGATCACACTTTCGGAAAACATCTATCCGCATGAACCTGTATGCTGGCCCATATAATTGCAAGCTCCCAGCAGCTCCGGTGGGGCTTTGGATCGTTCGAGTTCCCCAAACGAAAGTCGATTCCCATTTTTCTCCCTTGCACCAATAACTCATGACTCGATCGTTAAGCTGACAGCACCACAACAGGTGCGAATTAGTGGTCGTGGTTCGCTGTTTTGTTCGTGACATTCTTTCTTTCTGTGACATCACCGGGGAAAATCCCCGTCACCGACGAGAAGACAAGTCTGCTCCGAGCACTTGTCTCACATAATAGGTCTCGTTGTCAGGAAGAGATGCTTTACAGGACCGCATCGGGCGGACGGGTGAACCTGCCAAGCATTTAAACCAACAGGTGGCCTTAGAACCAACAGGTTGCCCTGCGAGCGAGACTCAATGTTCTCTGAATAACTGACATGACGGGATCCCATTCTCCGTTTGGTTCGGATTTCCATAAAATTGGAAATATTCAATCATTTTGCTTTCTTCTTGAGACCCGTGACTTGTTTTACTACTGGCGAAGAATGTCGCTCCTTTGTAAGAGCGGATTGTCTCCGTCCTTCCTCAAATTAGTGATTCTCGGTTGAAACATGCAGACTTCGAGACTCGCTAGATAATGAAGCGGCTTGCAGGAAACGGGCTTTTCGACCTCCGGTATTGAGGCGACTACAAGTTTCGACGAGCCGCTCGAGGCAAACGATGTTCGAGCTCTAGAGACGGCTGGCTCAATATTTCCTGGTTATTTTGACTGGCTCTGCAGGCTTGTTGGAACCGAACGAACGCTCGGACGAACTGACGAATAGATGCCTGGACGAACGGACAGACAAACGAACCAGCAAGCGAAGCCACCCGAGAAGCCGGTAGCGATTGCCGTGGCTGCCGATGCTGGAATGCGCTACACAGAACCCACGGAGAGGAAAAGATCGACGGAACTCTGGAAACGAAACTAACATAGCCGGCTAAGCTCTCGCTCTGAGCGAACACACACTCACAAAACTCGCAGACACTTTCCCACAAAACTCAAACACAGTCATATAGGAGGCAGGAAACTGCCGAAACTCACACGACCACCACCAATTCAATGACTCATACGAGATCGGTGCGGTCAATTTTGGCGCGGCTTCTTCAATTTTTTTTGTTTCTTTCCTTAACCTTCCATCACCTCTGAGCCGCTTCGGAAAGTCGTTTCAAAATATCCTCTTCTTACTCAATGGGATGTCGCATTTCCATAAAACAAGATGTCATGTGCGTTTTCAAGGCTTCCGGCGATCTCACTGAGATCTAATTCGTCTTTGGAATCCACAAAGTTCGTTTTAGGGGTCCGCCGGAATCCACTGCTTACGACGCGATTTTCGAGATCGTCTGTCCTCGATGAGGGATCCAAGCGAACCGCAACTCGACCTAAGACGCCTCGAGTTGAATTTGCATGAGAAAACGTCAATCGACAATCCATCTTGAAGCGGTCGCAGATTTCGTTTCTTCGACTCGCGTATGAGTTCCGCAGAGGACGCGGGGTTGGGAAGCTGGAGACGAAAACGCTTCTTGCTTTGTGAGTAAGTTAGCAGCTGTCGAGGGCCTTCCTCTGAACAAGAGCTGCGAAATATCAAGCAAAGAGTTTCTCAGGGCTTGCGTGCTCGAAGAAGCTCTGGTTGGGGAAACAATTCCACTCTCAATTCTTTCCAGATTGCTTCCTCGGATCGTTTCGGAGATCTGACAACCAGCTGATCGAAGATCCTTCCCAGAACTCGCGAATCGGATGAGAATTTCTATTCGAAAATCGAGTATCACCCGACTCGTGTGGCGCTGAAAGCAGCGATCGAAGCGTAAACGGACTCCCTCGCTGTCTCGTTTCAGATGAGACAACTTCGCCAGAACTACAAGATGACTAAACTCGAGGACTCAGAGCGACGCTTCGCTCAAATTGTCTCCACGTCGGAAATTCCATCATTAATTCACGAGCATTGCCAGACGGCAGGCTTTGAAGATGACAAACGACTTTTACGAGGTGCTTGCATCGCTTGTCGCTTGGTCTTTAAAGCTGAACTGTGTCGGCAACGATTGTCGCGCGATTTCACACTCGAGAGGCGTCGCCAGCTTTTTCAGGACGCTTATCATCTTTCATGGCTCCTCGTTTCAGGTGCGAAGCACAATGAATACTTCGAGAGGCGGTCGTCCTATCGGGAACCCTGATAGGTCTGTTGAACGCCTCACATAAAACGCATCTAACGCGTCCTCGACAAAATGTCGAGGCGTCGTCTACGGCAAACCCAAATAACCCTGGATTCTTTCAGAAGTCAGCTCGTCCGCCTCGTTGTCGTCCTCCACAGCAGATTGCGTATCCGAGATACATACTGATGAAGTGCACCTCGAGTGCAACATCGCTAGCGAACGTTAGTTAGTCGAACAGCTACACCGAGAAGCCGGTACGTTCCGACAGCTGCTGTTCCCAAATATCATGACTCCTGGGAGTCGTTCAGCTGCATCGTGGGGGAACCATCGATATCCTTGATATCGAAGTCCAAATGTCAATCAGAATTTGACCCGGTGTCCGCGATTCAGCGCGAAGAATGTGAAGAGTATCCGACTCCGAGCCTAACGTGGTGGAAACTCCTTCAAAGTTTCACTGGGTTCTGCGAGTCGAATGGTTTTTTGCTTTGAAGAATGTCAGGTGACAAAGACAAGCGACCGGAAATGTTTACCCAGGACAAACTCTACGCCGCTTTCTGAGATCGTAATTCAATGGTTCGTCGTTTCTCACGTTTGCAAATATTCTTCCGTCTTCGTTCCGGGAGGAAAAACCTCGTGCGTAAAACTTCTCAGGGTGCATATTACTTCACTTGCTTTCATCTTATTCGAGATTTGCATGTCTTATTGCGTTCAAGTCCCCAGTCATAACAAGCAAGTATGGCGGGCATCCTAAGCGAAGCGCTTCCAAATTCCGTGCCTCGTCGAGAATGCGGTCTGATCGCTCTGCTTGCTTGGTCAGCTTATCCTCCAGTGTACTGCCCCCAAGGAGGGACAAGCCGAGCGTCTTTCCCGGGCTCTAGTTCCTAGGGGGTCGGTACGGTTTACGGAACTCCGTCATCGTCCGTCGATGAGCGTGTTTCTGATTGCATGGCCGGCGTGTTTTAAGCGTCGTTTGCACTTCGCGCATGGCGCTGATCATAATCATGATTCGATGCTTTGGGATTTCTGTGGGGGCCCGGACAACTTTAAACGGATCCCATTGAACTCCAGGTCAGACTTCCGGGTATCGTGAAGCGTCGCCGAGGAGGATAATACTTTGAAACTTTGCAGACGGTCGAACGCAGATCTGATGTTCCGTTCTGGAATTAGAGCGCTATGAACGCGTCGGACCACAGCTTGGGTGTGATTGCGGTGAATGACTTTGATACAATAGTTGAACGCTTCCGCTCGGATGCTTTCTCAGCCTTTGTACACGGTATACAGTCACATGAACACAGAACCCTTCCTTTTCTCTATCCATCCTTGTTCGCGAGAGCCCTTCCCCACAACTCGCGAACCCTTGCCGTCCTCTTCGCGCAGCAAACTTGTTGGATCACGCTCTCACGTGTCGTCCACTCGTGCGTTGTCATTTCGTTCCGGGGTCCACTGGAGCCTGTTGGCGGCGTACCTCTTTAGAATTCCCGTAAATTGTTTTCCGGGAATGTGGACAAAAAGTTGGACAAGTGCTGTGTTGCTCTTCTGTCTTTTGCTACACTTCGTTCGAGGGTGAGCCAACAGACGTAACTTGGATACAACTCCACTGACTCGTTTTTTCTTCCTTTATTCCTTTGTTCTGCCCGAGCCCCCTGCTTTCCTGAAAGCTATGGTGTTTGATAACTCTTGATTGTTCTCTTTGAGGCGATTTCTTGCGGACCTCGCGGTCACCCGGTCACCTTGTATAGTTCAAGAACATCCCAATAAGGTTTCGGTTCGGCTGTTGAGGAGACTAGTACGGTCTTTCTCCGACCACGATAGAAGCAAGTCAGGGAAAAACGACAGCGCGCCGTTTTTAAGTGAAAGCCAACATTGGAACATAGTTCTCTCGACTAATCCGGGTTGCTGACCTCTTAGCCGCGCACCTGTACCTCGGATAATTCGTTTTCCGATGTCTTGAAAGGAAAACTTCGCGAACGCTACCGAGTTTTGGAGCGCACACTTCTAATTCCGAGGAAAAGCTGGCGATTACCCCTCGGGCACTCCCACGGCGACCACGCATCGTCGCGAAAATCAGTGCACATCTTCCGAGAAGAGCTTGACAAAGAAAATTTCCAAAAGTTGAGGCTTGTTGTTCCTCGATATTGAAGAACAGGTCTCGATACCGATCTGCGATCGAGTTTTGCGGAAATTCTCACAGGCCACATCTTTGATTCGCTTTAATTTACAACAAACTTAGTGGTGGTTGGATCTCTTAGCTTTGGCACGACTCTTCCGCTCTGGGACATGCGGGCGAGCTCCGCCTCACTTGGACATGGAGACATTTGTTCCATTTGATCGTTGGACATCGCCCACGTATTTTCATTTGACCCAGGAGGCCTCGTCGATTTAGTTCTAGCTGACTGCTAGTTCCCGAAGCCCGTGAACATGAGATACAAACAAGATGAATCGCAGAGTCCCAGTGTAGCAAGACTCGGTTTTACGAAATCAGGAAGAATGGATCGAGTTTTCGATCCCATTTCGATCCCGAGGAATCGCTCCCAGGTTAATGTACGTTCGTTTCGAATCTGATTGGAGTCTTTCGTGCGCGAGGATTTATATGGAAATGGACTCGAAACTGTGATTCAGTAATCCTGGTGGCTGACCGCTCCAAAACCTTCTCATTTGGCCCTGCCTCCATCTCATTTCGAAAGTCAAAGACTCGAGGTTCCTGGAATCCGAATCGAGCGAAATTTCTGGATTTACAGTTTGCGATTTCTCCGACGTTACTTGAACTTCTACTTTCCAATAATCTTTGAGGACTGAATTGGGATTGATTGGATTCGGAGCATCTCAGTTCTCGGCGGTATCGAAAGTTCTCGCGAATCAATTCGGCGGCAATCCACGAATTCTCCGCTTGCCTTGATGTTCCGTACCCCTCATGTCTCGATTTTAAAGACATTTGAACACAAGCACCATGCAGCGCCTCGATTCTCCAAGTCTGGGGTTCCGGCGATGGAAATGAATCAGGTCTTGAGATTTTAATAACGCTGTCCCCTCAGTGTTCTTGGCCGAGAACTACCACGGCGACACCGGGGAAGAATGCAACCGAATCGAAACAGAATCAGGACATTTTTCGCTCCGAATGTTTGCGGACCGTTAATCGACGTGTCCCATAGTTCTCCCCGCTGCATCGAAGAGGGCTGAAGTTGACGTGCATACGATCCGAAGTGAGAGTCAGTAATTCGTTGCTCGTCACGCGCGACAGCGGTGCCACACTCGGTTCTCGTGTTTATGCAGCAGCAGCAGCAATGGCATGCAATGCAAGCAGAATCACTCAGAGGAACACCCTCTCAGCCGACTAAAAACACATTTAATCGAGTTTCTGTGGTCTCCGTAATGAGACGCAGGTCACCACGACAGCGGCCTCATTCGCGTTCTTTTCGTCGCTTTGTGACTTCCACCTCGCAGAGGTTCGGACGATCTTCGCTATGACGCACTCCTTCCTCCCAACATCAGACCAGCGAAGGACAGGAAAACACTTTTTTAGAACGTCTTTTGGAAGCTAACTCAGTCACGACGGTGACGGCAAAAGCCCGCGATGAGTTAGAGAAGCTCCAACGACGAGCAGCGCGTTGGGCTGTTGGCATACTAGGGTGGAGAGTAGCCAACGAATTTCTGGAGGGAGAACTGAATTGGTCATCCTTCGAGGCAAGGGAGGCAAAGAGCAAAATCAAGTTCTTCGCCCGTTTTAGTTCTATGCCGGCAACTCGCTGGCCCAGAGCAATGCTGGACATGATCAGACTTGAGAAACACGATATGAGGACCTGTGCAAGGTTGGAGGAGCTCACCTCGAAGTTTAACTGCGACACACTGCAGATCGAACACGACCAACGAGGTAGAGCACTCCTTGGATCCTATTGTCGACAAGTGGATGAGAGAATCAAGATAACACAGGACAACAACTGGGTAGATGGGATGGCCGGAAAGACCCTGCTTGAATTGTACAGTGAACATAAAGAGTCAAGGACAACGGCAGTACACCTATATGACAACATCAGAGGATCCGCTCTACTCGCATTGGCGCGTGCAGGATCACTGCCGACGAAGGTGTTCAAATCCTATTTTTCCACCCAGCCAGACACAACATGCTGCAGATGTGGAGTCTATGCGGAAACACTGAAACATGTGATTTTCGAATGCAATGACCCATATCACACGACCGAAGACCTCTGCGCACGCCTAGGCTTAAGTGAAGAGCTGAATCTATCGACAGTGGAAGCAACAAAACGACTGCTCGAGAAATGGGAGCGTGAAAACATTGGATCCGCTGAGCATGCTCGCGCCTGAAGTTGAATTGTATATAAATTCAGATCCTAATAAACCATAAACCATAATGTAGGATGGAGTCAAGTCTCAGCGACTCATGGATCCAGCAGAACGAAATTGGGGCCTGACATCCGTGGACCGTACTTCATCAATGGTCGACTTCAGGTCCGTTTCAGGATGCAGAATCCTCGAGCGGGCCTCTCCGAGGCTCCCGGCTCAAAAAAGAGAGCGTGGCATTTTGACAAACTGACCTCCGTTGCAGAAACGTGACGACCGATACTTAATAAGGATTACCGTTCTCGGCAAAAACAACAAGTGCAACTTTGCTGTTTGTCCTTATGTCACAACGAGGATACATGACGTGGTTGCAGTCGTTTTCCCAACTTGCTTTCTTCCATTTTTTTTCTCGCAAGATTCGCAGGTTGCTGAGATGTTGACTCGTTTCATTGTTGGATGCTTCCTCGTACTATCCAGGTAGAAACGAATATTTTTTCCCTCAATTGCTTTCTCACTCCATTATTTGCAGAAAGGTTGATCACAGCAAACCGAAGCGTCCTCTTAAAACCCCGTTGAAACCTACGGTCCACGCGTCGGATGTCAGCCGTAACGTTAGCTTGCTCTTAGAGAGCCTCCTGGATGCCTACGACCGGCAGCATCGGCCAAACAATTTGGGCGGCCCAACAGTTGTTAGAGTTGATATGCTCATACGTAGCATGGGACCCATCAGCGAATTAGACATGGTCAGTATCAACAACATCGAGTTTCTCCTTTCCATCGGTTTATTCGATTGCTCGAGAGTCGAATCTGTCGACGACAACTCTGCAATCTTCTCTCTTTTGAAGCTCAACTGCCGCAATCGGAAACTTCCTTGTGGCGGCATTACTCAGAAGATTCCAGAGCGATTGGAATATTTGTCGAGGATAAGACTTCCACAGGAATGCGTATCTGAGGCGCGCCAGTTTGCGTGGTGTAACACGAGCTCGCAGAACTCGATTGAGCGCAAAATGAAGGATTATCCAAGCTTTTGTTCGACTTCCAGGAATATTCGATGGATTGCTATTTTCGTCAGAGGTGGAAAGACGAACGATTGCGTTTCCATCGATTCGCCACACAAACCATGAAGGAAGTGTCGAACATTTCGCCTTCGATTAAAATGTTGGACAAAATCTGGAAGCCGGATACCTATTTCTTCAACGGTCAGTGAGCTCGAGATTACATCTATCTCGCGTAACTAAGGAGATTTAAAGACGAAGATGATCGAGTTACGCAGAGCTGGGGAAATCCTTTTCGAAACCTTGAGAACGTGTAGCGAAGCCACGAACACTGCTTGTTCGCTTCGCCCTTGGTGTTCCGAGGATGCGCGTCTTCGAAGTAATTTGACCGTTTCGTAATAGATCTCATCTAAAACCTCAAAACAGTAACGGTCGACAGCAACCGGACACCGCGGTCATCGTTTTCGTCTTCGAAAAGTTCTCGATCGCCTCCTGGTCATCGTCCCCAACCTCCCCCGCCCCGAGCCTTGGCATCGATGCGAACCCTCGAAATGCCAACCGAAAACCGTAAATTGAAAAAGAGTGCTCTCCATTTATCTCTGGAGTAACTTGAAAGTTTGACGGCGCAGCCAGAGAAGCGAACGAATACGAAACACAGACACTTGAGTCTACAGTTCGTGCTGTTCCCGGTCAGGCAGAAAATCTGTTCCGTCAGCAGGGAAAACGGATTTGCTCTTGTACGCAAAGACTCTGCGCCTAATCCGCTCTAATTGCGGGTACCGACAAATCAATGCGTACACACAATTTCCCTCGCGAGCTCTCATCTATTTCGCTTCTCAAAGGAAACCTCAGCTCCACCAACAACGTTTCAGTACCCATGATGCGGCACAATCGAAGATAATAATCAGTGTTTGTAGGGTCACATCACGCTACTAGTCAGAACGAGAGGTTGGAACTCGGAAGCCATGATTCTGCAGGATTGATGTCAAAGTTTCTCTTGATTACCCAGGGAAGGGCTCTTATCTGCATACGATAACCCAGCCCAACAAACTGCTCCGAATCAGCGACAACGGAGACGTTCTCTACTCTATGAGGTGAGTGCATTCAATGCTCATCCTCACATATGGATGCTGAACCATGATGTTCTGGATTTTCACGACACTGAAGCAACGTTATTCTGTCTCAGGCTCACGATCAAGGCCAAATGTCCGATGAAGCTCGAAAGTTTCCCAATGGATCGTCAATCGTGTCCTCTGATGTTTGGAAGCTGTTAGTTTCACAACACTCACGAATGACTCGAAGACGAAAATATTGTAAGCTTCGAATGAGGAAAGAAAGTGAAGAGTTTCAACATTTCAGACGCTTATCCGGAGGAACAGATTCGTTTCCAATGGGAGAAACTGAAATTGGCAGCCGGCATGGTGCTCTCACAGTATGACCTTATCGCCACTCCAAAGTACAATACCTCATATAGGATAAACAATGGTAAGCTCGAGGAAGTATTCCATCTGAACTTTTTGGCAACTGTCGTCTGACACGAGGTCGACAGTGTTGCTGGATCCTGTCCTGGACCCGGGTTCTCCCACCCTCTCCCGGGGAGCCGACCGCGACCCTTGTTCAAGGGTCCGCCGGCTGAGAATCAAACCGGCGAGGTTGTCGCTCGCCACTAGAGCGACCCGAAGCACGTTAAACGCTCGGCCATGCCACACGACCAAGGAGTGACGATCCTTGATTTTACTTTACGCGTCTATTTCAGATTCGCATTCGATGCTCGTTGTCTACTTCAATCTGCATCGGCACATGGGCTACTTCCTAATCCAGGTGAACGCTCCGCCTCGTATCGGAGGGAAATTCGATTCCAAATATGCATCGAAAACTCTTCTCTAATCATCAGTGTTGTGTAAAATTGACTTGCGCGTTCGACAGGTTTATGTTCCTTGTGTTCTACTCGTGGTGCTTTCTTGGGTTTCCTTCTGGATCAACCGGGAGGCGACAGCCGATCGTGTCGGTCTCGGTAAGTGTTACGTCAATACTCGCATTCAGAGAGGTTTTCAATCTTTTCGGTCTCCTGACTCTCTCGGTTCGTGCGGAAATGTCGTCGTCGGACCTTCACACATCAGACGCGGCCGAAATCTGTCAAACCCCTTCAACGGAGATCGAGCTCTTTTCGAGTGGAGAGAAAACACGGAACACAAAAGGGTCTCTCAATCGGAACCTCGTCTTTGTTTTTGGGCTCTTGAAATCTGGAGTTTGTTCACAGCAGATTCCTTCGGAAGATTCAATGACAAATGACGTCCGAAGAAAAGGTGTTCCCTGAGCGAACACGCTCGGTGTTCGAGCTCGAACACTCATTAGGTTCGCAGTGACCTCAATGGATTAAGAGCGATACAATGAAACTAGACTCCGCCGTAGCGCTCCGATCGCCGCTTTTTCCGGATGAGTTCTCGATTCGGACGAGTCTCTCATCCTTTCCGCGAATTGTCCGATGGAAATCTCGAGGGCGGCGATTCGTCCAATTTCAGGTAACAGGCATTTGAATTGGTGTCGTTGTCTTTTCAAGGTATAACAACGGTCTTGACCCTTTCGACGTTCGGATCGGATACTCGGACCGATCTTCCGAAGGTTCCGTACCCGACGGCTCTCGATTGGTTTGTCATCATGTGCTTCGCGTTCGTTATGCTCACCCTACTGGAGTACGCCGGCGTTCATTACTTCACCAAAGTAGGATCGGGAGAGTATTTCCCCGGACAGGAAGGTGAGCGGCAAGAAACTTCAGGTTCCACCGAGCAATAGATTGTCTACATTCGGGATAGGGGGGGTCTACCAGTTGTGATTCTGATTTGGCTGAGAGCCTCGGGCAAAAGCAACAACTAATCCTTTTTCCAAGGATCTGGATGTCAGCGTCGACACACAGTGGCTCGGGGAACTCACTTGTTCAAGATGAGAACGAGATCTTCTCAGATTGTAGCGGGTGGGAGATGTAACATCTGATACCTCGACTGATGGGTTTGGTACCAGTCTGCTGATTGAGTTACCTAATCGATTCTCTCGGAAGATGTTTCAAGCCCATCATTTGAACCTCTCGGGATCTCAATGGAAATTTTGAGGGATTCAGCCGGACGAGGAAAATTGGGAGCTCATTCAAGATTCTCGATCGTGTTCACAACAGATTTGGTTCATTTCAGATGCAAATTGTGAGTCCGAACAAGACTTTGATCACGTCGACGAGGACGATACCGAAGAGGAGGACTCGTTCAGGGAATGCCACGAGCGATACGTGTGGACCGAAGTGTCTTCGCAGGTAACCAGATCACTTTCAAAAAATCACACAACCAGCCTAAATTATCTGCGAACGCGATTCGTCCCGGCGCGTACTCAATGAGCTTCAGCCTTGTGATCACGATGCCAAGTGCGACAAGAAAATGATCACAGCGAAATCATTGCAGGTCGATGGATATCAGAAAACATTCGAGGTACCGATACGACCGAGATACAGAAACAGTCGCAGCCCAATACAATACATCCCGCCGCCGCCTAGACCCGCTCGACGGAGGGTTCCGCGGTGCCTCCAGTTCCTCTACTGCCTGGTGGGAAATAAGAGGTTTGTGACCATGGACCAGTGAAGCTGATATCATGCGCTTGAGGCAGGGAACTTGGCATGGTCCAGAAATCCGTCGGAAACTCATTCAAAATCCGTATTCACAGGTACAGAGATGAAATGCGACGCAGTGCCCCACGAGGACAAACTGTCAACTCAGTTTCCATCATAGATCGGTGCTCTCGGATTCTCTTCCCCGTCAGTTTCATCGTCCTCAATTTGGTTTACTGGGTGGGATACTCGCGATTCGCACCCGATGGCTGGCAGCGCGGACGTCGAACCTGAGTTCTGCATCCGGTCAGAGAGGATTGGAGCATATTTTGAGCCCGATAGGTTCTTGTGTCTATCCGAGAGATGTCAAATTCTGCGCTCCGAACCCAATGAAATCGTGCAATCGATCTTCGATGTCTGTTATCATGGCTTGTGGATTATGATGAATAAAAAAATGAATGAATTGAAATCTATGATAAGTTCTTTTCTGGACCGCTTCCAGTCAACGATTTTCTGGTCAATGAATTCAAGGGCGAGAGGTTACTCCGACAGAGTCGGCCTCGCGGGCAAGCGGGAGTAGACAGCGAAAATACATCGGCATACTGCATTCCCTCAAGACTTCTTTTGGAAACATTCCAGGGAATAGATGTTCCCTCTAAAATGCTAATCCCACAAAGGATGCAGGCGTCAAGTGATTCACGCTTTCCGTGGCAACTTCCAGTCAAGTCACGTCGAGCATTCATGGTCTCAATATCCACGCTTCAATATATTTTCTTGGCGTGGGCATCACACGCTCGATCGTTCATTAGCATCATTATGGATGCGCTCGGGTTTGTGACGAACGTCGTACGGTAAAGACATCCATCAAACTTGAGCGCAGAAGGTCCGCGTATTGCATATAAACGACCAGCCAAGACGCCGCGGCCAGAGCAGATGTGACCCCTCAACACCGGAAAAATTCACTCCCTTCAATATCGATGTTGATGAGGTCAAACCCGGGGACATCGTTTTCCGCCGTTGTAAGAAGCGCGAACGGAAAATGTCGACTTTAAATTCAATCGTCGGGAATAGATGTTTCCGATACGTTGAGGCATTGAATGGAATGAGAAATCGTGGAAATTGATAGATAGAAGTTCTGACTTCGCTGAAGACGACGAAATTTGATGCTGAAACTCGAGACAACCGCCACAGACGGGTTAGCCTGCCGTGAGTAAGTGAGGAATCGCATCATATGATCATCAGTTTTGTTGTAAGGAGAGCTGGTCTACATGGCCCCCTAAGGAGCGCTGCGTCGGAAGAAAAAAAAAGGGTAAAACTTTCTTTGTGTCGAAGAGAGTTCAAAATCCCGCTGTCTCCATGATTTCTTGCACGATATTCATTCGTACGAAGTTGGGAGCCACTGTGGGCAAACAGTTTTGATTGCGCTTCGTAGTCAGTTACGCTATGGCTGTTTCCCCCTCATGGAAAGAAAAGGGGCACGTTCCTCCTGAAGCAAAAGAGCGGTGGGCGTTTGGAAACATTTCGAATCTCTGCACAGCCATGCTCGTCTGCTATCGTCAGGGGAGAAGCAAACATCGTTGTTCAGATTATCGAATTTTCCTCAAGCAGCTGTCGCAGTGTTCCTGAGGTCAGAATCGTGTGTTTTTGAATTTTCGCTCCCTTTTTTTTCCATCCAGGACTCAAAAACTTCTAAGAGAAGGTGTCAAATGACGTTGCCTTTCGGCTATCTGCTGTTGTCCCACCACGGACACCCTCAAGGTTCGCCGCAATACATATTCAGACAGATCTCAGCAGTTTGTACACTTCGGACTCCCCAACTTGTGGGAGTCCTTCCCCAAAGGTGTCGTCCGGATGGGAAGAAATTGCAGGGAGGTGGAGAGACGAACGCTGTGTGATTCGGAACAATATTTCGCAGTTCGTGTGGATTAGATGCTCGCTAATCCAGTCGAATAGTTTCTTTGAGCCTACGTCGACGGGTTTGAAAGACATGGCTGTACAGGCTTACGAAAAGGATAAATGAATCTTTAGGGATTTGGTCTCGGTTCTATCTTGGGCGTATCTGCCATACGATACCGCGGACTGCGAGTCGAACAGAACTCGGCCGGAGTCACTAGTTCCGAAGCTGAAATGCTGGTGAGAACCCCTTGAATTCATCCAGTCGTCCTGTCAAACAATACAGTGTTGTGCGCCCGCGTGCTCATTCATCCCTCAACTCTGGTTGACACGTGGTGCCACTAGGATACGTTCAAGAATCACTTTGCCCTCATCGTTCGAGTTTATTGCAGCTCATCTTCATCTCCCTGATTGCACTCTTTGCGGTGTCCAGCGCGGATGTCGGCTGCCCTCGGGATGAATATCTCATTCCATTTGGCTGCCGTTGTCGGTCCCCTGGCCGGGTAGAGTGCACTGGTGTGCAGGACGCAAAGAAGTTCGAAATGATCATGGCAGCGTGTAATGGATACGAGCTGTTGGTGAGTCAGTCTCTCTCAGAGTCAGAAAAACTCGAACATGAATCCGAGAATCATATACAAACGTAATCCCGCTCGGATGGATAAGGGGAACTCTTTTCATTCCTCCAGGAATTTACTTTGATCAACGCTGAACTCGAATCGTTGCCGCCGACAACATTCCATTCCATCAACACGCTTGAGTTCGTGCTCAGCAAAAGTGTTCTCCAGTCGCTGACCATTCCAGCCGCGGGCAGCCGACTTTTCAGGGGTTCTGGCATCGAGAACTTAATCATTGACGATACGGATATTCACGATGGCGACATCAGCCAAATCGGGTGCGTTTTCTGTTGTTCAATGTCTATCCTTTATACATCATCCATGCTCTGAACTTGAAGATGAAAAGCGATTTTGGGCCATTTGGGAACTCGCAAGTGGAGTTGATATGAGGAGCCGATTTCCAAAAGGAGTCAAGTCCAATTTTGACGATTCTCGTTTTTTGATCAATATCGACTCAGACGCGTGTTCCGCATCGAATGCAAGCATCGGTTCGGAGCTATCTGCCCGTTATCTATGCTCAAAAACGACTTAAAATGAGATTNCAGCTTCTCAGCTACACCATAACGATAACGAAGTGCCACAAAACTGGACGATTTTCGGTGTAAAATCTCCGAAAACGCGTCCGTTAGGTGCATTTGGTATGCAATACCCTTCCTCGCAACCATATCCACCCCTCCCACAACTTTCACCTTCAACGGATCCCTAGTGTTCAAGATCATCGAGTCGGAAACGCCGGTGTCGACAAACGGACTTTCGTTTTTATAGGTGTAGATATCGACTCAGACGCGTGTTCCGCATCGAATGCAAGCATCGGTTCGGAGCTATCTGCCCGTTATTCATGCTCAAAAACCACTCGAAATGAGATTCATTTCCAAACCGGGTCAAGTTCAACGATAGTTTCTTCCTAAAAGGAGTCAAAACCACTAAATCTCCGGAGGATATTTTCTCACTTCACTGTAACGCGATGGAGATGCTAATTCAAATATTGAAAACAACGAATTTTTGTTCACGCGTTCGAAGAATGATTGATTTTAGAGCAGTGGTTCCCAATTACTGAGCCGCCGCGACCCACTATCTAGGTGTATGTTCGTCTACGACCCACCATGCAAGGGTAGGTAGGTCGCTCAGCAAGTTTCTATCCACGATTGAAGGGCCCATATCCGGATGGTCGTGATTTGATTCTCTCCAAAATCAAGATGATCGTTATAGGTGCCGGCCCCAGCACCGCGGCAGAAAGGAGGATTTAATTGTAAATGATGCGAACTTTAATGAATGCCTTATCACCTCAAAAAAAAAAAAGATGACTGTTATAGAAAGTCAAGCCCGCACATTGTCAGTTGCCGGAATTTTTCCTCTTCGTAATATTCCTCCACGGGAGCTAGCTGTCGATGTCGCTCATTTGACATGCTTCCCGAAAGAATTCTTGAGATGTTCTTTTATTGTGAGATCAGAGGATACTCACTGATCTAAACAATGGCTCAACGTCAACAAATATTTGTCACGAAGATATTCTTAACCTGTTTTCCGCGGTTTTCTCGGAAACTGAAAGAGTCGAATTGAGACGTTCCGGATCTGGGCTCTTCAATCTTCACCTTCTCCAACGTGACGAGGCTCCTCGAAGCCGTAGACCGCCGAACACCTTCCTGTTCAAAGTCTCAATCCCAGGACTCCAGGGATACATGCCACTCTCGGCATACATTGTTGGAGACGGCTTCTTGACTCCGCGCGACCCACTCGCGATTTCTTCGCGACCCACAAATGGGTCGCGACCCGCCTATTGGGAACCGCTGTTTTAGAGAGTACTCTATTCGTTAGAAATAACGAAATTCACCCATGGCTCTACAGTCCGGTGTGCCCGCGTTGGCGTTTCTTGAACCATCAATGCGAGCAGTCGTGATACGACACCAAAAAACGTCAATTTCGACTGATTTTCCAATGTTCATTTCCAAAAAGCGTTAAGTCCAAAAGACCTCATTGCTCTAGCCGCCTACACAGGACTCATTGATTTGCGAGTTAGCTCCCATTATTCTCACGATTCCGTCACCCATCGCATACCGAAGTTTCATCGTGATCCTGTGCATTAAGAGCATCCCAGTAGAAAAAGTCGATTATCTCGAAATCGGAAAAATGGACTTAACTCCGTTTGGAAATCAGCTCCTCATATGAATTACGTTGATATTAGCGAGGGTCGAAATAATCGAGGTTGTTATTGACATTCGAGACTTGATATTTGTATTCTAGATTGATATGATCGAGGCTGCGCTATATTTTAAATATCTCGACGCGATTCCAGGGATTTGAATGATTTGAAGCAACTCGTCATCAGGGACTATCCCAATAGAATATACCTGGAGCGTTTGATAAACCAGATCCGGAACAAAGAGGTGAAGGAGTTGATCCTCGAAAATCTCCCCAATCTCATCTGGAGAGGAGATGAAATCTCATCTCTGAACCATTTGATAACCCTTTCCCTATCCGGTTTGAACTTGATGAAAATCACGAGAGAAGATCTGCCAGAGAACGTGGATCATATCGAAAATCTGTGGTTGAAGTTAGTTTGGTTTCTCTCCACTTGGCGCCACTTATAGTCACACACATATTGAGGACATGAGCACCTTGAAAAAACTGATTTTTCTCTCTTATTCAGGGACAACAATCTGGATTCGCTTCCTGAAAATTTCCTGGAAGGAATGACGAATCTGAGGATGTTGGATCTCTCCTCAAACAAGTTCCAAACTCTCAAAGAAGACACGTTTGCGTCCTACAATCAGTTCATCGTGCTGCATGGTAATGTGGGAAATGATTCCTTGCGGTCGATCGATATCACTAATTCAGGGCCGAAAAACGGCATTTTGACCGATAGTAACGTTATCCACTGCGAACGCAGGTAACCCGTTCGTCTGCGATTGGCAACTCGATTGGCTCCGAGAACGATTGTTGAGCAACTCCTTGAAGATTATGACACCTCAACCCATAAAGTGCGAGGATGGTTCAAACCTCATCAGCTGGAATTTCAAAACTGGGGATTCCGATGAGTTAAACCGATGATGGTGAAATCTTAGGAAGCCCTTTCCGATGGTGAAGCTCTGAGTTTGCTAACCTTCATCCGCTTTTTATTCGAAATCCAGCGAAAATGTTATTTTTTTTTTGGATGAATCACATGAATAAACCTTGGAACTTCCCGCCGAATTTTCACTCACGATCGGAATTAACAGTTTCGTTATTCTGCGAATCCATAGTAGTGGTACCGCTGTAGAGTGAAAGAATGACTTTTCAAGCCGAGTTTGAAACATGTCAGACGCAATGTTTCCCGCCACGATGACCGTGGTGCCGAATGGATCCCTTGGCCCATGCCGCAGGGATGTCATTTCTAGCGGCACGGCACAGCCGAAGAGCCGCAGTGGCGTAGGCAGGGGAGAGGGGGGTGGGGGGCGGTCCGTCCCGGGCATCAAGGCTCCAGGTCTGGAAATCGGGGCAGCAAATCTTCAAAATGGGGCAGCAAATCTCCAAAATGGGGCAGCAAATCTTCAAAAGGGGGCAGCAAAGCAATTTGGGGCATCAGGTAGAGTGTCCGCCCTGCCGATACATTCGCTGACGTGAGCTCCCAGGACGTTAGGCACCATTACTTCACTCCCATACGGCATTGAGATCTTTGGAATCAACATTGCTGATCCGATTGAGATTCTCCAGGAGAGAGAGATAAGGGTTTTGGCTGGGAGAGCATGGACCCGGTATATTTCGAGATCTTGACATTCTCCCGTATGAAAGTGTTGTCTTAGGCATCTCCTTCCTTATCTTCAACATTATTACAAACTCCGCGCCGCCGGTTTGCACGCTCACAGTCATTAGAGGGAGTCGTTACGTCGCCTTGTCCCCGATAGACACTTTTACACCGGATCCGGATTCTCCATTCCAGTTATGGTGTGGACTCCGCTTCCAGGAGATGTTCGTAATAGTCGTCTGCCCAAGAGAGCGTTCAAAGCCGTCTTAAAGAAATACTACATTATTTGTACACAATCGCGAAAACTGTTACTCTTATTCAATTAATCTTGGCTGTGTCTGTACAGTTTTTGTAAACTACATAGTTATCTGATCCTTGCTTCCGGAAGCGAGCTACGGCTCTTGGCATTTTGTGCAATAAAAAAACTTGAATACTTGAATCACGACACCAGACTCCGGCGCGTTGTGTAACGGAGAAGCATCTTTTGAAGATCACAATAGGGCACAGGAAAAAAATTAAGGTGCCCCATAGTCGGGGAGAAAGTCACCGAAGCCTCCAGGATGCGGAATTACTTCTGAGAATCCTCTGGAAGTAGTGGCTCCTCTGCAAGTGGCTAGCTGCATCCTCCGGAGGATGCAACTAGCCACGAAGAAGTCAGAATCTTCCTTCTCCAACCATTGAATCCAAGTCAATCAACGCCGAAGTCAGAATGTGCTTGCCGACAACATTCGAGTTCATGAATCGTTTCGAGTTCGTGCTCAGCAATAATGCTTCCGTGAGGTTCCGATATCAAAAAGTTCATCGCGTCGTTACACTTGTCGTTTCCAGTGACAATCTAAGCCAATATGGAATGCCTTAGCTCAGAGGAATTAGTCGAGGATTCGCGAAAGGCGATATCACTTCAGCCAGTAAAGCAAAGAGGTGGACGTAGCGATCGAGATGAATTCGAAAGTTGTGAGTTCACATCTTTCATTCCGAATTCGGAACCCGTTTCTGGAGACGTCGCAGCGCTAGGAATATCACTGACTCGAACTATCCTTGCAATTTATCGTCGAATGAACCTGACCCAGAAATTTTCACAAAATCGAAGTCGGATCCAAGCTGTGCAGCCCGCAGCTAGACACTTTATATGTTAAATACGAGCGAGCGAGCAAGCAACCCATCATGGTAGCCATCGAAAAAACATCCCGCATGTGATGCGCATTGGGTGGCTGCTCGTCTTGCTGCCTCTCCACATCATGGCGATCAGCTTTCGGATCACTGAGACAACATGAAATTAGTCCGTCAATCTGGAACGTCAACACGAGCGAAGACAGGCTCCGGTCGTTAAGTTTCAATTGCAACCAAATGATTGGGTTGATCATCTCGATGATGGGCGCCGCTCAACCTCATGCGCGCTCGCTCGCTCGTCTGCCCGCTCGTGCGTCCGTCTATCCGTTTAACTGTCCGACCGATCGACCAACGGCTTGACGGCGCGTTCTTCCACTGGATCCCAAACAAATCGCGCGGACTGAACTAAGAACTACTAACAGTCGAGGAAAGAATGATCGAGATGCCTCTAGCGATGAGATAGTTTGGAAATACAAGATCCCAGCGTTCGCTGTTATGCGCTGACAATTATTCTCTAGTTTGCGATTTCGTTTCCGAATCCCGAACCTCGTCATCATCTGATGGAAATCTCGAGGAATCAAAGCTTACTTGAATTGAATCAGACGTTCCATCGACTCGCGCCATCGTCTTTGAAATACTCAATCCGGTGATTCTCGGTATCGAGGAACGGGTGTCGGACGAGAGAGAACCTTCGAAAATACTCCGCTAAACGTTTCGATCGGAGCCCCTAGCTAGGCTATCATTAAAAAAGCGTAGGATGACGTGAAACCACAATTATCGTAACACAGGTGTACGTACGCTCATATAGCCAGCCACTACTAGTTTCAGGACCTTGTCGGAGGACGTCGGAAGATGTGATGACTCCTCCGATCGAGATGTTCCACTTCATCGCGGCCATATGTGCAGAATAATTCGCAACAAGACGACCTTATTTTCAAATTCCGACTTCGAGGTGTAGACAGTTTCAGGGCATCGAGGAAGTTCGGCTTTGTTTTCTGAAGCCGTCGAAACACTGCATAGTCATAATAATTCTCTTTCTCTCTCTCGATCTGTTCAACCGGCTCTCGCAAATGACTGGCACCGCCTTTCCTTGATAAAATATAATGGTCCTTATATTAGCCATGATTAAGAAGCAGATTGATAAGCCGCTCCTTTATAAATGAGTTCACGCCTTCATCCAACACTCTCGTTCGTTAAAGTCATGATTGCAATGAAGCTTTCTGCGAATCCGATTCATGAATTGGAGCGACTTGATTCGACGGCCAAGGTATCCCCTCAGAACTGACGAACAGAGAATCTCGGTCCATTACCGGTAGGTTCCCGGTGCTCCATGGACAACTTCAGGAACAAGGATTCTCCAACACAGCATCGTGATCCTATTTGGTTGAATTTGTGTTCTGCAATATGAGATGGACAAAGACAAACTGCCAAGTTGGAAGATTCCATCTCACAAGAATTCGCTCGATCCTTCCCGTAGCCTGACTTTTTATCAACGATGAGGAGAACCCAGGCGATCATGATCACTTTTTGACTACTTATCAACCACACTGCAGACTGAACACTCTTATCATTTCCGCGGATCGGCCCGATGCCAGTAGTGCTAGTGCGCCTCGGTGAGCGATTTCGTTCAGGCCACGTACGACAATGCGAAGTTGTGTTATTCTATTCTCTCTCTCTCTCTCCCAGAGAAAGATTATTGAAAAGAATTTCTCAACTTATCGGTTACCTCGACTAGCCATCTATATTTCTCTTCAGTTATCTCGGAATGATAAATACCGAAACGACGTCGAGGGGCCTTCCCTACGATCATTCAGAACTCCCTTCGTCATATCTGCGAACAGTTAATCTATCCCTCAACTAATAACTCTGTTCGGTGGCTTAATCGATCGCCGTGTAGAATCGTACTGAACGTGAATTAATAAACTCTTTGCGAATGTCCCGAGCTCCCTCACTTCTTACGGTACCGTTGTTTCCAGTGTCTATACTCACATCAGGGGTCGTCGGCATTATGAAAGTCTCTCCGCAGACTTCGCTCGGGTAAGCTCAGTGGATCCTGGGAGGAGTCTAGAAATATTCCGACGATTCTCACTGGAGGGTAGCACAGCTGAAATTTCAAGCAATCACGACAAGAGTATCTGCAGCGAAGGAGAGCTTCACGAGGCCTCAACTTTCTCTGAGGGATTGTGGTCGTCTGATTGGATTCCGTTTGATGACTCTCGTACCGAGTCTGGCTTTCAGCTGCCATCGGTTTCATTTCGGTTCCCACTACAAACTGCTACGGAAGAGGAATATCACAATGGATGGAACTTGAAATGAAGCTGGCTTTTCCCAGATCGACTCGCGCGTATCCTGAGAGGAAGAGAGAAAAAAAAAGCCACATTGACGTTGAGATGAGTTCCTGACCGACTTGAAGACTTGAATTTTTCGTTTCGTTTGGTAAGTCTTCTTGCTGAATGCTCCTCACGAAGACTTCATCTTCGGCGCGCGCGCGCAGGGATGATGGCATTGTTGGATGTTAGACATCTGAAAGATCCATCCGTCGACTTGCTCGTGCTCGCGTCCGCGTACACGAGTTCTGTTTGTCTGTTGTAGTCATCCTGGTCGTTGTTGTGGCGGCGGCTGCTGTTGCTGATTGGAGCGATTTTTCTTCATTGCCGGGCAGAAAGATGATGAGGCAAGGCGATGACACCTCATCTATTGTGAAGTGTCTGCCGCAATGCGTCTTCGTCAACATCTTCAACTGGGTCTTCATCGAGTCGAGCGGGCGTGCGTGCGAGCGAGCGAGAAAGCGAAAGAACGAGTGATTCGACCAACAAGCCGACACGACGACTTCGACCGAATGCAGCAACCGGTCCTCGTCGCCGTCTTATGGGAATCGGAGGAAACACGAACGCGAGGCAAGCTACAACAACGAGCCAACCAGCCGGTGCCTTCATGATCGGTGAGGTGGTCCTCCGCCCTGTGCTCGCCGACCACGAGCCGTGATTATGATTCATTGCGTTACAGAGATAATTCCACCTATTAAAGAAACTCCGATCTTTTCGCAACGAGAAAATTTCCAATCAAGAAGAGGATAACGCACAAACATCCGAAGATGGAGCTTTCATCTCAGGAAAGTTTCGTTTTGTGGAAGATCTCTCGGTCGAGGTTCTCTGCCGACGCCCTGCGTGCTGACAACCCCGAGAATTTCCAAGTGGTCAGCATCTGTCGATGCGCTTAGACTCTTACTCTTCGAGGGGGATCGAGCGGCGTATCTCTTACTTCGTTCCTCAAATCTCGACGGATCCATGGCGTGAATTCGTGTCTGCGGAAGAGTGAAGGCCGGTCGTCATCTATCAAAAATCTGTTAGCTGTTCTCGGCTGATGAGGCTGCCGTCGCTCTATCGGTTCCGCTCATCGGAAGTTCAGCACCAAGTATATCTGTGCGAGTGTGTATGTATAAAATAAACGGCGTGGCCAACCCGTACTGCCGTCACTCAGGGCTGTCAATTCGTTGAATCGCTCTAGAGACCCCCAGAGGAGAAGCTTTGAGCGCTGTGACTGACGCCGAGCAAGCATTTGCTAACACCTACTTAGCAGATGATGCACCAACACACTGACTGACTGAGCTTCGCGGCCTAACTGACGCTTTAAACGTCACAACAGAAGAACCTTCGTCATCGAAAGCCGAGCGAAAGGCAGGGCAAGATTAAAATCCACTTATCGTCATGCGGAGACCTCCATCAACAAAAAAAAAAAACAACCGGGGAGACATCCGATGCCTTCTACTTTGCACACGATCAACGTTTTATTGGGGTTCGTTCAGCGTCGGCATTGAGTCTTCCTCGTTCGCATTCTTCGGTGCTACAAGAGCACGAATCCACTTAATTTCTGTCACATTTCGCGTGTTGTTGTGGTTGTTCACGCTTCTTCGTATCTGTTATAAAAAATAAAAAAAAGAGAATCGCTGGCTCGTCGCTCGGAACCCCCTCCGGCGTAGGATTCCGCGCAGCAAGCATTCCGCTAAACGGTCTCAGTAGTGAGCGAAGCCAAACCTCGGCGGTTACGACAAAAATCACAACAACACTTCTTTGACAAGTCGAGAAGTGTCCTTCGTACAGCGAACGCTCGCGGAACTGCCGGACGGCGCTCACTCACAGTGAGTGCCGTCCCTCCGTCCATCTGTAGTCGGTGCTGGTGGCGGTGGTAACGTTCATTGACGACGCTGCATGGCGTCGCATCGCTCGACATCGCACCGATTCGACGTTTGCAGCGGGAACCGCTTCACTCATTCAGACGCCGCTTGAAATCCAATGATTCTCACAAGACAACTCTCTCTTTCGATTCCAACAAATCCCTCTTGAAATGATTCAATCGCAGACACAGCAAGTGTAAAATCTGTAGCAAGTGCAGAAAAGTGTTCGTAGAGCTCGATTCGCCCTCGAAATGGAAAAGCACAAATAAATAGCGACACCGATCTTCATCCATCCATCCATCCATCCATTTCACATTGACTAACATTCGAGAATGACTGCAGCAACTTGTTCTTTTCGGTGAATCTCGAACTTTTCGGAATCTCTGTTGGAAATTTCCCAAAATGTTCGAATGAGAGAGAGAGGGAAAAAAACAGAGCAGTCATATAGAGAGAGAGCATGCAGGAACTACTCGAGGGCTTTAGGTCAGCTGGATATGAGCGTGAAGTATTCTCGATAAATTTTCCGCTCCAATCTGGCGCATTTAGAAGTGTGGATATCCGTAGGATTCGCTCGATAAAGCTCCTCGGCGATCGCCCCTCCGCTGAGTGATGCGTCTAATGATTGTTTTCAGCAGTAAAGCCGAAAAGTGCTCCGAGGAACCCTGCGGTTCGATCTTAGGGCAGCTCGCCAGCACCAACGGCAGCAGCAAAAACAGCGGGACATTAACAGTTCTTTGTGTAATGATTGGATTTACGCGACTATTCTTCTGAATCATTTGACTTCACCGAAGCAGGAGACGACGGCGAGATGTAAAACAAGAGTCGGCGGATGAGAATCGATCGAGATGTGAATGCAGATGAATGAATGAATGAATGAATGAATCGGTTCAGGTTCAAAAACGTAAGTGGCATCCGGAGCTGATTATTGAAATCAAAAATCGAAAAATTCACGCCTCTCATGTGATGTAACGACGCGTGGAGGGAGGCTTCGACACGAAAATCGGATCTGAATCGATGTTGGCTCCGCGTGGCCGCAGTTGACACAACGAGATGAATGGCGAATAGAAAATGTTAGTGTGATTCAAACGGGTGGTCTTCTCATCTTGACAACGGTGACCGTTGTGCACGACAAAACCCCGGGAGCAGGTAAAGAAACAGCTTCTATCTTCTATGATAACCATAACGAGCCAGCAGGGGCTGGCGAGAGGCTCGATGAACGCAGCACTACTTCGACTTGTGGATACGTTCTTTGACTGGCTTCGCTTCTCGTGAACTTCACACGACACGACGAAAATCATTTCTGTCAATTCGATCTCGAATACGCCGCTATGACATCAAATCAAACAGACGAGGTGAACATTCGTCTTGCTGTCGGACAGAGACGGTAGACCATCGAAGTCATCACTTCGGAAAACGGTGGGAAAAATAGAATCCCTCGTTCTCGACTTCTGAATCATAGTTTCGCTCATCCGAAGGGGTCACCGATCGTCGTTATTGAGCTTCGAAGAACGAGAATGAGAAGCAAAAGTTCTAGAGGAGGAAAAATGCCGTTTCGCTGTGAACTTAATAAGTTAAATTTATTGTGATCTTTGTATTCGTTCCATATTTACACTTCATTACTCTTTCTCTTGAATTGGAATGATCTCAAGTATCTATACTCGATATTTTTGTTTTCTTTTCTAGAAAGCCTCTGCTTGAAACTGCCGCCATCCTATGGTGGATTTGAAAAGTTATGGGTGTTCGCTGGATTCCATCGAAATTAGAAAAAGAATATACACTCATTATTAGCATCATCGTTGAGGGCGGATATAACTGGATGCAGTATCCTCTTGGTTCCCGTCGGCTCGAATCGTTCTCTCTAAATCTTCACTGTGATTAAGTCACAAAATTGAGAATGAAAGTGATCCGATAATCCTAGTTATTGCACTCGCCCCCCGGTTCCACGTCATGCACCTCAATCGGGCAGTTGATTTTTCCTTCTCTCGGGCAGCTAATGTTATAAAAGAAGATAGTTTCTGAATTGAATTTCCTCTTTGTCGATCTAGTTTCTGGTCGCGAACATGCCTTGAGCCGATTCAACGCATCCAGCTCTCGGACGAAGCGTTTGTTTTTGGATATTATTTTCAAACTAAATTTCCCGAAATCCTTTTCTTTGTTTGAACGAGTTGATAAGTTACTCTCGTATTGTCTCGGTTCCGCTTCAAAATTTAGTGCACACTTGATCTTTCTTCGTGACCTCGAGAGGTCACGTGACTAGGGTCACTTACTCCATGAAGAAGCGTTCCATTCACTTTCGCTTATATTAAAAACACTGCAACGGCTACTTAAACATCTTTGCACCATAGCCTGAATTTCAACGTAGATCATGGACGACATCATAGCAAGGGATGATGATATTCAGGCGGTAGGGCCGTAGCACCGGCAGCGGCCGCTAAACCTGTGAGTCCTGCTGCCGCGAAATCAAATCTGCAATCGGTAGAAATGGGAAATGTCAGCTTGCGCACTCTTCACATTTCTCGGTGGACTTGTTTCTGTGCCCGCAACATTCCGTGTGCAGAACTCACCTGAAGCCGGCTGACGGCAACGATGATTGGGCTGCGAGCTGAGTTGCCGTTGATGTTATGACATCTCCGGGCGCCGAAGACGCAAACGAAGCAACGGCTGTTTTCAATGAATCCATCGAAGAACCACCGAACAGGTGATGGATTGAGTGCTGTAATTGGAAGAGACGTTTTGAGAAATCTGCGCTGAAATTTCGAACGACTACTCCGGAACGTCTTCCTCGTACTCATTGAACCACGAACGAATCGACTTCTGGAAGCATAATATCTCGTACAGTGTACCGGACGCGCAATAAATCAAGCCCACCAGTTGAATAGACGCAGTAGAAGATAACGTGAACGAGAAAACGGTTCTTTTCGGGGACGCTCCTGAGTTAACCCGACGCCTAATTGAATGTCATGTTGGAGAATCGTTAAGATAGATTGATTTCAGGGCAGCTTTCAAGCGCAGGTGGAGCACCAGAAAACTATGGATCCGTGTTCTGAAGCTTTTCTCTCGTTTATTATTTTTTCTTCTTTCTGCCTGGGGTTTCAATCCGAAGTACATTTGCTTCTCAATTTGAAACTGCGGGCGTCGTGATCGCCGTCGTGCCGGCTCCATTACCTTGTAACTTGTGTTTCTGCGTTTGATTCTCGAGTCCCCGCTCGGATAGTTCGTGCTCTGCTCTTCGAATGATTCAAATTCAGAATGAGTTGCGCAGATATGGAACTCATATGGAGGTGAATAATTAGGTAGAGGGAAAACGGGAATGGATCCGTTCCAGAGACGGGAGAGGGAGATTTCGGAAACAATAATTCCAGTCACGATGACACGAATGTCCATGGCTTCCGAATCTGAAGTCCTCGATTCCAGGTCGCATCGAATTTGTCCCGGCTCTTTTTCGATTTAATAATTATTCCATCAAAATCCCTCCCTACGAAGGCAATCAAATTTAGGCATAATTTGGTCACGCTCGCAGCCTGTGCATAAGCATGATCGGAGTCGAAGCATCGAACATTCACGGTCATCGACGGCTCCGTTTCGTGGATGTGCTTTTCCATTGAAACGCATAAAAAATCATCACAGAAAACATCAAGATCGAATATCGTTGATGAGAAAAAAGACACACCCAATTAATAGGAGCCGTCGTCGATGCGGTCCGAAGTCTCAAACGCACAGACATTTATGGCCCCTCGGAAAGTGAACTGTCGGGCGTCTATTAGCGACTCGGTCCTCTTGGCCGACGCGATCTGGAACGTTTGGCTATTCAGCAGATTGTGGACGTTTGGATCGCGTCACCTCGAAAATGTTTTCCGAACAAAAACAGGAACCGCCTCGACTCGAGTACAGAGCGCCCGGTCTTTCGATGTTCTAGCGGCCTGAGAGCCGAAAATTTTCTGTTCTCGTTCACTGAGTACGCGCTTCGAACATAAAACAAGAAACGTCTCGATTCTCGCTTTTGTAATTAAAGCTTCTTGTTATGGCGCGTCTCGATTTCGTTTAGAAGTTTAGCTTCTCGGTCTGTCTGTCTGTCTCCTCTCCGCTGCTCAGAACACTTCTGCATCCTTCTTCTCATCTGTGTTTCGCTTTTAATTCCTTGTAGATTTCTTCTCTCGAAGGGATGAACCGGTCACGATTCTTTCGAGTCGTTTTCGAATTCTGCTACGTTTTATGAAGCCAAGCGACAGCGGCGGCTGCAGGAGCAGCACACCAGGATGAGGAGCAAATAGACGAGCTGTTTCAAGCCAAACTAAGTTGACGCGTTGAGGAGCCCAGACGCAAAAGTTGAAGGCGCCAAGCTCACCATTGAGCAATCGCCGAGTTTTCCGCGTCTTAATCTTTTCGTAAAGCTCCGCGTGCTTTCTGCCTTCGTAGATTAGAACGACCACTTCGAACTGTACGCGGACGATCCGTCAAAAACTCTCGAAACCAACCGGGGAATTGTAAAAATGGGATCCGCGTCTTCTTTTTATTATTTTTATTATTATCATTTTTTTAAATAACTCCGCTCGTGTACAACCGGTAGCTTGCTGGAAATGTTTGGTTGCGAGAAGCCGTACACGTGATTTTCTGAGATACAAGATGATTCGTGATATTCTTGACGAGCGACGCAGCCCTCACTGTGCAACACGACCAGCACACGCATCGTGAGAAGAGAACGACTATTCTATCGAAGGCGTCGCGATTTATGAAGATATTGTACACCCGAACGGAATCCGAAATGTTCAACAAGGAAAACCCGGACACTTCCTCAAACTAGAATGTGGAAGTCCCTGATTTGCGGAATCGAATCCAGACCAGCTGCGAGCAATATTTCACGATCTCGTGATGATGATGATGATGAATTTTTTGCGGCTTCATTTCGAGATTTGATTCTCAAATTCCAAAGGACTTCGGTCGAGGAGTGATTTGATTTCTGATTTAGTGGAGGGAACACGGTATCGACAAATGTACATACCTTGGTGTATTGCTGGGTTTGCTGGTGGTAGTGATGGCTGAAGCCTTGAAGCATCTTGAGCGTGTCCGATGTCGCCGAGCCCTGGACGAGATCATTCACTGCAGTATGCAAGTCTGTCGTCGGTTCCGGGGACAGACACGAGTTGTCCGACTCTTCCTCATCGTCTTCCGGGTCTGCGTTCGAAATTCCCCCTGATGAGCCACTTTTCGTGGGTTTGTCCGCTTGACTGTCTCGCCTGCAAACAAAATAAATGTCGCTCAGCTCGAATCCTCTCTAGACTTTGTCATCACTTTGTTCCACTTCCCTCCATGCTTGGACCCTCAACGAAGAAACTTTCGATTATCTTCAAGGAAAGACGTTGAGCTCAACGTGATTGTTTTTCCAGTTCGGGAACCCGGATCTTTTTCCCTAGTCACGCGTGGTTGGGACGAAAAGCTCCACCGAGAACTCCCCGGGCCGGCGCTTGCGATTCAAAACTGTTCCCAATTTCGACGAGTCTGACTTCGGAGGAGAAACCGTGGTTCTCGATAGTTTTCTGAGTTCCAAGGCCACAATAACGTTATCGAAGTTTCTGTTATCATATTATCCTTGCCTAGTTCACTCAATCTGACTGAATCTCTGATGGCTGTCATAAGTAAGAGTGTCTTCTCGTGGAAGAGCGAGCCAGCGATGTCGAGATACCCAGATCTCTTGGTTCGAGTCGCATGGAGCTGTTTCGTGACGCGCAGCACTTCCATTATGTAAGGTGGAGTCTTGGTGGGGCAGAAGCAGGATGAGCATACCGGTCGGTGGGTCGCTCGCTCGCTTCAGCCCGGCCTCAGCTCAAACCTCGGCAGCATCGGTCTGGAGCTGGGGTGCCTTACACTTAATAGTCTATTATGACGCGACCTCAGCTAACCCGGCCATTTCTTCACCGTCTGTGCTACGAACATACATAGTGCGAGCTCCAGCCGGCTAGGCAAGCTCACATACATTATCACCGACTAGCCGGACTGCTCAGAAACCGGCGATCGAAATAATTGTTGTTGTTGTCATTTCATTTATTGGGTTTTCGCGGGAAACGCACCTCTTTGAACAGAGTGGGATCGGTGAAAAATTTTCCCAGGTCGGACAGGGCGATGGCGGCGCTTGATTCGGAATAGTTTACAGCAACGCTGGATTGCGGCATGCCCCGCGCTGCATGCTCTCGTGTTTCGCCACGTCAGCTCCGCCGTCACCGTAACTCGATCCACCGCTAGGTTGAACGAGAAAATGAACGATAGAGAGCTAGACATAGAGTGGCCAAAGCGAAAATGCCGTAGCGGATCCTGCCTCACCGTGGTGGTGGTTGTCGTCGTCGTCGGTCGCTTGGCCGCCCGCCTGCCCGCCTGCCTGCCTAAAGCAAATACGTGCTCACAAATAGGCTGGCAGCAAGCGAGCGAAGGAAGAAGCCATCGTCTCGTCGTCACAGAGAAGCAGCGGCAGCGACAGCAGCAGAGTCTGGGAATCTGAGACGATGAATCTTGGCGTTGAAAGCACTTTGCCCGCTTAGCACATCGAGCAGCTCACCACACAACAAATCGCATTAAAACCTCGGCTGCACCTCGTCCACGCAGCGCATCGTGAATCGAGGAATCTCGAGATTTCCAATCGTCTCCGGGCGTTTCCATTCAGATAGAAATCCCGAGGGGAAAAAAAAGAACACTTTTTGTTTCTTCTGTTGATCTCTCTCACTCTGTCTCATGCTCGCGACGAAAATTCAAGAAACTCGATTCGCTTCTTAGCCGACGCCGCCATCTCCGTCGAATCGATATCATGAGCGTCGAATCCGACTCCGAATCGTCGTCGTGTATATTTGGACAAAGACTGAAAGCACCGACTTCCAACAACAGAACTCATGAGAACGGTAATGTTGTTGTTGATGATGATAGAGGCGGTTGTTTGATGGAATCACGGGACGTCAGATATTCGATACGTCGCTCTCTCGTAGCGGCTGGAATTCCATCCGACGGATATCCGAGGCAGAAATGAAATACTTGACTAACAGCGGCGGCGGCGGCTGACGGCGACTTCTAGTCGGCGGTTAATATTTCGCATCGACTGGATCATACTTGATTCACATTCATAAACCGTCATCCGACCATTTCGCAAGGTGAGGCAGGCTGGCCGGCCTGTCGACCGACCGACATCACAGAACAGAGAACAAGTAACCGAGCGAGCGGCGAGGCAAACAATAGATCCTTGGCTCGGAAGTTCTTCCAGCCGGTTGAATTCGAATCGGGACCGACTTATCGCAGTAAAAACTGAAAGTTCGTTGATCTTCATGAAAATGTAGAGTATTTGAGTGTTCACTACACTTCGGCTTCGGAGACAGCGGTCGCCGGCACGGGGGTTTCCATAGTTCTACACGAAAATCAAGGAATCTATGTTGCAGCGAGCAAAAGCGCCGAGTTTCGAATGGGATTCGAGATTCGGCGGCGGGGGAAGTGTTCACCCTACGTCGGTCGGCTGAAAACCCAACGCAGCAAAGTGGAAAGAAAATCAACGAGCAATTCGCTGACATTGAATCCTCGAAGCGTGAAGTCTCTATCTTGTTCTCGCTCATCGAAATCTCCTCGTCGTTCCTTCCCCTCTCCCAAAATCCCGAACCCAAAGTAGATGTTATCTCAAGTGCAAGCTGTCAGCAAAAGAGCGACCGTGAGGAAGCAAGCGACGAGCCGGCCACTTATCAGACCTCAAACTAAGCTCACCGGCCATATGGGTGCCGGTATTCGAACAGACGAGGCCACATGAGTTCGATGCACGACCTCCAACATTTCGGAGGACTTTGGGTTTTCCGTTAAGCTCGACGTCGCGATTTCGTGTTTGAGGTATTTGGAGTCTGTTTCCAGATCTCAAGATACGGCGCGGCGACTTTCCGAGAGTCCGCTTGCAGCTGAAGCGTGCGGTTACGTGAGACCGTAACGTTAGATGTGCGGTCGGAGTTGGTCAACGAGTAATGAAACCGATCTCGTGATTCAATCGACTCGATGAATAGATTAAGTTGCATGACGAAACGAACGATATTGCGCGCGCAGTGCTCGACCTGGCGTCCATTCCGAGATCAGAATCGAGCTACTACGCAAGCGGACGTTATCAGATGCAGAAAAAGAAATCAACAGCCCAAGAGCTCTACACTACCACAACGGAATGGTGACGGCAGTACTGGTGGTTGTTGCCGCCGCCGCCGCCGCCACCGCCGCTGCCGGCAAAGATGGTTTGCGCATGCGCCAACACAAAGTCTCTTTGGCGAACTTGGGGAGGTCTTTTCGCTACGGCCGCGACTCATCATAATAACAAAAGTTGTAGGAAAGCAGAGCCAGCTGCAGCAACGGAAATGTTTTTTCAAAACCGAAGAGAACAGATTCCGGCCCCGCCTAAGAACCGTCAGCGACGAAATGAGAATCACAAACCGAAAATCAAATCAAACGATGTGGCCACATACATAAATCGACTCGGAGCATCGAAATATCAGAACGACGATATGGACACAGATTGTCGAGAGTGAGAGACGAAAATGAGAGCTTATCGAAAACAGATCCGCGAGAATCGCCTCTCCTCGAACTCAACACACGAACACCGGTCGGATGACAGCCTTCTTGCGTGTCAGCGTCAGGTCTGTTCCTAGACATGGACAACAACTTCTAGAATAAGCAGCGTCATCACTTGCGAACCGGAGCCAGGCGAGCGCGGTGGTGGCAGTCCACCGAAACCGAATTGAATCCAGGTTGAATTCCGGCGTCTGAGGCGTGCAGCCGTTCCGGTGTGCCGCATTTTTTTTTCTCTTTCATTTCCATTTCTCTGCCCAATTCGTTTACCGTCTGACAAGCGACCACACCACACAACACCCTTTAGTAGCCGTGAAGCAGTCGCTCGCTCGCCCGCTCGCTTTAATGGGTGGCTGGAGTGAGTAAGTGACCGACCGACCGACAGTCAGTCAGTGCGAACCAATGTCAAGAAGTGAAATAAGTATCTGATTTATTTCCAACTGCTGAGTAGGCGTCAGAAAGCATTCGACTGATGAACTGCAGTCTACCACGAGTCAGATTCGAACGAACGAACGCACCGACAAACAGATAGACAAATAAATTGACTGTTGAATTCGCGGCGAAAAGAAGTCATTCATTCGCACGTAGTGTCGCAGCTCCCCTGACGTGTTTCGCTCACTCTACAAGGTCGCGGATCTCATTTTCTTCCGCAGCCCGTTCAAGAAAGCGAAGAAAACAAATTGGCCCGAGTCCACAGCACCCAATGCGTCCGCTGGAGCAACCTGTTAGTTCAGACTCAAAATCACACGGTCCGAGCTGTCCGAATGAATGAACTTATCGATGGACTTTGACGCGGTGGTTGTACCATTCGAGATGGTGGAGGAGCCCCAGGAACCCCAGTAGCTGCCACCGTCAACAGCACCTCATCATCGTCATCTGAAGTCAATTTCCGCCAAATTAGCCGGCAATTACCGGGTGTCGCGCTATTAGTTGCCTGCTGCCGGCGGAGATGTTTAAAGACGTTGTTCCGTCGGTCGTTCGCCGGCCGCTTGTTCTCTCAATCGCTGAAAACTAACACTCGCTCCCTAACTCACATAAGATCCACAAACCCGAGACTCGCCAGACCCCTTGTGTCTCTTAATCAAACGCAGTCGCTAATTTCTTCGCTCACATTAAACACCTCACCTGTCGGCTTGTGTCTCACCGAGTTTAAAGTCAAAATGGCGCGGCTAATTTCGAGTTTGGTTCGTTGATTCGTGAACGAAGATCTCGGAATTAGGAGGAGCTGATGGCAAAATGAACTTGGCAGCGGCAGACGAAACGACTTCGCGGATTGTCACCGCAGCGATGAATGAGCGAAACAGCTACAGCAAAGAAAAGCAAAATTGAAAAATGATTTTCACCGGATCGACTCGTCGAGACACGCGGTCTCTGTCAATTACCCGGTCAGCTGTATGGCAGGCTTGCCAGCGACCGTTCGTCAGTCATTTCGTGTCAAACTCCGTTGGCAATTAGTGTCGTGTCTTAATTTCGTTCGCTACTCCCCGCAGGCAGACGCAGGAGTAACGTGTTGCGTTGCCAGTTGAGCATTCTCCCCGACTCGGTTCCCAACCTCTTCCGCGCTCCTGTTTTGCTGCTTGTTCCATAATTGATATTTCGAACGCTCTGTAAGCGCTTCTGTTTTCTCTTCTTCGCTCGCTCGCCCGTTCGTTCGTTCGTTCGTTTTCGCCTTCTCTGTGATCCCATTTGAACTCCATTTGGTTTTGGTGGTCGTTCATTTAGTTCCACACTTCATTTTTCTTCTTTCGACTTCAGCAACAGTGAATCTGGCAAAAGGTACTGAAGTGCCCCGTCAAATTGTCCGCCGGCCGCAGCAGCAATCAGAACGAGTGTCAACCTATCACATATATCAAATCTCAATCACGAACCTCTCCATTACCGAAGACTCTGCGGAATTTTCCGTTAGTCATTTCCCGCTCCTTTCATCTTGATTCTCGCGAGATTCCTCAAAATTTCACTTTCTGTCCATCCCCGAGGAATTGTAGACGACCGAATTTTCTAGTCGCCTTTGTCCCTCCGAAAGCTCTCAGTGTCGGCGAGTCCCGGGGAGTAGAGCTTGTCGAAACCATTTATTGTTCGTTGTTTGTGTCTATGGGAGTGAGTGCAAGAGTGTCTCGGGTATATCACAGCCGATTCCGATGCTCTCTCACCCCCAACGAGTAGAGAGAGCGAGCCTCATCCGACAATGGCACTTCACTACACAGTTCGACATGGTGAAGCCACTTGGCGACCTCACCGTTGGCGATGTCTTTGAATAAACTGTTTGCGCCGATCCCCTTTTCATGGTTCGATCTACATGAGCAGCTCTCTCCGACGACCAACCGATGGATCGGGTTAGCGAACAGAACCAACCTCGGGTGCCACTTCAAGACAACCGTCCTCCAAGGAGTTCGGGAAAAGCTTGGACTCGAGCTGGAAGTAGGCGGATCTCTTATTCCAGTCGCTAAGCCGCAGGTACGGCGAGCTTTCTCCGTAGTTTTCAGGATCGTGATCGGACGTCATCTCTTGTTGAACGAAAACGAGCTTTTGTCGCAGCAGCGGTCGTCCTCTCAGCGCACTCTCTGACTGGCAGCAGTCATGCAGGCCGGCCACACAGCGGACAGACAGGCAAGCAAGCAAACGCATCGCCACCACAACAACAGCCAGTCAGTAAAGCACAATGCAGCAACGGAAGCAGCAGCACCATGAGTTGGATAGCGAAGAAGAGAACAAGAACAAACCAACGAGCCAGCCAGCCTTCTGAACAAGCGACCATGCAGGCAGTTGTCGCTGCTGCTCACCCCTCCTAACTCCTGGTGGTACGAGATGGCTAATTTCAAGCTTTTTAGTCAAACGACATCGAGCGAACCAAAGAGACGGATGGACAGATCCAGACAGACACAAACGAGCGACCGAATCGCGAACAGCTTGGATGTCGGACGGATTGCGCCGAGGAATCCGGGGCTTTGATTAAATCTTTGGAAATCGCCGAAGTGATGTTGTTGTATCGCCACGATGATTCGGATTGAGTTTTCTAAACACTCGAGAAGAGCCTGCTGTTGCCTCCGACCGACGGTACCCCATGCGAAGACGACGTAAGGAACGCGTTTAGTTACCTCCTACGAAGAAGACGGAATTGTCAATCGTACAGCATGTCGCCAAATCCGCGTTCGTACGACGAGGTTCGAACGCGAATCGTTTCGAAGAGCAATCGTAACCCTTGCCCTTAGATCCGCCTTCGAATGTCGCCGGGCTTGTCTTACGACTACGACGACATACGGGCTTCCATTTCTTGTTTTTTAACAACTTTCTTCTCGTCGGTTTAACGTTTGTCAAGCCGACTCAAGGCGGGGGATTCGACTCTGCCGTGAATCACTGCGCGAACACGAGCCTAGAGTTTTCGTTCAAAACTATCATTTAATAGTCGACACGCGAAATCCCATCAAAACGCAGCATCAAGTCAACCTGGCGCCCAACTTGCAGGGACACTTAAAGGAGTTGGGATCCGTCCCTTCGCCTCCGCCGGAGACCTGAGAGACTTTGATTCTTGAAAGTCGAGTGCTCGATACATCGTGGAATTTATATTGAACGACATTTAGTCAACAGTTTGTGGGAAAACTGAGAAACAACGACAAAGATCATCCAGAGCTACAAGCAAAACATGGAAAGAGAGATCACGACTGGAAAGCTCTGCGTAAAACTCGTAAATTCTCGCTGAAACTCGACACATGAGTAAACAATGTAACGAGTATTGCAGATTCCGGGGGGATGGGCATTTGGCACTTGACATTCAGACACAGTCTTCTATTCGTAATTCTATGTTCTGAGTAATTTGAGCGCCGTTGTTCTCTTTGATTGAAAGCTTTCGAGTCGGGCGGGTGCGCGACTTTCTCTCTCGGTTGGTCATAAAACGCCTCTTCACTTCCAGCTAGAACGACGAAGAGCTCACAAACCCGGGATCCCGGCGAACATCATGACGCCGGAAACTCCGAGATCACTTGAGCAGAGCGAAGATCTCCAACTTGTCGGCGATTCCGCAACGAGACGCGAAAACCTCGAAAACTGCCTAGTGGGAAGACTTCATTTGAAATGGGCGCATTCAAAGTTTACGACGACGAGGCTCATTAACGGTGGGAAACTGCAGATGGTCCTCCGTTATGCGCGCTCAGGCTCCGAGAGATCATAATGGTATGTATGGTCCAAGCAGCCGCGCAGTGGCAAGCGATTTTATTCAGTCGTTGAGTCTCCGATGTTCCCGTTGGGTTCTGTTCAAAGGAACCTCAGGCTCTGAACTGTATCCGCCAAGCTGAATGATCTACGCAGCGGAGGAGAGAGTTGTCTTCTTTGGAATAAATCTTCGAAGAGATTCTCGTTTCTCAGGAATTTTCTCTCCGTCGAGGGTAGCATGTATCCCGTTTTGTTGCCAGCCTCTATTGCCGAGCATTTGATCTCGAATCTCCAGTTTTTTTTTCCGTTCTCTTCGTAAACACAAAAGACAGGAGGAAGAAAAAACTTATAGATTGAAGAACTCTGGCGCCTCTCGAATTCCAGACAGTTATCGCTCGTTCGTGAGTCGAAAAACTCCGCGAAACTCAAGAAGCTCACGGAATGCCAGCAGACAAACGTGCTCGCCCGCACAAAGATCCGATACTTTGGTCGGCCACCTCTATCCGACCGTCTATACGTCGCACGGATCCTCGTTCGCTCTCGACAGTCAGCGATCTTTTTTGTTTTTCACTTTGGGCTCCAAGGGTGCAGAGAGATGGAAACAGAGTAGGGTTGGGGAGGGGTTCGAGGCCGTTGCCGTCGTGGTGCTGCGATTTATGACACTTCCACCCTACGCACTCCCGGATAGGGAAAACCCGACGGCACGCAGTTGATTCAGCTTGCATACCTGCTGGTCCGTCACTCAACTCTCGCCGGCATCGCCGCCTCTGGACTCAATCTAGTATTTATGAAACGTTTCATCGACTTTCTGAGACACTGTTTAACTTTGGCGGCCTCTGAACGTGAATCTAGAAGTGATGATGATGATGGTAGCGGGCGCGGCATCGATCGCTGTGACGACGATGATGATGGAAACTCGCGTTGTATAAAAGCAAGACGATTCGAACAGATGGATTTATACGACGACGAGAAGCGTCACGCGGAAGCTCTTCGGCAGAACGATTTAATAGCGATCGAACGTCCTCTGATACAGCACAAATATTTGCTATTAAAAACGTCGAATCGCACAGCGTGAGGTGTGAGGAAGGGGCCTTGCTGTTTAGAAAATACTGACGGATTAACCTGACTCAACGGACAGCGAGCGAGCGGCCGGCCGGCCGGCCAACGTCGGTCGTCGTACGATGGATCCGAATGGTTGTCGGCGGCACCACCAGCCTCGGCAGCGGCTCAATCAGTGGAGGAATTTCATTATTCCTGGCTGACGATGTCGACAAGATACAATTTCCTTTCTACAACAACAACAACGGCATCAGCCGCCGCCGCCGCCGCTACAGAGTAAAATAGAAGAGTTTCAGGAACGACGACCAAGAATAAAGCTAAAGAGGGCGCAGCCCATAGGTTTGGTGGAGCGGCCTGATATAAAGTTCGATTAACGCGATCGCCAATTACTACGTCGAGCGAAAATTCGAGAAGACCACGAGACTGCTCTTGTGGCTCTATGAACGCGGATGGACGAGAGAAAGTCAAAGGAAAGCTCATGTTCGGCCCGTGCGTGTTACACTCGACATGCCTTAGATGGGAGCGATCGCCCTCTTCGGCTGACTTAGAATCCACTCTCGTGGAAGCTTAAATCATCGATTCCAAGGTCCACTGTCGGAGAGCGGCGGCGTACACCGATCGAAGCAGTCAGAAATCGACGCTCCACATACCTAGCTGGAGTCTGTACCAGCGTGCGATACAGGACAATAAGTGGTCCGAGAGCGGCGCAAGAGATGAGTTGCTCTCATCCGAGTCGAGTTACCCTCGAGGATTATAATTACAAGTCAAAAATAATCATATTAAGTATTCGGACTAATTGCTTTCGGAGGAAGTTTTCGGAACAATCGAATGTGTTTTCCAATTCCAGAAAGATCCTTGTGAATGCGAACAAGGAGAACGTTTATGACGACAGCAGAAAATAAGCTTTGCACCCGAGGGACTGAGCTTTCTCATTCGGATTGCGCACTTTCGAATCAAGAGAGGATCGAATCGAGGGCACTGCGTAATGGAACTGGACATCCAGCCGCTAGTTTCAACCACCTTGCTTGGACCGCAACCGCCCGAAACTCATCCTTTGTCACAGTGGGACTTGAGGATGAGCCCACCGTGGTCCTGATTCGATCGGAGAGCGAGAGCAATATCTTGGAATCATCGCAACAGCTTGGCATTCGAAACAGCGCGTAAAAAGTGGAAACTTCTCGGATTTCCGAAACCTGTCGGGGGTTGAGGGTCTGCAAACAGAGGGAAAAAGAATGAAAATTCACTTACCCGTCTTTTGTCTCAGCGGCCCGGTCTCTTTGGCGTCGATTTTTGAACCAGTTTGAAACTTGTGTAGTAGTTAGTCCTGTTCCTTCGGCGAGTTCACGTTTTTCTCTCGGCGAAGGATACGGATTGTGAGCATACCAATCTCTCAGGATGGTTCGAGACTTCTCCTTGAAGCAATAGCTGGTCTCATCTCCGTCCCAGATCGTACGAGGCAAGGGGAACTTCCTGCGGATTCTGTATCTTCCCACAGCACCCAGAGGTCTGCCTCGGATCCTTTCGGCCTCGATGTAGTGCGCTTTGAGCCAGAGCGCCTGGAGTTTGGGATGAGCGGACGGCGCGAAGGCGTGCGATTCAAGGATTTTGTACAAATCCTTGAAGTTACCCCGATGGAACGCGACGAGCGCCTTCGCTTTGAGGACTGATTCGTTCTTTTGCAATGTTTCCAATGCGGGTAGAGACCATAGGAATCGAGCTAACCGTTCGACATCGCCAGACTGTTGAAGCACTTCACAAACGCACGCAACTTGTTCCTGGGTGAAGCCGAACGCTGGAAGAACGGGAGCTGGGGTGATGGTGAGGTTTCCAGTCAGAGTCGACTGGCTGAGATCCGTCGGTGGCGTGTTCGTCATGTTCGTCCGTGTTAGGGGCTAGCTAGCCTAAGTTGTTGGCTGGCTCGATGGCCGGCTGGCTGGCCGGCCGGCTCTCTGTACGAGAAAAGCAACAACGTTGTTTCACAGTTGGTCCGTTCGTTCCCCTTTCGAGGTCGTCTTCGTCCTCGCTGTTGCTCGACGAGACTGTGGCCGACCGATAGCGATCGGAAGATGCTATCGCAGGGATTGCGCACAATACCGGCTACAATACCGGCTGCAGGAGCTAACACATGTTCTCGTCTCTTTGGTCCTTTTCGACCCCCGTCGTTGAACTTTTTGTCGTGGACCGTCGTTGATATTTTCCGCTCTCGTTATCCAACTCTCCGGAGTGGATCTCGGAAAGCCTGACACAGATTTGTCTCGTGGAACTTCAACTCGGTCCCACCACCTCACTCAAAAGCGGCAGCGAAAACGAACTATGACGACTACTGCTGCTGCTGCTGCCACAAGACAAGGACGAGTGCCATCGTTGGAAACATCGGTTGTTGGTTGGGTAAGTGGATGGATGAGGCTTTCGATCAATGGTTCGATTGATTGGACTCGCTCGACGAATTAGTCCCAATCAACTTGAAGTTTTCAGACTCCACGTTAGAACGGATGGACAAACGAAGCGACGTTAGAAGGAACGGACGGACGGACTAGCTGCTGTGGTAATCCAAGACGACGTGAAACCAAACACCACTGTACACAACTAAAAGACGCACTAGCAGCAGCCTTCTTCTGTTCGCTGTGCCTCGAGCCGTTCAGCACTCGCGCTAGGCGGGGCCTCGAACGGGCGGGATTTGCTTCACAACGGGCGGACCATGTGGCGCTGCCGTCGAATTCAGCAACAACGATTGCCGCCGCCGCTGCGGCTGCCACAGCAGCAGCAACAACAACGACAACGACGTCAACATTACGAAGCGGACGGATCCCCGGAAAAAGAAGAAAGTCTCCACAGTGAGAAATCGGAGAAATTATCGATCCGGCGGGCCATACAGCTCCGTCGTTTTCGTGTCGCTGTTCCTTCGGCACGCTCGCCGAATTTCTGCTTCATTTTTCTGACTGAGGCGGCAGCTTCCCGCGTTCGTTGCTTTTCGAGCGGAGTCGGATAAATGTCCAACATTCTGGTTAATATCCAGATAATGATCCTGGTAGCGCTATTCAGGAGATGTTTCCGCCGATTAATTGTGGAACGTATCGAAGACGGCTCTCATCACGACCTGAGATGAATAATTCTCCTCCGAGTCGATCGATATCCACCGAAAGAGAATCCACGGATGCGACGAGACTCCCAAACAGAGCTAGAAACTAAACGATGTGACGACATACTCCTTGGAAATGAAATCAGGAAGACGAAACGAATGGATTGTTGCGAGATGCAACGCTTTCGGGTTCCCCTGGACCCTTTCACGAAGGGGTTGTTGTTCGAGCCGTCGAAAAGGCCTCGCCCGACGTTCACATGGCCGAAAGTTCAGATTCCCGAGACTCGGAGAGCAGTGAATTGGAGTCACTGTGGCTTTGTCATCTCTGAGAGACTTTTCGTTGCTGAGCGCTGTTGTTCCGGAGCTTCGTAATATAAAACGAGCCGAGTCCGATACAATGCTCGGACTATTTGAGTACAGCAAACTTTCGCGGAGCTCGTTGAAAAGTCGAACACAAAAGAACGGAGTCAGTCAAGAAAGTGGGCAGGTATCGAAGGGAAGACACATGAAAGCCGTGTTGTCAGCTTGCTGTGCTTCAATGCAAATCTCAATGGTGGCGCCAAGACCAGTCCGCCCCGTCTGAGTGGAGTGAAGTGGACTAAAGTCGAGTCACTTCACGCCTCGGGGTTAATTTATGAACGAACGAATCAACCAACTGAGCTTCGAGTCCTCGGTGAGAGATACCAGACCTCGGCTAAGCTGCACCAGCGGCCTCAACGGCGCGGCGGCGGCGCAGGGTTACAAAGCACAGGCGGAGAAGTGTTGCAGACGCGTTGAGTGCAATGTTATACCCTACTGATCGGAGGGTGTCGCTTGCAAGCGTTTTAATCGGGGAACTCTCCCACCCCAGAGTGGAACTATTTATTATTTTACACGTTGTGAAAAATTCACCCCCTCCTATCAGCGATGGAGCGACCGCACTCCCAAATCACGTTCCACGCGGAACACTATCGATGTTCGTCGAAAGATTCCCTCGAAGGACCATTGAAACAGAGGGCGGTTTGGGTCTTCGATCGATGATCCGTAGGTGCTGGACGCGCTCACTGTTGCACTCGACTTTGGACCCGGAAACCGTCGCGGAAATTCCGTCCCGAACCGGCACCGGATGAAAAATGTCTCCTCAAACGAAGAAATCGATGCCGCGACGGGTGAGGCGTCGATTTGCTAGTTGACTTAGTGTCTGACTTGCATGTCGCATGTGGAGTGTAGTTCTTTCAAATCGCTAACAAGCGTTGTCTGCCTCGAAGCTCTTGAGCTGAAACCGAATACAAAGCATAGGGCGTGTTTAGATCGAAAAGGCCATCGAGAAGCCAAAGTCAGCAAAATGGAGCCACGACTCAATGCAACCAGCCCCTCATGTTGCACTAACAAACTATTGTCATCCCAGATCGAGAGAGAGACCGGCCGTAGCGACAGCAGTCACTCGGGTTAGCTCAGCTCACATTGTTCGGTGTCGTCGTCAAGCAAACCCTCCAGATTCGAGTACAACAAGTACCACCACAACAACAACAACAGCGACAACTGATTCCAAAGACGGAGGCACATCGTAACAACCGGAGCGGTGCCCCGGGAGAATGCAGAGAAACGACTTAACACGTTTTGTTATCTTTTTGCTGTCGTCGTTTCTGGCTTTGTGAACTCCGCGTCGAAGAGTTCAGGTCCTGCCGCCGCCGCCATTGACTCTGGAGTCGTTGAGTGGACATATCATCACGGGGCAACAAAGGCCGCTCGTGTTCTACTACAGAAATCACCTCCGTTCGAGGAAATTCAGAGACAAATGCCCTCCCTAGGGCGAGAAACCGGTGCTGTTGCTTCCGAACCGAGTTAGATTTGCACTCAGCGATTCGGGACGCCCCTTTCATCTTGACGGATCTAACCTTTTCTGACACAGCCCTCATTCCAACGTTTACGATTAGCAAGCAAGTATTTCGGTCGACGTGGAACGATAGTTTTGTACTTATTCATTTCAGTATTTTCCTGCTTCTCTAAATCTCTGTGTGCGAACGGAGAGGCGAAGTTAAGATGCCGCCGATTCTCCAAACAACATCGATGATCTTCATGAAGCGCGAATGAGTATCCATCAAGGGATCGGGAACAATAACGGGCCATCCGTACGCACAATGGTCGCGCTGGCTTCCTCCGATCGAAAACGGATTTCGAGTGTATGTTCGAACATGTGTTTGATGCGCGTTGTCATCGAAACAGGAACACCAGACACCTACGGCTTCTGTTCGCCATCTGAAACAGCGACAATGGCACTGCCTGAGCGGTTACATTCAAACTCGGATTCACCATAATCTAACGAGACGTCAACGTTTCGACCACAAAAATATAGAAACTTTTCGAGAGGAACTCTATCTCGCATCGCTAGGTGAAATATTGGAATTTCCTCCGACATCTGTTCCAGCACGAGTTCAACAAAACATCAACACGAGTGAAAACCATCACGAGAGTCGTGTGCTCATGGCTTGTCCTGGATATTGAGATGGCTCTCGGCAATTCGCCGAAAACTCTCGGAAATCCTTGAGAATTCTTAGAAATCCTCCAACTTTCATCGTCGGCAACTGGCCAAGTATCAACAACGCAGAACACGATCTCCGAAAGCGTTGAGAAGGTCGAAAAAAGACTTTCTCGACGCTGGATTTTGTGCTCCTTGGAGTCTGGTCGTAGCATGCGTCACGCCCCCTTGTTAGGAGCCCATAGAAAGTGTTCGGCCAAGCGGAAACCTCCATTACCCGGCCGGCCATCCAACCAACCAGCTTGCCTGGCTGCCGAGCTGCTTGCTTGCTTGCTTGTCTTCCTGCCGCCAGCCTTGCTGCGCGGAGGAATGGTGTAGCCGAGCACGGCAAGCGAGCGCCTACCCCTGCGGCTTGGATAAACGAGCGAGAGAACAACTGGGTGCGAACTTATGGCAAAGTAATTGACAATCTCCAAGTAGACAGCGGCGGAAGTGCAACGAAGATTGAGAGATGGGAGCGAGGCGGGTTGGATGGACGAATAGCTCAGTTCCTTTCTTTCACTCGTCACTTGGAGTTCAGCAGAGTGTGTCCTCAGATTGTGGCGGCGATCACAAGCTTTTGCACATTAGTAACTTGTGCGATGTTCCGCTTTCGCCGCATGATACACGGTAATGCTAATCGACCGATGAGTTGACATCCGGTTGCTTTTTTCCCTCGACAACACATCGGACGAGGAGATCCGCTAGAGTGACCGGGAAAGACAACTCCATGCTTCCGATATCACAGCTCTCTTATCGTTCTTTTCTCTTCGAGTTTGAAATCAACCGGTTCTGTCAAGTTTCCGAATCGATCTCGATCCCTGATCCGTTTGTTTCTTTCACGAAATTCGCTCGGACGAATTCAGTCTATCGGAACGGCCCTCGGGTTAACTCGGTCATGATCCCGAGCCACATCCTAAATGCCGGGTAATAGTGCATACCTCACATTCTGTTGTGATGTTCTCCGAAACAAGCTCGCGACTCGCTCTTCCACCCCCACCGTCTCCTCCCGTACGGTCGTTCGTCAGCTCGACGTTCTGATCCGCCTCTCGAACCGGACACGGTTCCAACTTTTCGAAGTTCATATCTTCGAGGGTTTCGATTAAATTTCGGTGAAATCTGTTCGACCGCAACTCGTTTAGAGAAAAATCCCGGCGAGTGTGAATCAACCCATTAGCTCTTCGCTCGGAGCTCAAGACCGCTCCACTCACAGGTGATGCGAGTCAATTGAGAAGCTGTTTCACGGTTCTCGTCGTCCCTCCTTCGATCTTCTGTGTGACATTCGACTTCGTTTGCTCGCCGCTTTAGCTGAGTGCCTTCGTCTTCTTGTTCGATCTTCGAGAGGTATCAGCGCGGCTGTTAATGGGTTGTGAATGTCAATGCGTGTTCCGTGAACGCGTTCCGAATCACGTCGATCTTGTTTCGTCGATTTGTTCGGCAATTAATTCCCAATACAACTTGAGATTAGCTCAGTTGTCACCGGAGATTTCTCTGAATCGAGAACTTTTCGAATGTTTTCGTTAAAGCGTTCGTTTCCCGAGAAACAGCCGTGAGTCCTTCGACCCCCCCGGGAGCGCTAAAGACCTCGATCAGGTGCCGCGCTGCTGCGAACTTCTACCCTTAGTTGCCTACTTGCTTGCTTGCTTGGTTAGCGAAGTGGTGGAAGTTTCTACGGAGAACTGAGGTCAAGACGCCCTCCGCGATCTGATTAAATACAAATTTGATCATCACAAACGAACGAACGAACGAAAGAAACAACCAACGGCAGCCTGAAACGGGGTGCCACCTGTGGATGACGCTTGCTTGTGAGACAGCCAGCCTGCCCAGCTCTCGATGACGTTGAACGATTATTCCACGTCCGTTACAACTTGCAGCTCGCGGTTTCGTTTTGATCGACTCTATTACCTGGTGGTCGCCGCCGATTCAAAAATACGCGACGAGAGCGCGCAAGGTGAGAACTCCGGTTTTCGTCCGATTGGATCCAACTCCTTGTCCGGCGATCGCCTGAAACGAGAAGATGTTGTGACCATTGGATGACGTTTCGATTTCGAATTCGATCATGAATTTCGCAACATTCGGAATAATCCATGAATCGAAACCAGCCACGAAGGGTAGGAAGAGATGTCGTGGGATGCATTCCGGAACGCGTCATGTGAGATCCAATAGAGATTTCGGATGACGACCGAGCAAGGTCGTCACAATTCAGATCTGCATGCATGCATGCATACATATATTGGTGACAACAACTCTCTTTGTCGTCGATCAGTCGAATAAAGATACTTATGCTCTGTCCTTGGGTTTTCACATGACTCGCTAGACGGCAGAGTTTCACAATTCACAACAGATCGTCATCGGAGTCCACTTTCTCGCCGCTGTCGACGACGACGGCGGTGTCGGTGTTGCCAGGTAGGCGTGGTGTCGCTGTCCGTGAACAGTGAGCAACACACTCACACACACATAATACACGCAGACGTCGTCCTACCAAAGCCTGTTAATATTCTATTATCATAGTTAATGAGGCATGTTGCTCAGTTGTTGTTGCTGCTCTTGGTTGGTTCGTTCGTTCGCTCCTTCATTGTCGTCTGAGCCCGCTGCAGACACCTATCGCTTCGCTGCGCCCAACTGTGCATGATGACTGGTCGAATGGCAAGCCTGCAAGATTTCCTGTTTTCGCGGACCACTGCATGGCTCCGTCCGAGTCCTTTGTTATGATATAACATAATGTAATGAAACTTCAAGCTACCACAACCGACATTCCGTTTCAACTCATTAGTGGCCAGGATCGAATAATCATCTGCCTCTGGTATCGTTGACCGCAGTGCGCAGCAGCGTGTCCCGTTCTCGCTACGCTCGGCAACACTGTTTGGGGAGCCGAGAGCTCAAACTCTGCACTTTTGGGGAAAAAAACGACAAACTCGAACGATTTCAAAATGAAGGATGCGGTTTTCGATCTCATCGGGTTTTTTTGACAGCGCTCGTGGGGTTCATGCTTTCGACAGTGGAACTATCTCATGTGACCGATCGCATGCATCCTTTTCGTCATCACCTTGCACTCACGAAGACACAAACTCATCGCTCAGAGCATGTTTTTTCCTTATTGAGAGAACGACGACGAGGAGGATCTTGCGACGTTCTTCCTCTTTCTTGTGCTTCGTGCAGTCGATCTCGCCGAGATCGCGTTTTGATCGCGTGCCCGCCGCTGTTTATCACTGCAAAGGCCCGTTTGCCCTTTGGCGGCGGCGGAGATGGCCTCAGCGCTCGTTCGCCGGTTGAACCCGCCGAGGAACAACGGAGAGATGACTTACTCCATTCATCACTACATTCCCAATACGGCCGTCAGCAAATGACGTTCACTTTTTCAAACGTTCATCGACCACGTTCTTCCTTTCTCGGAGATGCTCTCCTTTCATCAAGGCCAAAAGGGATAAACCTTGACTTGCGGCCGTTTGGATGAAACATTTCTACTGGACGAAAATCATCTCAAAACCAGTTGGAAAGAATCTGGTCAGAATGAAAACATCAAAATCTCGGGATATTTGGCTCCTTCGCGTTTCAGGATTTCGAAGGATCGTTCTCCTTCGATAGCAGCAGGCGAATACTCTCTTCATGCGTTTCTGTTTCGGACGATTGGGCAAACGTGGCTGCGAACTCGATGTTGGATCGATTCTCTGGTAGGATGACGCTCTAATTGGAAATCGTCTGGAATCGTCATCTGACCCGACAACGGCTCGCCTCCGAAAGATGGCGAAAGCTGTTCGGCAACCCGGAATAGGTAGCACCGAAGTTAGGCAGGAAGACAGGCAAGCTGGCATCGTGCAGGCCACCGAGGAACAGGCGGCGGTCATGACTGTTCACCGGCAGTTCGAGACGTTGGAAAACGAAATGATTAATCCCGAAACAATCAGACGCCTCGACGGCGACACAGGAAATGATTCGAGGCTCTCTCGCCCGACACCTATCTGCTGCCAGCTCTGTTGTTGCGGTGACGGCGGCGCGGCGACTCGTTCGTTCATTCACTAGCTAGCGAGTTGACTATAGATCAGGAGACCTGCTGCCACTGCCGATGCCGCAACCGTGGCGGTCGTCACCAACACCACCACCACCACCACCGACACCATGACAATAGATTTAGTCGACGTACACGTATGAACTGAGATCGACGAAACGATGATTCCGACATGGGAACTCACCTGCGCGATTCACTGAGGTCGCCAAATTTTCTTCAACGGACGAGACAGTCGGCGGGGTCGAGCGTATCCGAAACACGTAAGACAAAAACAGAAGATTCTGAACCGTCATCAGCCGGAGGCCGATTGTTGCGGCTGAGCCGAGTCTTCGGAGCGGATTCAAATGTGTCTTCGATCATGCAGCTCGTTTGTGACATCATTTGGGACTGGAACGGCAAGCCGATTCAGGTGGGAAAACGCAAGATCGCTTGTTCCCCGGTTCGTCATCCGATTTTGTCTGATTCCTAGAGAACGGATGATCTCCCCAGATGAGTTGAAGGCCTGATTTGGTTTTTGAACTTGCTTATTGGCAGCTGTGGAGAACCGGTGACACCGTATGAAGTTCCTATGGATCGGAAGACGTGAAAGGACCACTGTTTTCGAGTTTCCCTGATCCGAAATAACCGCGACTTGGTACTTTCTCGTGAATCCGCTGAACTCGCGAGATCTAACGAACGAGCTCTTCTCTGTTCGTTTTTAGGCTCGATAAAATTATGTGTGATAGTTTGTGGACGCTGAGGGAGCCCTTCTCCGTTTCGGTAAAAGTGGATGGGGAACTTTGTTTCCGTTTCCTGCATCTTCGAAAAAGCTTCGAGAAGGATCTCGTGGCTCCCTATTCCGCTCCCACGTTCCTCCATCTTACGGCCCTTGCTCGATTTGCTGTCACGAACCGGTCGCGTACTCAGCCGGTATCAAACGGTTCACGCTTCGACTCAGATTAGCGAGTTTCACCCTTGGCTCGTCCTCTATCGGTTTTTTAGAGCGATGATCAAGATGTTGTTTTCCAGAAAACAGTTTTTCGCAGCACACGGAGCGAAGAACTTTCACTGCTCCGGAAAACTCCGACTGGGCCGCAGCTTGTTCCGCGATTTGCGGCAAAGGCCAAAGAGGAGCTATAAAACACAAATACTTGATAACATATAAACAGTAATTTCCGGCTGATGGTCAGCGTTCAAGGCGGCGGCATCCTCAGAGTTCGATGAGAGTATAAAGGAATCATTGTGAAGCCGTCTGAATGTTGATGCCGTCAGTGAGTCCTTTTCCCTTCCGATTCTCCTCTACTACTACTACTACTATGCCGTGTAAACAGGAAAGCTCGATTCGGGACAGATAAAGTCGGGCCGCTCGTTTGAATCATCGGAATGCATCCAGAAAGATTTACAGCGCTCACTCAGTGTTCTCTCCTGAAACATTTATCGCGAAACCTTCACGAAGTACTTTTTCCTCCACCTCCTCCTCCCATCGACGGAATCGACATCGTTTCCCCTTCTCGCCTTTGTTTCATTCGTTTGACTCATCATTGAATAGCTTAAACCTTGGCTTGAGACTATTTGGCTAAATGGTCTGTCGGTCGGTCGATCGGTTAGTCGGTCGGTGACTTGCTCGCTCAGCTTGCCAAGGAGAAGAAGTCTTAAACGTCTTTAATTTAGATTCTGAGATCCACGATTAATCGCAGATAAGCAAGCGGACCGATTCATAATGGGGGAGAAAACGAGATCGAACGGACACGAGATTATTTTGTTCCTGTTGATGCCTTGTCGTTTAACGTCGATCCGATTTGTGGTTCGACGTAAATCACGTCAACTGTGGTTGTGTGGGTGTTTCCTCTTTTCCGTAATGATCGGTTTTGATTTAGTGGAACGTTTTCTGAAGACGGCGGAGCGGGAAGAGGGAAAACCTATTGGACACAGGTTGCAGGATCGACTTCGAGTTCATGAACTGACTGTTTTGTCACTTCTTTGAACGAATTCCCGTTTCCGAGGAGGTATATCCAGATCTGAGAAAATCGCCGAGAAGAAGAAAAGCGACAGAAATCTATCTTGTACGTGTTAAAGGTATCGGGTAGCAAGCATCTCAGATGGCAACACTGATCTCCAGTAACAACAGTGAACTCTCGAGCCTCTTCCGAGCGCAGCGAGCCACAGTAGAGCGCGGATCTCTCTCTCTCTCACTCACAAACAGAGTTTTCTAGCCACACACAGGATCGGGACAAAGTCGGCGAACGAACGACCGACAGTCTGACGGATAGACAACCCGTGCTGCAGGCACTGTCGGTGGTAGCGGCGGATGAGATCTTTAGCGCAATCTCTATTTCTTTAAAGACGGGTGACGGGCACAAAGGGCTTCGTTGTGATTCGCTTGTCCGCTCGCTCGGCAGAACGACTTCCTCCGAGAGGCTCTTTGTAGTGTTTTATTAAAACTACTACACGCACTCATTCCAGGGCTGCTGCTGCCGCCGCCGCCGCCACCGGCGACAGCAACGACGACGTTAATGGAGAAAAAGAGCCAGAGAAGATTTTAGAGTTTGTTCACAACGAGAGCAAGGGGAGAAGAATGAGCAACAGAAGAGCCTGAAGAGAAGAACCGTCTCTTCTTCTTTCGCTGTCACCCGTGGACGGATTGTGGATTACTGTGTTAAGCAGGCGTGACAGACTCGACTGACTTCACCTGAACAGAAGACCTTCGCAGGAACCGAGCGAGCGATGAGCGCGGAGTCAACGAGCCAACTCTCGAGACAGAGTTGTCGTCTCTAGACTCACAATCGGCTGGAACTTTACCATGCGCTGCCAGGACGACACTGGGGACTCAACGGGACCATTCCGCTCTTCAGATAAATGAACGTCGAAACTTTGAATGCTCCGGTACGAATTTGAAAGTTTGGGCGGTTCCGAGATCCTCTGATTCTGGCTGCTGGACATTCTTGAAGATCAGAGGGACTCGAAACCCGGCTTCTGGACAGTTGATCGGGCGGTCCACTGAAAGTTGGCCGCTTGTCAATCGCCGGTAACAGATTTTCACAGACAAAGTCCGGCCGATAAATAGAACTGTAAAGCTGCCATTCCGAAGAAGGGTTTCAGCCTGTCTCTTTTCGACTCCGGAGCCCTTCCAAGGGATGGCGATCCGCTCTTTTTTGCTTTTCCGTCTTTTTCTTTTCGATTTCCCCAACAGCGGTAGCGTCTGACATCTTTTCTGAACGCCTCGCGCGTCGTGAACAAGCCGAATCACATCATTTCTTGTTCTAACTGCTGTCGCTGCCGAACTGGCTCATCTAACTGCTGTCGGTCGTTGCTTGAATTGTTGGATACCTGGCAATGCCAACCAACCAACGAGTCAGCAATCCTGGTGAGCTCGCTCTCGCGTTCGCCCAATCGATTTATGTTTCAAAGCGCATTGATCATATGATCGTGGTCAGGACTGCCCACGGCTCGAAGCGCAGCCATAGTTGGTGGCGAGAGGATGAGGATCTCTGACGTGATGAGAACTGACAGTGAGCGAAATGGAATTTGTTTGAAGTATTCCTCACAGCGGCAGTCTCGTCCTTTTCACAAACGATGTCGTAAACTGACCGCTCATCCACTTTGTGTGTTTTGTTCGTTCGTTTGTCAAGAAGTTGACGAATTGTCCCTCCTTCGATGGACTTCGGATCCTTCGGAAGACCAAATTGGAATCCGTTCGAGGTTCGAGCATTCCGAAGGATTCGCGTCTGCGAGTCAGAGAGACGATGATGATGACCGAGGCTTCTCCTTCATTCGCTCAGAGACGAGACGTTAGCTCAAACGTTTGGTGTCTTTTCTACCAAACCTCAGAGCAGGTGATATGAAGAGTCGCAACATTCCGCCGAACGGACAGATAGATGGATCTACGGACGAACATACGCACCGTGAAGCCAAAATGATTCTGTGAGGTGCTTGTCGCTTCGACGTAACCGCAGTAAGTGGGCCCACTCACGATATGGTTGACTTATGCGATCAAGGCACGGTAGGGCCTGATAAGAGTCATAGTAAGAATTGTCGTAGCGTCACTCCGATTCAGTACCATGAGAACAAATATTTCAGATTCCTTAGAGCGAGCGAGCGAGAACACCTTCGATAATTCTTCGCTCCGAAACCGTCAATGGAAAACAGCGATTCCAAAACCCGCGGGGTTCCTTCCTGCGAAGAACCCTCGCGGATAATCCCTGCGGGAAAACTCTTCCGGAAGAGAGGTGCGGATTCGGGCTTTGGAATTCAGATCGTCTCGCTTGCCGGCTAGGCTGGGAATTTTCATCTTCGACAGCGTCGTCGAAGAGAGCATCGTGGAATCGATCGATCGATCGATTCAAATCTCGGTTCGGGGGAGTTATTAGAAGGAGAACAGTTTGATTGCTAAAGCTATAAATTTCGTTTTCCCCAATCGTCCGTTTTGTTCTGTGGGATGTCTTTCTCGAGGCGATCGTATCATCGCCACGTAAATTTCGAATGACTCCTCGACTGTAGCCTCTATCGTCTGCCTCCATCTCGCCCGTGGTCAAGTGAACGACATGAACAGCCTAATCTAAACAAGCAATAAATATCCATTGCCTTATCATCGTGCTTATCGGCCTCGACTTTGTCACTCGCGCATTAATGAACATGTTCTTTCACTCTGGTACCGAAAAACAACGCAAAGGAACGAACTCAACAACAATTTATCGGAGCGCGCCAGGCAGATCCTGATTCGGTTGTTGAGACCTAAGTTTCCAAAGAAACTATCAGCTGGAACGAATGACTTCAAACCAGTTCCACTGACAAGCGCGCCAAAAAGAGATGAGCAACCGTCATGCGTTTCTGGCACGTGCAATCCGATCTGGCTGTTAGGTCATTAAAACCCACTTGATCAATTCATTAGATATTTCAATCGATCGATGTCTAAATCGACAAGGTCGTCGTTTGGCAGCGTTCGCTCTTGCCAAAAGGATTGGTCAATCAAATCGCACTTGACACATTGGACAGAGCCGAGTGAACACGAATCTCAACGCAGCTTCACTCGAATCCGATTTGGAACTGTTTCGGAACATCGTCAGCCCAAGATCACGGCGGACTCGATGATCCGTCAATGCATCGCCTGTGTCTTGCCTTGCTTCATTTGAGTTCGATCCTGAAGTCGGAAACAGGAGATAAGGAGCAGATCCTGAGCGAGATCAGTCGAGTCTATTGGGTGAGAACTTCCTTGGAGCATCGTTTGATGTTTCCCTGATGACCACACGCATGTGACGAGAACCATTTGCCTCCCGATGGCGTCACCTGCTGTGGCACGACTTGGCGAAACCGCCAAGTTCCGTCGATTCGGGGAAGCTCTGCATTTAGTGGGAACTTTACGCACTTTGAAACATTGTAGTCACCGCTCTTGTTTACGGAGCATCTTGTGGAGCGAACAAATCGACCGATAAACGGCTAATAAACTTGTGATTACAATCGACAGTAATGTCTCCTGACATGTTCGATCCGAACCTTGATGGCTCCAGAAACTGCGATCAGCAACCGCTTTTCTCGAACATCGTACGGTAAGGCAGTGCAACACGGTCCGTGAGGAGCTGCTCGTTCTTGAAAAGATTGAATCAAAATGAGAATTCGTCATTTTTCCTCGTTTATTCCGTTGGATTGTTTGAATTGCCGCGAACTGTGAAGAATCTTTAACGACGAGCGTCCATAGGAAGTTCTGAATTCACAGAGCGGTGACACCAAAGAAGCAGAACAACAGAAGTTTTCCACAACGATTCAGATAGCTCGGTAGAGGAGTGAGAAAATGGCTCAAAATAAAGAATTGAATTAAAAAGGCGAAACAGACGGAGGCTCAAAAGAAATGAGATGAGGTTCGCTGGTCGCCGAGGTGTGAGCACCAGATGAGAAGTCGCTAAGAAACATTAAGAGGAAGGAAACCGCACGAATGGGGCCCTGTTTGTTGATTATCATCATCGTCGTCGTCGTCATCATCATTGAGAATAACTCGAGAGATGAATACACAATGAGTCCTATCGCCGCGGAGAAGAACGACTCGAGGTTACACCGAGCCAAGATTGAATTTTTTCTGGCTTCGCAATTGTTTCTTCAGCGATTCCATTTTCTTTCCAGTTCGTCATGTGTCAAATCTTCATAACTCCTAAAAAGAGAGAAATTTTTCACATCAAGCTGGAAATTATGGAAAACGAGCACGTGCGAGGTAGAGGAGCTTCGGAAATGGAACGATTTGTGGAGCGTGCAGTTGCGCTACAAAGTTGTGTAACAAAACGACGACCCTGTGGAGACTTCTTGAATTCCTCACAGAGCTGTTGTATCTCTGACTCGTTGGCTTGTTGTTCGAAAAAGGACAGTTGGGAGACGCGCCGCGGGAGACCTCTGTTGTGCGAAAACGCTAGGTGTCTCTTTCTCCTAGGTTCTTTTGTAACGAAAAACTAGATTTCTGGCGGCTTCAAGTACTACAGAGAGCTTACTTTCTTGCTCGCTCGCTCATTCATTCATTCATTCATTCATTACTTTGTTCGTTCGCTTGCTCGCTCATCCGGCCGACTGTCGATTCCTCTGACCATTCTTTCAAGCTTCTTGATTATTTGTTCAGGAGCGAAACGCTGAAGTCGAGACAAATCCGTTTTTCTGCCGAAATCGGTCGGAAATCTGAGTTTTCCAAAGAGTCGAGCAACTCAGGTTTTCAAACATGAACCGGAATTCCGTGAATTCGTGGAATACAACGAAAACCAGTCTCACCGAGGGGAAGTTTCTGTTTCAAAATTATCGTGAAATTACATTACATATTTTCCTCGTGGGCCGAGACGGGCTTAGTTTCTATTTCGATAAGCGTGCACGATAATCCTTATTAATGGTTAAAAGAAGAGATAAGAAAATGCACAAAATTAACGTCTGCCCCGGTCATGCTCGTGCTGTGTCCGCTTCGTGTTGCTTCTGACTTGATCTGTTCTTCCGCGAGCAAATGTAAGTGTCAGGCTACGCTTTGTTAGGAAGAATTCACACTGAGGATTTGAATTATCTTCCGGAGCGGATGAAGAAACCCAAATGAGTTCAAGTCTTGGCCAGTCGAGCCCTCTTAGACCGATGGAAGGAGTTTTAACAATGATTCGAGCGGTAAGTGAGCCAAAACCCGCCGGGATTGCCAAAACGACATCGATGCAACGTTAGTGTTTTCTGTCCAAAAATGTCGAGGTGGTGGAGGTGTCGCCAGTTTCGGCACGGAGCCAACCATGCGATTTCGAGCCGTTTCCACAATAAATAGGAAAGAACATAATGAAGCCGACGATATTAATTTTGGCGGATTTAGCGGACCACGGAGCACGTTGCCCGGCTGGACGTGCTCATCCTAGTCCAGACAGATATTGTAGCTTTGAGAGAAAAAAATATCCCTCTAACTCATCCGAAAGCCACTTCTGGCTGTTGGCGGCAAATGAAACGAACTCTCGTGACATTCGACGTGAAGACAGCTCTGGAAACTCCTTTCGTTCTCACGACGGTTTGCAGGTGGACGGTCGGAACGGCTCGACGGAGTTGTTGCTCTCTCGATGCTGACCGGTGAACGAAGCAGCTGCTATCCGGGTCACACGACATCCACCCCATCCGTTTGGTTCGAGAGGCTTTGCAGTTTCGGCGCGGGAAGGCAACGCACACTTCGATGATGGCCCGCATGCCCGAAATTAATAATGAGCCGCAGCAGCAGCAGATAGTATCTCAATGGTTCATAAATTCTGAACTTTAATCCCAATGGACGGTGCGGCGGTGATGCCCCGTTCGGATGACGTGCCATCGAGAGAGCGCATGCACTCCGTGCTATAACAAATACTCTTGCGAGGAATTCATTTTTCAAAAGCGCTACCGCTTCCATTGCTCCGGCCGTCGTCGGTCGTCCGCGCGTATGAGCAGGACAAGCGGACGATGAGCAAATGAAAACTCGGCCGCTTCGCACAAATCCAGACAATGGGAATAATTCAAGTGGATTGTGAATATATGCATCCGGCCATCAGGAAAATTTCGATTCCTCAGAACGTTCGGAACGACATCGACCATCGTCGATCGCGGTAAAAGTGTCGTGCGTCAATTCATGATGGCCGATGATGACGTCATCTGGCACTCGGCTGACGATTGGAAAACTATGAGAGAAGAAGAGAGATTCGAGAAAGAGGACGGAAAGAGTTTTTTTTCTCAACAAAATCATCAGAGCAGTCGAACGCAGGAATAGACCTCAGGAGCTCCAGGAAGGTTCGAGCTCAGCGTTTCGGGCTGATGTCTTGATGCCGACTCCTTAGTGAGGAACTCACACAGCTGGAGAAAGGGAAGGAAGATTCGAATATCGGTCCACGAGTTGGATTCCATCACAGACCCGTTTCTTCGACAGTTGTAAATCCTCGATACAGAAACGTAAACGAGGAGATTTATTTCGCTTAAACGCTTATTTACGGACTTTGGTACAAACTGTCGTCATTGCATCGACGGAATCGAATCGGCAGAACCATGTCTGGACGACGACACGACGAACATCGACTGCTGCTCGAGGCTGACCGGATGAAACGCTTCTGACTCCAAGTCATTGAGATTTCATCAACGTCTAGACTGAGAGGCTGGATACGATTGCTGTGCCGCCATCGTTTTGGTTGTTCAGCGGTTTCTCGCTCGGTGGGTCGGTTAGTTTCTTCATTCGGTTGGTACGGTGGAGGCGTGGCTCGTGGAACCTCTGGATACGGAGCCCAACCTCATACTCATTACATCAAAACTCATTAAAACACCGATTTGACCAGGCAGGAACTTAATATCTGCCGAATCCTGAAAAAGTTCCGCTGAACGCTGAAACACGAGCGAGTACCACGCGGATATGTTGTACCAGGAATCAGGACTAACTTTGGTTTTGGTCTTCTTGAACCCTTTTTGATTTCGAGGCGATTCGAGCTGATGTTGAGCTTCGACTTCGACAACGGTCGGCGACCAGAGTCTACTTAACCAACGACCGCGATTGTGTTGAATTGTTGGGTAGTATATTTTGAAATGGCCGCGTTCCCGCGAGTGGACTCCAGCTCCCATATCGGCAAACACTTTGCGATGCACTTACGCACTCGGGTTTCTGTTTACCTCTTCAACCCGAACGCGTGCGATAGCATTACAAGCGCTGTTCGGGTTCCTCCTTAGCGGACCCATGAGGACAATTGACGCAGACACGTGTCCCGTTCAGGAGCCCATCTCTCTAAGAGCATCTTCTGTCCGACCAAGAGATAAGATTCGAATTTCAATAATTTAATCCTGTGGTTGGAGCGAAACTCTGTCCCTATTCGCTGGCTTCCTGGCAGGCAGAGTCGCTCTGTTCCTCGACCGCTGGTGGGTTTGCTCGCCGTACTCGTCGCTTAGAAATCGTCAGCTCGATGGTTCACTGAGAACGCGAGTTTGATTCCAAAGGTTTTGATTCATTTGTCAACTTCTGGCTCTCGTGGGCAGTTCGTGATTCGGGAAGAATACATGATGTCAGGACACAAATCAAAGTTCTCTCTTTCCTATGAATGACCCGCGGGAAGAGAAGAACTTTTCATTTGAAATCTGGAACAAGATCTTTGAGCCTAATGAGCGAATGCACTCGAAAGTCTCAATTCGTTTGACAATTTCGAGCCGACTTGACATTCCACGAGGATGAGTCTCCTGTCGTCTCGGTCGCGGTTCGTATCTAACCTTTGAGGTTGCCATTGTTCCCGTAAGATTTGTAATTGTGAGACGGAACACACGACCATCGGTTGACCCAGGGTTCAGACGAGGTTCGAGCTCTCGTTGGAGATGGAGATTCGCCATCAGAACGGGAGAAACCGGAGCGCGGAAACCCGATGCTTCGGGGGCTGCAGACATGATCGAAAGCGAAGGGCCGGGCTCTGCTAGACAGCCACAGAGGTCGGAACAAAGTGTTCCGAACCCGAATCGTCTTTTCAGGGAAGAATCCAGACACGGTGAAGACGGAACGCCGTCTGACGCGAGGAAACTTGGATGGATTCAGAAATCTCAGGAGATCCAGCATTTGGAAAAGATGATGACGACGATGATTGAGCAAAATATTTTCGAATCCCAGAACACAAAGCGAACTAATGAGTGATGGCTCGATTTCATGCGCACGATGCCGTGGAGCAACATCACTAATTGTGCGGCCAGGTGCGTAACGCTAACCAAGGGTCATCGCTGGGATCGAAAAGCTAGTTTCATTCTTCCCGACCATGTTCAGTGCGGAAAGCGAAAACTCTTTGGAAACGTATCCCAAAGACAATCCCGGAATTCTGTCATCGAAAAAATTGTCTCTTTCGATGCGTCACTCTACCTCGTGATTCGCTTGAAGAGCGGTTTGCAAGTCGGAGCTGACGCGTGAGAGACCGCATTTGGTCGGACGTCGCGTCAAACATTTCCGCACGGGAAACAGGGAGGTCTCCTCGGCCATCCGGATCGAGTCGCGGGTCAACTCATCGGTCAATTTCTTTGTTAATTCATCTACTCGCTACGTTCATATTTCCATCATCCTACCCATTCACTTCATCAAAAGTGTTAGAACGATCATTATACGTCCGGTGTTCCTTCCGATTGATAATGGCTGCACCGATCTGCGATGATCGTCTGTTGAAACGACCATCCGATCGGTCTGAGTATCTTCTTGATTCTCTGATTTTGCATAACTGATCAGGAGAAATCGAATCCCAGATTCGCCATGATCCATTGTGTCTGAATCCGAAACCTCAATCTACTGCCTCGTCGTTCTGCCAACTTTGAAGTCGATCAGCGTGGGTAGATATCGATTCCGAATTGTCCGAAATAACCAAACTGGAAAGTCTCGCTCGTTATCGATGATTTCCATCGATATTTCCGAATTCGACTTAAATGCCGAGCCTATCCATAGATATCTCTCGAGACCTCCCGGCAAAGAACTTCATAGAGGACCTCAGGACGATTGAATTCCTGAATCGAACTCCTTGCTCATCCGACTTTTGTTCGATAAATACTGACAACGTTTCGTCAATGCCGAGGGCCATCATGAGCCACAGGTACAGAAGCGGTACACCGAACTGGACTCGTTGCTCGTTGGCGTGGTTGTGTATCTGACGGTGGCGTGAACAGACAGATGCCGTGTAGAATAGAAAAAAAAACGAAAATCAAAAGGCGCGAAAAAGGCGCGCGCCAAAATCAAATATAAATGATATCCGAACACATTTTATCGCAGCATGAGTTCATGATGTTGCTGATCTTGTATGGGGTAATTCTTTAGCACTTGAAGATTGACTGCTCGCTTCGTTTCGCTTTTTTTGCTGCTTCGACTGAGGGTGCCGAGAAGCAAAGCACATCCAACATGGAATGAGTAGACGGACTGCCGCTCTGGCTGTTTGAAGAACCGCCGAGGTGCCAAAAGCCGGATTTGAGGAATGTCTACTTACTCTTCTACTTGCCCTTGCCAGCTCTTTGCTCGCTCCCTTAGCTCTCCACTCGCGGCTCTTGATTTTCTCCCCGCCCGCGATTGACGACTCGCACCGCTTTGTGTTGATCACACCTCCTGTCTATCGACACACAGTCGAAACTAATAACGAGAAACGGCGCGGCGACTAAAACGAATCCCGCGCCAGGATCATACCGATCCGCGAGGGCTGAAGAGACGGCTACTGCCGACGCTTATTCTCGATTTAGTTTCTGAAGTCGAAGTTGTTGAAAGGAGAACACCGGCGGTGAGCTCGCAGTGGGAAACGAGAATTGATTTGGTCAGTTGTGGCCAATTTGGGCTGTCGTCTCAACAAATGGGTGCGGTCGCTCTGTCTATCCCGGCGCGTATCGCTCACTCCTCTCATCCGTTCGCTTCCAAGCCTTGATTCAATCTCTCATCCGAGTTTCACACCTCGTACAAAGGTCTACTTCAATAAATATTGCGGCTTAATCATACGGCCAGACTTGTGGGGCGAGCAGCGAGCGTGTTTGTCTGTTTCGTCAGGTTCGCTTGCTGGAATACGAGAGGAGTCAGAGAGATCTGTTTCCGATGATTCACTGATTCTCACATGGAAAAGTCGGAAACACGGGGAACAAAGGTACCACAGTACCTTCCCAACACAGTGAAGCTCGAGATCAGAGTCAACCGAGCGATGAAAACTCTTCTACGTGCGGTGTGCATATCGATCGTACCCGGATGTCGCTGCTTGACTCCTTGTCAGTCAGGGGACGAATGAATGTCTTGCAGAGAGAGATCATGAATAGGCGACAAAGCGCGTGAAAGCAATCTCATAACCGAACAACTGGAACGATCTATGGATGGATGTGTCATTGATCTTCCACACACCGGCGTCTTTCTGCTCATTTTGGTTGGGTAGCCGCTGCTGGCGGTTTTGCACCACACCAGGACCACGAGCACAACCGCGGCCGCCATCGACACCGCACAACCACAGCTACTCCTCCAGGAGGCGTGGTAGCCTAATTGAAATTTATCGCTATCTAGCTGTTTCAATTGAATTGGATCGACCTATGAAGCGCCCTGCGACTCACACACTTCGACGAGATGTGCTCTCCTTTGATTTGTCGTTGATTCTGACATCGTTCGCCGAGGAGCGATGTCGATCCTCCTCCGATCTGGGATTCCGCTTCGCTATTTCATCCTCCGCCTCAGGTCACGAAATCTGCGGTTATCCATCGAGTTTTTGGAGGGTCTTCCTGAAAAAAATATCCAGACTTTCGCTCGGCGACGAAAGATGGAGAAAGTGCCGATCTGTCCACAGAACTGGACTCAAAAATGGAAGTCTGTTCGATTGGGGAGCGAAACTCAGAATGAGCTGCTAACAAGGGGGCGTTGATCGGAGCCATTCGAGGCTCGTCGTTGTTAGCGCACCCCATAATGATAAGTGGAATAATCTGAGTGAGTGTAATAGTGTAATTGCATGGGTGACACCTCCGACATCGGGTGCTCCTCCCCGTGCGCGGCCAGTCGTCCGATCGGTTGTTGCTATTTCGTCGCCCGCCGCTCACCCGCCGCCGGCCCGCGAGCGACCAGAGGAACATGGATAGAAAGAAGTGTGTGAATGGATGCTTCGCCGACGGCCGTAGTACCGCCTCGCCATAAGAGCTCTGAGCCGCCAAGTGCTGATCGTCGTTCAATCTGAGCAATTACCAATTAGACTGACTTATGCGCGCCATGGTCTCTCCACAAGTGTTGGATGGGGTGCTACATCGAGGCCACAAATTCATTGTCGCGCGGCAAGGGAGCAATCCACAAGATGCACGCCCATACGCTTTCCATTCATTCATTCATTCATCCTAATTCAATTATTGCGCCGGCCGCTGTCTCCGAAAACTGCGAGAGGGTGCACGCGGTGATTTCCGCGCAGAGACCGCGTATGTAGAAGGTTTGATGAGGAATTGGTTCGAGCTCTTCGAATCCAAATCCTAACGTATCTCTTCTCGCTTTCCTCACCGATCGACGTAGCGAAAAAGGAGACGGAGGTCTAGCGCAAAAGGTAAGGTGAAATGCGGCCTCAATTAGACCTCTATTTGAAACTTGGACCGTTTTTCTTCTCTCGCGAGCTTCAGAATCGAAATGAGATTCATTTCACACTTTCTTCTTTTTCTCTTTTCGTTCTTAGGCAGCGGCGACGCCGCGGTTGCCCGTCGTCGATGTTCTTAAAAGCGGCTACCGAAGGTGGCCTCACTAGTTCTTCATCAGATTTCTTCAATCTGAACGACGAGAGAAGTAACGAAGACTGAGAAGCAGCAGTGGAAGAAGTAATTCGTTTCTTATTTTCATCTCAACATCATCGTCGTCGTTTCTTTGCCGACACCGTCCGTCTGTTCATTTCTTTTTCGCCTTCTCGATTTCGCTGCCGTTGTCGTTGAGATGGGAACAACGTCGACAGCAGCGGCAGCTCACATGAAATGAAATGAGGTGAGATGAGATGAGTCGGCAGGCTGTAAATTGCTTCGATTCTAGAAGCGCACCACTCGACGCGTCTGCTCCTGTTTTGAGATCGTATCGACCTCAACCAGCTTTTTCGATGATATTTCTCGCGGGACCATAAAGGTCTATTTCATGAAAACGAGGCTGAGAGATTACTGTTCCCAGGCGCAAAGAAGTAACTTTTTCTCCTCGAGAGTTCTCACCCTCGATGTCAGAATGCCTAGAATGTGCTGATAACGAGAATCTGAGTGGAAACACGATAGCGAGCTTTACAAAACGACAGCAGGAAACAACAAAATCTCATTCTTTCCTCTGCCAGACGCACCGAGGGCGTACATCTTGTTTTTTATCCGCACAAAACAAGGCTATTTCTCTGGTGGACGACCTTCACTGGATGAGGAAAGTTGTCTTGAAACGAAGCAACTTGATCGCCAGGATCAACAAATCATATTTTTTCCTCTTTGGGCACCGATCGTTCCTTGAAGTGCAGTTTCCCTCAGGCTGGAATTCTTGCAGATTCTAGAAAGCTACATTTTCGATGTCATAGGCGTTCCTTCCGTGATCGTTCACAGATATGACCGTTCGGCTCTGTAGAATTTTGAGGATGAAAGCTCGGCGTCATCAGTCGCCGTGTTCGAAGTGGCGAAATCAAAACAGAGATCTCGGTTGGCTAATTCCGATGATGACACGGAAACCCACGTCGTAATCCGACGAGAAGAAGCCGCAGTTTCGACACCTCGTTGGTCAAAATTGACTGTTTCTCTGGCTGTAAGTGCGTCTTTGATGAATCCGTTGAGCTCGTCCATCGAGAAGCGCCGCCGCCGCCGACGACGACGAACAATCGAAGCGGTCGATCCGTCCGAGTCATTTCTTTTCAGAAACCTATCACCCAGTTTCGAATTCTTCAGCATGTTGAGAGGCTTTCTAACCAGAACCGACATTCTCTCGGCTTCGGTTTGAAATGCGGCGACAACGATGATGAAGAATTGAGCCACGGGAATATTGCTGCTCTTTCTCCGTCATCTTCATCTCCTTTCGGTTCTCAACGTCATGGATGGATGATAAATCGTTTGAGCTTCGATTCGTTGTCAACACACGCGCAAATACAGAAGACACTTAAATCCCAGGAGCCGCGGAATCCACGCCAACGAGCGGTAAAATTTACAATCAGTGGTTAACAAGTTAATTTTCTACTGCGACAGAGCCGAGCCATTCAAACGGAATTCGCCACCGCGTTTGACGAATCACCGAAAACGTACCGACGCGTTCGACGGAAAAGCGAGATTTGCAGAATTCTCGTCCGAAGGTGACCGAGCGAGAATTATGAATCGAACCCTGGTGGCTCGTGAATGAAATTCAAAGCTTCTCGACGAAGAGCCCGACAAAACTTCCATCAATGTTGGCAGCCGTGTTTGGCATCTCGCTCGGTTTGCTGACCAACGAGCCAGGTGGTCAATTGGAGGCTTTCCATCAAATATATCGACATCGATTTGAGCCGGCGTGCCTCGCCGACTTGCAAATCCAATGACGATCCATTCAGGCAGGTGAGACGTGGAGAACGACTGTTCTGAACAGATATGATTACATAGAGAAGATGATCGCCGATCGCTCCTCCTTTCGCATATTTCGAGGCTTCTGATCGCGAGTTTTCGACCTCCTTGAAAAGAAACGTGGACCTCACACCCACTCGGAGGAAAGAATGTTTCGTTCAATTTCCAAGTTTCTCGTCGATGCACGCGGTCGAGTTCGATCGAGGAAGAGCATTTCTTCAGAAAGTGTAACTTTTTAAATCACCACCCACCGATGGGATCCAGAACAAAAGTGATCCAAACTTTATGTGAAGCAATTCTCATCTCTCGCTAGCATTCCGAAGCTCTGGGCTCGATCACGCAATCCGTGCTCGAAGACCCGTTATGGGCTGAACTCGTGAACTTGTGTGAACCCAAAGCTCTATTTCTGGAAACATGTGATGTAGTCATGACGGTGATGAGAACCCCCTTGTCGGCGAGAGTTGACCACGTGGGAAAATCCAAACTTTCTCCTTACGAACAACAATTAGCTAATATCCAATCAGATGCGAGTGACAAATGCTTCTATCCGCTGTTGATGTGTGAAGGAATTTCTCTTCATTTCATTTTGTCACGAGGGAGCGCTAGTTTCGAGGGACGGAGTCTAAAAACTTGAGATGTCGATGCTCACAGGAGAGCGATTTGATACGATGTTTGATGACATATCGCGGACAGCTCCTGACGTTTGATGGAGCTCGACGAGCCCAGTTTGGAATCGACGAGAAAGTCGAGCAAACGAAGAAAGTGATTTGGCCGGAGCACGAGTTATTCGCATTGACGATCGCGGTTCGTTTCTCTCGTTCGAGTATCTCGTGACCGGTACATCCTTCGACTTATCTCCCGAAGCACACAGACGCCTTATCTTCCTTCGCTTTTGTACACTTTCACCTTCGTGAGGCTGTACATGGCCTGCCTCATTACCTTGTACGCTCGACTCGAGATCTTCGTCTCGACTCATGTCCCGCTTACACTAAACCTTTCGAATGGAGATTTCACAAAATTTTGAGACCTCTGTTCAGAAGTTTCCTCCGCGATCGAAGCTTTCGGCAGCCAGATTCTGACTGGATCGATGATTTGTTTCCGTCAGCCCTTGTGTCTGAACTCCTTGATTTTGATTTCAATCCGAATAAAGTCGCTCGGATCCTTGTCCACCATCCAATGCTCTGGAACAGAACACTAGACGGGTATTCTCACTCGATCATTTCGAAGAAGACCGCGATCTCAAAAGTTTTGGACCGCTGGGAAAAAATGTAATCAGGCCCCAGTCGATTCCTCAGCTCCGATTCTGAGAGGATCGTTGATAGGATATGTTCTTTGTTCATCTGCAATCCGCCGCAGCCTCAGATTCATTCGTCGGCCTCAGCTGGCCCGCTCCAGGAGCAAGGATCGATTTGTCAGGCGGAGTCTGTAGAGTCTCCGCCCAGGAGATCACAGGACACAGCTTCGGATTGGGTTGAGGATGGGTTCCCTTGCATTGTGATGATATTTTTAGGAAGGATTCTATGTGGCACTGGTCGTCATTTCAATGGGTCCCGGCTCCGAAGCGAAACATACATCTGCGTATTCATCATTTCCTGCCTTAGTAACTGTTCGCCGAACGAGCTCGAATTTGGACGCCGAGTAAGAAGCTATTCTGAGCTGCGATTTTGCGGAACATATTCTATTCCCATCTCGAGCTGCTAAGAACTCCGTGTCACCGATTTAGATCCGGGCATCGAGACCCCGACACAGACTGATTTCCAGCGATTTCGATCTCTAGATCCGGAAGGCGGTGGAACGGACTCAGAAAGGCGTCACGGATTGAATCCGAACTTCTAGAAATCGTATTCCGAAGAGACGAGGGGACATCCAATAGCTGCGGAAACACGTCGCCGACGCGCAATGTATCGACACTGCTGCCAGGAGTGGATGGCCAGAAGGAAACACGAAGAAGGACACTCCCAAAGTACAAGCGTTAAATACAGCATCAGCGGCACCCGCTGAGAAGCGAACTTCGCATGCCTGCCACGGATAGTCGCATTTCTGTCAAGATTTTCAATTGATCCGACGTTGCGAACAATGAACGAGCAGCGTCTTTAACCGATGAGTTTCTGAGATGAATCTGAATCAACAGTTCAGCAGCTGTGGCGCAACATCTAGACGCAGTCTTCACTCTTGATCTATGCGTCTTGGTGTATGTACTCCTCTTCGAGTTGCGGATACTTTCTAAGTTTCCCTCGAATCCCGATCACTGGATCGAAATGCGAATCTCATCGTTCCGGGTGAGCACGCATCGGAAGGAATTCGAATCTGAGTTGAAATTCCGACAGAAGATTCCATTGATTCGAAGAGCACCAGCCACTCCTCGGAATGATCCTGATTACGAAAATCTTCAATGTGAATAAACAATTCACGACGAAGAGATTTCGTCTATAACTTATACCCACCAGTCACGACATCCAGTCCTTATCAGACGCTTCCACTCGTCTCTTTCTCTATCGTTCGAGCAACCGAGAAAACGTACCGGAAATCATCGTACACGGGACCTCGAGCGACTCCTAAACGGTCGCAGATGTCAGTTTTGAAAAGTGCCGAACGCGCAAACGAAGCTTCTTTGATAATCGCGTGATTTTGAGCGCGGCGTGATTCACGATCCCATTCACAAACTGTCGATTCCCTTCAAGCTCTTGAGATGTGAGAAGAGTTGACGCGCGATGAGTCGCAGGACCTTCCATCGATTGGCTGTGTGCGGTTGCCGTCGCGTCGCGATCGATGTCCGAGGTACCGCATCTCGGACTTTTTTCGCACGTTAAGTGTGAGAGCTCTATAAAATATGAAGTTCAAATGACTTTTTGATCAAAAGCTGCACCCAGCACAGAATCAGTCGAACCCACCGACGGACGGTCGAACACAGCAACCAACCAAGGAGCCAGATGCCATAAAACACAACATTTATCAAATCTGTCAGCTTATTACAGCACCGTTTGAAATAATTTCGAGTCAGTATCGGACACAACAAGAGCCGTGTACGTGGTGCCCGCTTCTCTGTCCAGCGATTCCGCAGGCAGGCAGACGAAGTCGAAACCGCACGAAAAGTGTCTGATCGAACACGGGAATATTCCACAAGGCGAGCGTCGACGAGAATTCTCTCGGAAACGAGCAATGGGTGAAATGAGTTAAACGTCTGCTTGCTCGGTCAGCGAAAAATGTACGTAGGTTGCGGTGCGCGAGCAGACTGACCGATGCGGCCGCGCTCTTGATTACTGAGGAGTGTTTCTCATATTTCACACGACCAATCTAATCTCAGCTATACGCATTTCCTTTCTGAGGTGAGCGCACGTAAGATAAGTAATTAACAGCGAAGTAAATTCGCCATCCCGGCCAACCAATCAGTAGAGCACAGCGCTAACTTCATTTAAGTCCACCGATCCAAAGCAAGAAAGCTCAAGCTTTTCAGTTTCTCTCATCGCGGTGCTCTTCGTCATTCTGTTTTTGTGGGGACCGTCGTTCCTACCGATCGCAGCTTTTGAACGTTGTCTCTCTTCTGATGAATAGAACCTCACACTGGAGAACCCGGTGCTCGATTGAGAAACGGTTCAGCTTCGAAGTTCTTTCTAAATCTTGGTCCAGGAAACGGAATGTTCAACCACAGCGCGTCGCGCACCGTGCGGATCGAAATCGGCTTCTGTGAAAAATCCGTAAGTTACAACTACGGTCGTGTTCGCACGCGCGCCTCGTTCGGGCGGATACAAGTTGTCACTTCCTTGATCCACGCGTGGACCACTATTCATTCATTCATTCATTCATTCACTGGTTTGTTCATTGTCTCCGAAGAAGTGATTCGGGGCGCTTTATCATACGTCACGGCTTTTTATTTAGTCTATACTCGGAGCTGCGGCGAAACATCCGACTGACAAATCGCGTTCCCCGCAGTTTTCCGTGACCGGACCTCAGTTCAGTTCGGCCCGCCGGTTGGTCCGTCGAGCGCTTGTCTTGAAAAGCGGCCAATGTCTCCCTTTGAGGAAGTTCTCAGCAGGAAAGCATCGTCGGAAATGTTTACTTTGAGGCTCACAGTCGGAGTCTCGGCAAATTGAAAACACCTCGCAGATTCTTTCTGCTTTCAGGCCAATGTATCTCGACGCCTCTTCGGCCAAAGTTGAAAGTACGCCGCTTCGTCTCTGTTCGATCATTATTATTGACACTCGTTTCAACACGCTTAGCATTCCTCTCTGCCAAACCCTATAAACAGCTGAAACCGTTCACGGCCACTCGGGACAGATCGATCGGATATTCTGATTTCGCTCTCGTCCTACGAAAGGAGCAAATGACGATCGTCGTCCTTTCCTCTGTAAAATGTGGTTGGCTGGGCTCGATGGAGGAGTGAGTTCTCAGAAAGCCCAATGTCGACCATTTGAAGCGGAACCGCTGGCGCCATCTGGGAGCCGAGTGAACAGATCGGAGCGCTGGAGGAGACAAATATCGCGAAGCTCATTGGAGACTCTTGCTTCCGTTGAGTAATCCAGAGTTCGAGTTAACCTGATTGAAGATGAGGATCTTCGTTGAGGTCAATGGGACGACAACACTTCTGACGCGTTCGAAGTGGATTATGAGATGAGTCTCTGTCCGACAGAGCAGTTGAAATTAAGCTCTCAGCTCGATATACGGAATTGTGTCCCCTCAGAGATAAGAACAATAGACTCTCGCAACTTTGTCGAAAAAAAAATCTCGAGTAGTTGCTACTTAGTGAGACGAGCGATAAACTAAATTGTTTCTGTGACTGATTGTATGGCTGAAGGCCGGAGGAAATAATGGCCGCGCCTTTAGTACGGGAAGAGATTTTTCCAGCCTGTGATGACCAGAGGAATCTACCCGATCTTCCCCAGAAAGACATCGGGGGCGGTGCATTGTCGGAACCGAAGCAGCAGATGAGATCCAGTTTTGTCGGGTTTTATGTTCTATAAGCTGGATCAAGTCATTGAAACGTCGTTGAATTACCCCGAAAGTTCACCCAGTTTTGAGGGATAAAAGCAAATCGCTGTGCTGAAAACTCGCCGACTCGTTGCCAATCCGTGTCAGTTGAGGAGTGACACTTTTCATTTACAGTAGAACCTCGATTATTTCACCCCCCCCCCCCAGTATATCCCTTTCGATCATATCGCCTCACATGAGCCACTGCACGACACTTTTTGGGGCCTACTGTGCGACCCCGCTTCGAGATCCATCGGGCGACTCTCTCGATTATTATATCACTTCGACTCGAATTAGGTGGAATAATCGAAGTTCTACCAACCTTTAACTTCATCTTGACGTCAGATGGCGCTTCTCGAAAAACCCGTAGAGTCATAGACGACTGAGCCGTGGGAGAACGCTCAACCGAGGTCCTGTATGTAGACTTTTCTCAGCGATTACGATCTGATCAATGAGATGAGGGCTACAAATACAGTGTGATTCAAGTTCGACGCTACACTTTGTTATGGCTCGCATATTTTTATGCAAGTCCCGACAGAAACCGCGTAGGTGGCTTTTTGTATCCACCAATCATGGGGAATTCTCAAGACCCATATTGGGGTCCAGGCTGCCTGGATCTTGCGTGATTGCCGAGCAATTCAACAGACCCCTCGGAGGCGGCTATGGGAAATAGCATGGGTACACCTTCCGGTCATGGAAATCAGCGTAAACGCTCAAAGCATCGAGACGTTTCCCAAAGAATTCCGATTGAAATTGTGTTCCCGAGTACGACCAACCGCGTGGCGTTCAAGTGTTCAGCTGAAAGGGGAAATTAAGAATGATGTGAAGAGACGATGGTTTCGAGTTCGATGTGTTGCATGTCGCTTCATTTCGATCACACTGCATGGATTTGCGCCAATACGGCGTGGGTGGATGCCGTTTTCATGTATGGAGGATTATGTTTGGCATTTTTCCTCTATTGAATACTTTGAGCGTTCACACCGATTTCCCTGGCCGGAATGTGTTTTCATGTTATTTCTCATAGACGCCTTCGATCGGTTCGTTGGATCGCTCGGCAAACGCACAATATGCATGGAACTGAATCCAAATTTGTGCCGCCAGAACTCTCTGTGGATGGGCCACAAAATGCCACCAACGCGGTTTCTGTAGGGTCTTGGAAGGTCCAACAGAATAGCGGAAACGAAGCGATTCGTAGCCGCGATCCTCTTATTCCTCAAGGAATAGCGAGAGCGCTGTCGATAGATAGCTCGAGGTGACGGCTTGTTGGTCTACATCGATTTCTTGTCCTCATCATGGAGAGAAGAAAATTCCTTTTCTGAAATTCAGGAAATCTGATTCCCGACGAGGATAACATAATTCGAAATTAAAAACAACGTTGTTATTTCCTCAAATTATACGACGGGAGCAAAAGTGTATCAAAAATGGCATCGACCGAGACGAGCGTGAGTTAACCAAACGAATCAAAGGTTTTGCAGAGATTTCGAACCAATATCACTTAATCCTCGATGGAAACTGGTGCTCTGTCCATTGCTGGAGTATCACGGTGCAGATTGATACCGCTGCTGGATAATAACAGAGAATTGTTCGACAAGTCAGAACCGCTTTTGCGATTGCCCTTGGTTGTCTCAAACGAGAAACGTCCTCTGGGTCCTCTTTCTTCGGCCTTCATTCTCTTCATGTAGCGAAAAGTTGACCCTTATATAGGGGTAGCACCGTTCCAGTGCCTCGGCGCTTTCTTTAGTTCTCGTTCTCCGTGCGCGATATCAGCCATGAATTGATGAGAAGAGAAGTTTCCGGAAAGACGAGTTCCGTGATTTATTCGATCGCTTATCACAAGGATTTCAATTTGGAATCATCGTCCGAAGTCTGTCACTGCTTCAGTGCAGTCGCAGTTCGATAAACAGCAATCCGGGAACGAGCCTTTGGGATCCTTTGCGACAGGCCTGCAGCCTTCGTGACAGTCGATAGCCCAACATCTGGAAGAATTCCCTTCCGGTTCAGAGAAGAAACTTTCTGCGCGAGTTCGATCGCCGAAAAGTAATACATACCCTTCGCCGATGAATTCTTCCTGTTTCACATTGCACGCTAATCTCGCACAGCTCTGGGTCATATGACAAGTTGCGCCGTTCTCTAAGAGTGCTGGTCCACCGTCACAAGCCGTTACGTTGCATTTGCCTGGAATCAGCTGAGGTTACATCTCCCGGCAGAGAACAGTCGAAAGTTTCGCTAAAGTTTCGCAGACTCCAAACTGACTGCCCCGAACTTAACAAAACTGACCGTCGACGATATCCACACGTCCTCGGAACGTTGAGCAGTAATTTTGTTGAAATGAACACAAAAAGACGAACGCGAACACGAGCAGAACGGAGCTGCTGGTGCACTTTTGGCTCTGGGACATTACGCAATGCTGTCCAGTTGACGTCGTCTCGACTAATGATGCTCAGTCAACGCGCGGATGTTTCTATCTGAGCCTCGAAGAGGAAACCATCATCATCGTTCCAGCAGCCCGCCGTACCCAACAAACAAGTCAAAGCGGAAACTATCTATTGTCGATACACATGCTTCTTTCTATGCACGATGCGCACTTTGTGGTGCCGCTGGTTTTTCTAGAAACCTCCAGCGGAATCCCATCCAGACGGGAAAAAACGCAGAACTTGAGCGGAAGGCTTCTTGGGATTCAGACTCCGAGTCGATCCAGCCCGGTCTCCAAAGGTTTCATTCGCGGTCGAATCGGGATGCGTTCACCCGACGCGTTTTAGACACTCCGATGCCAATAGTGTCAAACTTCAAATGAAAACCCTGAAATCCCCTCCCCCCTCCCCCGAAATCTCTTCTCAAGCCGTTATATCTCAGTGGAGTTGTCCGAAACAGCGTTTGGTTTCTCTCAGAACTATTAAAACCCTTCGCAGGAATCAGAGAAGCTTTCGAAAAGAACAAAAGTGATTGTGAAAGCTGCCGCTTTGAAGGTCAGTGTCAGAACGAGTCCGCCAGTGGAGCTTTACCCTCGATTTCACTAATCAGCTTCCGATCCTTCCTCCAGAAAATGGCGCAGAAATTGAGCGGCAAAACCAAAGAAGCCGCGTTGATCGCGGCGGAGCGGGTTATGCCAATAAAGAAGGAGGATAGAGAGAAAAGTAAGAAAAAAAAGAAGAAGAAGAAGAAGAAGGAAGAAAACGACCAAGGGTTAGATTTCTCCGGAATGATGGATAATATCACTGGCAGGGTCAAGGAAAAGGTCTGGTCACGTTGCTTTTGTCTCTTCTCGACACGATTCAAGAGTTTTGATTCGATCGAATGAAGCTTTCATCTTTTCCGAATTCAGGAGTCGGAATCTTCCGGGTCGTCGAGCGTTGTACGAGTTCGTTCGAACGCGCAAGAAGCTTTTGTGGAGCAGTTCACTGAGCTCATGACGAAAATGAAAGTTGTGCCTGAAACAGACGATATGGGCAATGAAAAGTTCGTGGTGAAGTTTAAGGACGACACGAAACCGTCGAAAACAATGCCTGACATTGCCGGCAAAGTTCAGTCTGCTGGTTTGATGAAGAAATCCATCGTGCTAACATCGAAGCAGATAAAATTGAGTGATTTTCTACCAAAACAATACGAGCATTTCGCTTGTTTTCTGCCAGGCAAGCGAGATATAATACCCCCTATAGCACACGAATTGTTTTCTGGAGAAGAGTTGTTCGTTATGAGCTTCGACATTCCATGAAATCATAATCTAAACAACTACGGCTTCTCTCATTTCAGCTGATTTGACGATCGATGCTTGTCTCGACGGCGACTCTTCATCGGCCGCCCCAAGACTGGAGCTCAAACTCGGTGAGCTCAAACCTTGAAGGCGAGTTTCTGAATTCAGATCGAGATCTAGAACCAATTTCTGAATTGAGCAATATTACAGGAAAGGCAGCGGTCGCACTGCCAGCGTTTCTGACGCGAGCTTCGCAGAAACGATCAAAGAAATCAAAGAAGTCAAAGAAATCAAAGAAATCGCAGAAGTCGAAGAAATCAAGAAAATCTAAGAAATCCGACTCTGATGACTAACCGAGAGGATGGATTTGTTGGAGAATGCGGAAATCAGGAAAGAAAGATTTGGGTAAAATCGGTGTCGGTCTAGTAAAAAGTATTCCAAATGGTATGGCTTGGAGCTTCCAAGAATGCTCGTGATTTCTCAGGCCGGATGTGAAATATCTCACGACTTGGGGAATCCTTCCATAAATTGTTGAAACTGAAACTCGAGGATGATGTTTGAATCTGATGTCCTCTGACACGATCGAGTTAAGCAGTATAGTAGTAATAGTATGTAAAGCAGTAGGAAGAACAGAGATGAGCTCATGTTGAGAAGTTCTTTTTGAAGTGAAGCACAATTTTTGTTCGGTTGGACTAGGACAGAAGCTTCGAAAGCATCCCTTGGATTCGAATCCTCTTGACACGCTGAGTGAGTTTTGAATGAGAGCGCCTCTCGAGCTCGATAGTGTGAGGTAGGCGATACCCTCCTCCTCGAGCCATGGCAACGAACTCTCTCAGAGTTACGACTCGGCTGACTCCAGCTGAGTCACGCTGTCACCTCGCCCTCACCGAATGACACGATTCCATCGTGTTGATTTCGAGAAGTCTGTCCTACACACAGTGCGATGTCTCCATGAACCCTGGATTTTGGAAATGTCATTTGCTTGAAGATGATCAGAAAAAAGTTACTTCGGCAACAAGTCGGCCAAGCAAACTGCCACCTGAATGAGTGAATCCCCGTCGTGATTTCGAGCAAACGGATCGACATTGGCGTGATTTCTCCGAGACCAAACATGAGCGCCAAAGGGACCAGCTCGGAGTCTGTGAAAGTGATAGTGAGATGTCGTCCCATGAGCGACAAGGAACTCGAATCGCGCCACCGGCGTGTGGTGGAAATGAATCCGGAGCGAGGAAGTATCGAAATCAGAAAAGCATCTGACGAAGAACCGAAGCAGTTCACCTTCGACGCGGTGTACGATGAGAAGGCACCTCAAAAACATCTCTACAATGAGACATTCCAGCCATTGGTCGATTCTGTCCTGGAAGGTTTCAATGGAACGATTTTCGCCTACGGTCAAACGGGCACAGGGAAGACCTATACCATGGAAGGGGTTCGGACCGACCCCGAAAAACGCGGAGTCATCCCGAACTCTTTTGAGCACATCTTCAGTCATATCCAGAAATCCCGTAATAAGCAATACCTTGTGCGAGCCTCCTACTTGGAGATCTACCAGGAGGAGATTCGGGACCTCATCGCCAAGGATCAAAGTAAAAAACTCGAACTCAAAGAACGCCCTGACACCGGAGTCCACGTCAAAGACCTGAGTTCGTTCGTGTGCAAATCCGTGCAGGAAATCGAGCGCGTGATGACGGTGGGGAATCAGAATAGGGCCGTCGGACGCACAAACATGAACCTCCACAGCTCGAGATCTCACGCCATCTTCATTATCACGGTCGAGCACAGTGACTTGGATGAGAAATCCGACTGCGCCGCCACGATCAGAGTGGGAAAGTTGAACCTCGTTGATTTGGCGGGATCGGAACGTCAGAGTAAAACCAATGCCCAGGGCACGACGCAAAAAGAAGCGATAAAAATCAATTTGAGTTTATCGGCCCTGGGGAACGTGATCTCGAGTTTGGTCGACGGCAAATCAACCCACATACCCTACAGAGACTCGAAGCTGACTCGTCTGCTCGAAGATTCTCTAGGGGGAAATGCCAAGACGATAATGATCGCGAACATCGGTCCGTCGCATTGGAACTACGAGGAGACGTTGACGACGCTCCGGTACGCGAGTCGGGCGAAGCACATCAAGAACAAACCAAAAGTCAACCAAGATCCCAAAGATGCTCTTCTGAGAGAGTTCCAGTCGGAAATCGCGAGGTTGAAAATGCAGCTCGAAGAGAAAGGAAAACGAAAAGTGAAGTCCAGGAGTGCGGTAAGCCGAACTTCAGTCAACTCCGACAGTTCAGCCGAGGGCTGCGGACCGATGAGTCCGGACGCCGCCGACGCGGAATACACTGAAAAACTCGCTTCGAAGGTTGCCGCTCTCGAAAGCAAACTCTTGGGCGGGAAGGATATCATCGAGCACACGAACGAGCAAGAACGCGCGCTGGAACTCAAACGACGAGAAATCGCGGAGCAGAAAAGAATAGAACGCGAGATGATCAAGAAGCTCGAGCTCCACGAAGAAAGCGCATCAGAGATCCGCGAGGACTACACGAGTCTCCAGCAGGAAGTGGACACGAAGACCAAAAAGTTGAGAAAACTCTACGGGAAGCTTCAGGCCGCCAGAATCGACATCAAGGATCTCACTGAAGAGCACAATCGCGAGCGTCGCGAGATCGAAGCCACGCAGCACGACCTCACCAAAGAGCTAAAACTGAAGTACATGATCATCGAGAACTTCATTCCAATTCAGGAGAAAGCGAAAATACTTTCTCGGATTGTTTTCGATGATGAGACCGAGAATTGGGACCTCCTGCCTTACTCCATGATCCTGAATAACGAACTCGGAACTTCCGCTGTTCACCCTCTGGCAGACAGTCATAATCCAAAGCGGCTTCTACGTGACATGGCCAGAAAACGTTACGTCGAAGCTGCGAGAAGTCAGATCGATTTCAAACTCGAGTTCGTCGATCTAAGAATTCGAGAATATCATCCACCTGAGGTTTCCCCTACATTGAGAGCTTTACTTGGAGAGAGCATGAAACCGCTTCCCGACATTGAGATCGACGCTGGCCAAGCTCAATTCAAACTCGTCCGAATGCCTTCTAGCAAATCCAAGGGACACCGATCTCCAAAGTCCCCATCTACATCGTCGCGAAGTTTCTACGAATGATGTCATTCTATCCATCCGAATGCAAACAGACTATGATGTCGAGTTTTCAAAACAACATCCGATCCTCTCACGAAACACGGAGACCTTCCAGAACGGGTCGCATCTTGCCTCGAGGATGGAATATCTTGCTGACAGTGATATATGTATTGCCGTGGAGTGCCTATCCTGAATCGAATGAGATGGGAAGATTACGCAACGAAACCTGCGGAAGTTAGGAATTAAATAAATTCAATTAACCTTGAGATCTCCTTCGAAGCAACTCTCGAGCCCTCGAAATAATTCGTATTTCGTACAGATTGTAAGGAAGTCCCACCTCGGCTCCCTCTTCGAAACCCCCCTCCCGGTCACTGAATAATTTTTTTTTTTCCGAAAGAGAAAACAAAGTCAAACATTGGACTACCGCCAATATATTCTCGTTGTGAAATATGCACAATATACACGATGACGGATAATCACGACTGGAATGGCTTGTATTCGACCCCTTCCGGTAACTTGATTTCAACTTTTTTCTGGCCCACATCCTTCCAGTTGGTACTCAGGACGGTTCCGTTGCTCTCCATGAAGGATTTGTTCATCGCTCTCCGAATTTCTTCGTTTCCCTCTCGATAGATTTGCTTGAACAGATCGCTTACGTTAGCATCAGCCTCGGTCGCTTCTTTTTCGATGACTTTCTCGAGTTTGTTCCAGTCATGCTTCGCCAAACTCGAGGTGGGATACGTTGGTGGGGTGTCTCCCGATTTCTCTTCCGGCTTCCGCTCCAGCACTGACCACTTCCCGGCAGCAATCTTGCGAAGTCGGATTTCGATCTTGGTGCTCAACACTTTGAAGCTTGATTGTTCCGGATTGATTTCATTGGACAGCTTCAAGTTCAACTCGTACTTGTCCGCGGGCAGTTTTGCTTGAACGGAAACTGAGTCTTTCGTGAAGTCGACTTTCACGTCCTCAGCTTTTTGATTTTTCAGAAAAATTTCTATCGTGACCTGAGACTCTGTCTCGTACCAATCGTGGCGTAGCTGTAAGAAGGGAAAATTTTTATTTCACAAAAAATTCCAATCATTTCGTGGAAGGGGAAAACACGAGTCTCTTCTGTCGGAAACTGGAGCCCTCTGGAGTAGGGCCTCGTATGAAATTTGTTTTGGAATATGTGGAATATGGGATGGGATTTCGACTTCGCAAGTCGGAGAGCGAAACTCACCGAAGCCATTTGGACAGGATCTTCGAATTTCGGTTCAAAATTTCCGGTCTGATGACAACCTAGAGGTAATCTTCCACAAGCTCAAGCCCGCCGCGTACGAGATTGATACCTTTTAGAGAGTAAAGTCGTTTGTTTCTTCGAGGGACGTTCGGGTTTGCGCGAGAAGTTTCCAGAGACACTTCAGCACAGCACGCAATGAAGTCGCAGGAAGGAGGCTCTTTTTCCGGAGTGGAACAGTGCTTAAGCGACGGAAGCCCTTGCGAGGAGAGTCACGATTCCGAGCACGATTCCAGCCACATTATCCCAAATTCGGCTTCAGGAGGTTATACATCGGATTTTACGGATAGAATGAGAGCTTAGAAAGAAAAGAGTCGATCGGATGTCACCTCTCCGATCGACAAATCGCGGAGCCCGGAGTTCCCAAGATCCGACTTTTAAAGCTGCCTGCCCGACTGCGGCGCGAACAGTGCTTGTGTAGAGTCTCAATCTTTTGTCACATTGAGGAAATCTAGACTTCGAATTGAAATGCGGGATGAAATGATACAACGGTGAAATTTGAGGCTTTCATGGCGTTCTATGTCGAATTATTCTCGAGGTAGTTCGGTATCAAGGGACTTTTTAAAGCCCGAGGAGACGTGTTATGATCGCCCGATGGATTTCCTTTGGACGAGCTTCGAGCTTCGAGGGAGAGAGAGAGTCTGACCGGAAACCACCACGGAAAGTTCTAATTCTGCATTTTCTAGGGTAGCATAGTGCAAATATTGCTTTGCATCAAAATCAATGGAACGGGGTCGGTGGGGTCTTATTGAAGAGGCATGGAAATCCCCACTCCAGGTCAAACAGCAGAAAAAGATTGTCCTGTCCAAGGAGTTCTCGAAGCTATTCGAGAACAGAGTTTGAAATACAAACCGGCTATCGCAAGTGATGACTTTTTCTTGGCGGATTGAGCCTCTGCTCTTGCCTTTGGATGTCGTTGGACTATCGAGAACTCTAGGATGCTTCCAAGATTCTTTGAATATCCATGGAGCGGCAGTTCTTCAGGGTTCAATTGGACAGATGCAATCAATGACAATCGGCGAATACATTTTTCCGGACAGAACAGACATTGTTTAATGAGGACATCAGTTGAGGGACACAGAGTTGATCTTGTTGATCATCTGATGACTTGAAGATCATCGCCCCCACGAATTTCTTTTTGATCGATCCGATCGCAGTTGAAAATGATTTTGCGATACCGAAGCAGAGCAACCGTTTCATCCGGAAGTCGAAGACCACGTCGGCAGCGAGACACCAAACAAGGAGGACTCTGATGCGATGACGTTTGTCACATTTTCGCGGCGAAGAGTGCTCGACATTGGTTTTCGGTGCGGAAACAACGAATTCTACTCCAAAACATTCGTCTGCATTTGAATAAACTCTACTCAGTCTCTCCTCTTCAAAGAGGGCGCCAAACTCATGAATCCTCAAAGATGCGGTCGGAAATCTGGTCGGTGTTCTGCGTGGCGCGCCCCTCCTCCAGACTCCAGAATGAACCGCGCAAGATTGTCCGAAGTACTCCAGATACACGGGGCGTCATCCAGTGTTTCATCGGAAGACTACTTGTCGTTCCAAAGGAGAAACAGTCATCGGTCTCGAAGAATCAGGAGCAGGGTAAACTATTCAAGTTCCGACTGTATTGACATCCTTCAGAGCAAGTTCTGCAATTGTTTCGATCTCGATCAACTCTCCCGGAGTTTCCATTCCTTTTTAAATCTATAAGCCATTTCAGCGTGCCTCGAAGAAACACTGCGACACCGTTTCAAGCCATTCATCCCGGAATTCGAAGCCACAAGAGTGGAGGTGTAAGGAACAGTCGTCGAGCGGGAACGATCTCCAGAACAAGTCCCTCGCTTTCCATGATGCCGATGTGCAGAGCGCTTACGAAAATCATTGTAATCAAGGGCGAAGTGTTCGACAGATAGATCTAACCCTCGGTAAATCGAAAGACAAATTCATCAACGCTCTTCTGGAGAATTTCAAGATCTGATTCGTCTGATAGAGTAGAAATCTCTTCAACAGTTTTGCTTGAAACGTAACCAGTGTTTGAAAAATCGCTCTGCAATCCAAAATTGTCATCATTGTCTGTTCATGACTTCGATCTTGTCGCCTATGTCGAGGGCTGAAAGTCGTTATCTGAGAGACGGTTGTCGGCACAGTATTCGAGGCGAATGCGATGACGGCGAAACGGGTAATTATCCTGTGTAGTCTCTGAATGAAAACCTTCTCGCAAGAAGATTTCGCGAAAACTTTATTCTTTCAAATGAAATGACCTCCAGCGCTAGCTCCCAAAATTGTATTGCTTGCGATTCTACGACGGTGTTTTGTAAATGCAGCAAGCCAAGGCTCATATAGCTCATTTCGGAATTTCATCAGAGTTTAAAATTGAGCCAATAAGCTAACAATGTGTCTTTTTACATTCCGTATCAGCCGCCGGAGTTTCTGCTGCAAGAACTCCGGCGTGGAAACTTCCGTCTTCTGATTTGTCCTCTTCCGTTTCCTAAGATTGTTCGAGCTCTGTTGACAGACGCAAGCACGGACTCCAGCTCCATGTTCGGTCGGTGAACTGGCTATGCTGGATCCGCTCATGTTGTCTCAGGGAATCAAATCTTATTGATGGGGCCGTGATTTGTTTGTTGCGAAAATGAGCAAAAATCGTGATTGTCGCAGCTTCCATTCACTATGGACTCTGCGGAGGATCCAGTATGAGGAATTGACGCGAAGATGCCGCGTTTACGAGAAATCGCGGCCCGAGTGAAGTTCTACGTATTGGTTCGGAAGAGGAGAGGATCGTAATGAGAGGCGTCAAGCTAGTGTACGCTTGAAACTAAAGTTTCAGAATAGCGACAAAATCGTGTGGAGAGTGTAGATGAGCGAAACCTCGCAAGGTTTGTTCAATTGACTAGAATGATTGAGCTAGTTGTACTCAAGCCTCGTCGCCGATCTCAAGACTGGCCCATCAGTACCACTCAGGACCGCTTGTACAATTATTGCTTTCTCGTTTTGGGACTCGGGTTATTGCAAGTTGTCTGGATTTCACGTAACTTGACAAAAGCAAGTCGATGCATTCAAAGTTCCTCCATAACAAACAGCTGTGAACCTATGCACTTCAATCTACTAGGCTGAGAAGGTATTGCTATCGATTGCCTTACGCCTGCGATCCGGTTATCTAAGAGGTTCTATAGTCCTTGTGTTTACAGTTCGAAATCTATCCTCGTCTCAAAAACCATCAGTCAATGGTTCGTCAAGAACGGGGTTGGCATCTTGGCCGCTTCATCCTGCAACGCCAGGAGATTCTCGACCGGAAATCCACAGCTCGGAACACAGGCGGATTCCATGTGCTTGTTTAAATAACTTTTCAGAGCGAAACGTTTATCGCATTTCGTGCATTTGAAGAACTTCAGTCCTGAATGTGTTTGCATATGAGCGCGCAAATTCGATCGATCCGCGAATGCTTTCCCACAGTGTGCACAGCCGAACGGCTTTTCACCTGGAAGAAGAACACCGTCGATCGGCCATCGTGAGGATCTCTTCTCATCTCGAGAAGATTTATCGAATATTCTCTATCGTCTCCACCTCGACATTGGGGTAGTCGACAACTGGTCAGTGCTAGATTACTGCCGCGTTCACTGTACCTGTATGAGACCGCATGTGACCCTGGAGCAACCATTGTCTGGAGAATGCTTTCCCGCACACAGCGCACTTATGATTCAGTTTGTGCGTCAAAAGATGCATAGCGAGCGCGGGCATTGACACGTATACCTGCAGGAAACGATAATTCAATCATTCAACTTGCTCCTTCCCTTTCACGGGTCACTCGAGTCACCCAATCACGGATCATGTCTCCCAACCCCCAATATCTCACTTCAGATCATGCATGTCTTATCAAGGACTCGCCGACAGGGGAAAAGGGTGAGAAAGTACGCGAAGGAGAAGTTTTTCAAACAATTGGCTGGCTCGTCATCCTCAGTAAACGTTGTACTCCTTTCGTCGTACCCATCGAACATAAAATCTACTTGAATCGGAAGTTCGTCGAATTTCAAGCCGACAAGGTCTTCGGTTTCGTCGCGCTGGAGTCAACCGTTTTGGACACACTCGCGCCACGAAATCATGATTTTCTCTATCGACGTCAATAATAGATAAACGTCTTTGTATTCAAGCTCACGAGATATCCGATTAAAGTTCAAAAGGATACGGAGCCGTCTTTCCATGGATCATCATTTTGCGACTCGAATACATATCTCGGAAAATACGGGCTTCGAGGAGAGGACTTGGAGACCTTATTGGCCTGAAATTCAACAATCCCCCGATCTAAGAATTTACCAGGGAGAGTTCTCATTCGAAATATGGGAGTTCGGAGATCAAGAAATGCTCAAAGTCTAGACCAAGACTACCGTTCGTATTTCTGAACTGCGGTAGGGAGGAGGTCTGCCATGTCACGTTTTCCTCTACTCCTCGATGCGTACTCTTCCAGTAGAACACGAAATTACGAGTGAGTCCTATAGCTTCGAGCTCTCTTGCCTCTTCCATCCACTTTCCGTACGGAAACAATACACTGATCTAGATCATTGCCCCCAATGACGATGGCTGCAGCTTCAGTGAATTGTTTCAAACTTGTTTCCCTATCGTTCTCAACTCGTTCTCATCCAGTTGATCCGGAGTCGTTTGCGTTGAGAATATCCCATGGGGTCTCACATTTCCGCTCCGAAGAACAATCCACTCCTCATTTCAGCAGGCGCAGAGCATCAAGTTGAAAAGGCGTTTATTCAAACTCAGATGAAGCGCCCGTTGACTCGCTGCCCACATTTACGTGTGCACGGATGCACGTTGCTACGCACGCACTCCGCGCTCATATTCAGGAGCTGCCGCGGTGGCAGCAACAGAGTTGACCGGAGAACGCAAAGCACCAAAGAGTCGTTTGGCCGAATTCGTTTGGAGCGTTTTTTCTCTCTTTTCGGGAAATGCTCGCATTTCCTTGACCTCGAGCGCGCTAAGAAGCGAGTGCAATCGCATTTCTTCGAGTCCATGGATTCTTTCGCTGTCAAGAGCGACGAAGAAACGCTTCCGAAATACATTTTCCCGAAACACAGAGAGGTTGATCGATCACTCGAAGATGGCTGGAACGAAGTTTTTTAGCATTTCATGGAGTTCGCTCACCTTGCTGCAGGTCGGGCATTTCTTCGCGAGCTGGGAGTCCGGACTCCGATGGGTCTGTTTGTGTCGCGAGAGGTTTGACGAGGTGGCATAGTGCTTCCCACACTCAGAGCATGAGTATCGAGATCGACCCTCGGGCTCGTTCTGTGGCTTCGGAGACGAAACCACTCCGAGAATAGCGTCAGTCGAGCATGACTTGAGCTTCGTCGGCTGGAATCGAATAGAATTTATGGTGTTTCGTGAAACCCGTCGATTGTCGGGTGAAATCTTTGGTCCTGGAGAGTTTATTCCTCCAACCCTGGTTACCTTTTTCTTCGAGCGGCCGTCGGAGATGAAAAATGCATCATAAGTATAACAAACTGTCACCGAAGACTTGGAATGCTTCTGTCGAGTACTGAGGTCCATGGCTTCAGAGTTGTGAAAGGGTCTGAAAGGGGTGGCATCGAAGGCGGGATTGAAGATCCTGTGTTGTTTGACGCTCGGTGGAGAAGGCGGCGAGACATTCTGGGTTTCAGAGGCAATTTGGTCTTGAAGTAAAGTGTTCGTGTTCGACGAATCGGAGAAGTCTCCCATCGGCGGTGAAGAGATGGAATCCACTGATCCACGAGGCTGCTGCTGCTGTGGCGGCATAGACGGATATAAGGGAAGTGCGGCATAGTCGACGACTGTAGGAAAGCTCGGGACAGTGGGCTCGGGGGTCACTTTTTTCGAGTACAAGTCGTCTACCACCGTCATCGGGCTCAGTTCACCTGTGAGTGAAAAAAAAACACTCAGTCACCTACTGACGAAACGAAATATTTGTGCTTTCTACCATAAGGAAGCATTATTAAACTCCCGACCTTCATCTATCTCTCGCCATTCTCCGATCTCTCAGTCTCCTCGGTTATCCTCTGAACGATTTCCATCGAAAATTCGGACCAGAGTTCGTAAGAGAAGATGACTAGTTCAATTTTAATTGATTGTTTCAACGGACTGGGGTTTCGAACCAGAGAGATATCGGTTCTGGAAAGCATCGAGCCCGGAAAGTAATTCCCTCCAGAATTCTCAGCCGGAGAGGTGAATTCTCTTGAGCATAAACGCTGGATGAGATACGAAATACGGAGGAGGACTGGCGGCCGCTCGGCGGACCACGAGACGTCTAGGTAGGCAGGCAACAGTCGACCAAAAACATCAAAGCTTCACATCAGCACAAATCCCATCCGTCGAGTCCTCCTCCTCCTCCTCGACGTCGTCGTCTCCTGCTTAGCGACTGATGATTCCTTTCGAGGATAGAACGGCTGCGCTTGCGTTCGTAATCTCTGTCCAGGAAGCGGGCATTTCCGATTCAAGCCAAGAAACCGCGACGAACGGATGACGAGCAAAAACCTCCTTGATCTTTATCATCATTGGCGGCGTCAGACCGAAAGACCGACCGAGCGAACGTTCGAAGGGCCGACAGACGAAGGAGGAGATCGAAAAAGAGAACAACGAGGAGAAAAAACCTGCTTCACGATCAAGGAAGAGACGAAGACCGAACGGACGGACGGGTCATCGGGAAGAGGTGTTTCATTACGGCCGATACGGGCGTCCGCGGATCGCGGAGGTTTGCTATCCGTCGCTCTGCATACAAATGCGAAGGAACCCATATTAGCGCCGTCGGTGTCAGGGAATCCTCCCATCGTCCTTCGTGGCCGCTCTCTCCAGTCCTGAACGAAGGACTTCAAACGCACAGACAGATCTCGATGAGCCCCCGAACGACATCAGTAATCAATGAACACGGATTTACACAAACTCGGTCAGCTGCGATCAACATGATTTCAGACATTTTGATTTTCGAACACGCGTCATGGTTCGGTTGAGGTTGGACTGTGGCTCATATCGCGAAGAACTCGATTTCGTGCGAATCAGGAACGGAAAACTCCGAAAGCGGTCGGGGCGTCATGACCTGGCACGAAGCTCCCGAATTTAGGAATGGTCGCGATGGCAATTCAAAACTATGGCGAAGTCGAATTATTCCCCCACTACTATGAAAGGAGCATGTCCTGCTCTACTAAACTGTGACGCTATGGCTCGTACAAGGTGCCTGTTGCCCTCGACAGAGTCACGCTTGTCACGCCTGGAATGGCAGGGACGAACGCCGCTATTCTAACGACAGCGCCTTCAAGCCTACCAAAATGTACGGTTAGTTCGGATTCTCGATTGAGCGACACAACAGCGCTTCACCAGCAAAGCGGAGACTTCCATGTTGGAGCAACAATTTGACCTTGGGAATCGAAATCCTCTCGCTGTCGCAAGGAACTTCGTTAGAATCTGGAAATAGGCCGAAAGTTTCTCAAGTTTGAGGAGTTTTTTCCGATTCTCTGCGCAGAAGCGATCGGAGGTGGATCAACACCCGAAGAGAGACCTGTTTGTCATGCGAACAGGCTCCGATAATCGTTGTGGGGGAATTATAACTCATTCGTTTGAATGGAAACGCGAAAGTGTGAGAGAATCAGATCTCGACCGACTAAACTGGAGAGGAAAGTGTAGTGGGTTCAATTGTTGAGCTTTTTCTATGAGAGCCTTTGTGTGGGTGAGCTTCAGGGAAAATCAGATAGTAAGAGAGAGAGAGAGAGAGAGAGAGAGAGCTGATCATTCTCCTGCCTGTCGTCTCTTCTTCGGATCTTTCGTCGGACGCGACTGAATCAGTTTACGATTCAGGGAAACGAAGGCAAGCAGCCACAATTCGCGTCCAACAAGCAGTCTCCTCACCACCGATCATGGATTTCATGATTTCGAGGATTCAGGCTTCAATTCGAAGGACAGAAACGGGAAGAATCGCGACATGCTGAACCAAAAGATTTGAAATCGTTGAGGCGACCAGAACGGTCACAACAGACATTGGAAAATCCAAGCCAAAAGTAGACTTTGGAAGAATAGGATGGCGCTTTTGGCCAACTTCGAACGCGACCAAAAGTTTTCTCTGATTGAAATGTCGCTCGTCTCAAAAGGAAGTCGGTCGTAGAGGAAATCGGTCCAAGATGCCTCGATCTCATTCTTTTCATAACGGGGACGGGCGAAAATTCAACACGTTGCAACTGCGCAACAACTCTCAATGATTCGGACGGGACTAAAGTTCGGCTTCGAAGAATCTCGAAGAAAAAAGACGAAATTTCCAGAAATAGAAATCGCGACACGGGTCGGTCGGACCGACCGACCGACGCGAAGAGCTCGATGGGCGCTACCGGGTCAGCTTTGTGCGTACGTTCATGTCACGCGTTCAACTCATCACCACTTTACTCGCAAGCCTGGCCGACGCCGAGATAACGAATCCATTGAATGGAACCGGTGGTCCAAGGATGAGACTGACAGCGGCGAATCAACAGAATACACGCCACAACAAGAGGGCTACCATGAGCGTACCTGGTCAGTCAGGACGCTCGGTGCAGGACTGACGAGTCATTTCTTTCCGCACCTCCAATTGGTTTGCGGTGAATTTCTAAAAGAAAGCGACGAGGTTTCCTCGTGTCTCGGAGGGTGTTCCTCGTGTTCGGCAATTCAAACGTGTTCGCCTACAACTCGCCCGTTTGCCACCGGGCGGCGTTTCCTCGATGGCCTCACGTTCCTCAACCTGGGACATCGGGTCTCACGGAGCTCTATCAACAAATGCTTCTCTGTCTTGCATACGAAGGCAACAAGGTTCTCGCAGAACTGGACATTTTACTGTCGGCCTCTCGCCGGCAAATCGACATCCACCAATCCGGTTCGGGATCGCGGGGAAAAATCCGTTCCCGGATTCCCTGATCGGACTCGTCTCTGAACTCGGGATTGCCTTTCAAAAGCAAAAAGCGTGAACCATCTGTTTACAAAGTACATGTCTTCGGCGAAAACACGTAGACATCGGACATGAATTTAAGGCCGATATGGGTTGCGGTAGCGTGAATCACGAAACGACCCAGTGGTCGACGACCGACTCGAATAATTTTTCACAGTTTGCTCCACAGGTCTGTATCGAGCTTGAGAGAGTTCCGGAGTAAATTATGTACGACTCATGACAAAACTCGTCGTGTTTCGCTCATTGTAGCTTGACCCCCGTTCGGCATGAGGCGGCGAATCGCGCGGAAATTAGGAGATTTATATGGGCCGTACTCGCGGGATCGTTGACGAACTCCAATCTATTTCTGATTCCTCTAAACATTGTATGAATATTTGATGTTTGTTTGGCCTGGATTCCTGTGCTGCCTAGTTTGTAGGTATTTGCTCCGGGAAACTCCGTGCGAAAAAATCGTCGACACGGAGCGACCGAGTTCGGCTTTATCGTTGTTGTACTTCAAATTTCGAGGTCGAGATCGTTGATGGTCGGTTAGAGAGTTCTTTGAAGTTAAAGTAAGAGGAAATACTCTGCTTGAGCTCTAATCACAACATTTCTACATGAATATTTCATAAATTCGGTGAAAGTGCCGCTCGAGGAAGGTGATGATTCGTTTGCGGTTCGGTTGGACCTGATCGCCGAACATTTCGATCTGATGGACTCATCCAAACACTATGATTTACCCCAACTGCAGCGGCGTTTCAATTGAAACATTCACTTATCGATCATGAAGATGTTTGATTAATATCGATATTTCGCTTCAAAACACCAAATGGAACGAGAATGGTTGTTCGAGTTTCGGAAGTCAATCCGTTGAATTCCTGTAGGTCACTCAATCTCGTTGTTTAGTTATCGTCGTGCTCTGCCCGTGAAGCTCGCTGGACACCGAGGGCCCGTTATATCATTAGGACGATCGCAGAATCAGAAGCAGAAACGATCATCATCTTCTTCTGCTCATCGAACAATGAAGCTGCTCGCGTATCCACCTGTATAAGCGGCGGCATTGACCCGCAATGAGAAAATCGAGCTTCACAGGTTTCCGCAGCGCACAATTAGGAGTCGAACGCTCTGGAGCTGCGGGAACTGTTTGGTCTCAGGAGCATCGCACTTCTCCTGGATTCCTCGTTGTGTCTCTCTCTCGAGGGATACTGAGTATTTATTTTTGCCGACTTCACTCGTGGTCAGCAAATGCGATGCACGTCCTTCGTGTGCCGGTTCAAGTCTTGAATATTTGTTCAAATTAGCAAGCGACAAAACCACAGGAAAAGACAACGTCTACAGACTCTCTGTTTTTTGCATGGGTTGCGATTGGGGATCAGTTTTTCTCTGCTGCTTCAAAGCAAACATAGAAAGAGAGCACCAACTTCATTCGAATAAATACAGTTTCGAGAGAGGGCCAAGCCTGAGTTTACAGACAGAGACATTACGGACGAAGACTTCATGCATTCAGCGCTGCGACCGTCGTTTCAGATACTCGTAATCCGAGTGTGAGGTCTAGAGCTGATTTTGAATTCCTGAGTTGGAGTCTCAACCTTCTCCATTCGAAGTAACGCCATTAATGCATTCAGAAGGAAATCCTCAAAGTCGACCGAAACGGCTGCCTACCAACTTGTGTAGGCTTTGTGACTCTGAGAAGGATTTGTTAATGATCTTGGAAGCTCTCTTTGTTCATGTACGAGTACACCACGCGTTTGACGGAGCTCATTCTTCACGGGCTATCGAGTTGACCTGATGACATTTTTCTTTGCACGACTTGAATCCGTGATCGCACCGAAAAGCTCCGGAATTTTCGTTCCTGGGCAATAATGCGCAAATGTGTCGGTTTTCAAACTTCAGGACTTGGGTGACCATGATATCGCATGCACTCCATTCTCACAGAATAGCTGAACAATTGTGTGATTGGTTCGTTCGTTTCTTTCTCCATGGAGTTCTGCGAAAACTTCGGAAACTAGAAAATAATCGACGCGTAACTTCCGAGAAGACTCCAAGGTCTTCGAACAAACGAAAAAAAAAACGCATTTCCCGATCCCTCAGGGAGAACATTTTGGCTTCCGACCCTTTCCAAAAATCCACATTGCACCTTGCGATTTGAAATAGGAGACGAACTATTTCTGTGGTGGGGAACTCACCATTTCGCGTGATTTCTTTGAACTTCTCCTGCTCGGCCGCTCTCCTGAGCTCGAGGGCGGCGACTTTTTTTTTCAAGAGGTAACACCGGGGCATTTCTCTCGGACAGTGAAGAACTAGCTCTAGAACAGCCGGTAGAAAACCAAATGACTGGAATCACTGGTTTTTCGGGAGGCGGAAAAACGGCCCCCACTGGAACCGACCCCCGGAGCGAACAGTTGATCTCGACGACTCCAACAAGGGATCAACAGAGAGCCCTCCAAAGCGGAGAGGGCAACTGATATGGCCCGCCCATAGGGCCTCACACGTGGAGTCCACGCCTAGCCATTTAGGATTCTTCAACATTTCCACAGCGACACTGGGGTTTTCCATCAATTTTTTTCTCATTCGAATTCTATAAATTCATATTTCTTGAAGTTTCCTTCCTCGGAACTTCTCATTAGGAGCGAAGATGGGGTTCACACGACTGATTTTGGAGACTCGAATGTGCAAAGATGTCGACACTGAGCAATGGAAAGTTTTGTCCAAGTTTGTCCTTGTGGCGTAGTTTCAGATACTCTTCACTTTCACTCGAGTGCGCAATCGTGTGCCGTTGATGAGTTTTGATCGATAAACGTACGATCTCCCACTGAGGTGACATTTCCAGAACGGTGACCGCAGCCGTGAAGCTCCACCTCCGGTTCCAGGGAATTCGCGCGGTTTCGAGAGTCAGAATTCAGGCGGGCCGCCCATAGTACCGTCGCGATTCTCTCCATTCACTTCTTGCAGCGGCTCTTCGGAAGTTTTTCTCGCGACCGAAAACCTCGGGGTTCACATCAATTTTTCTAGAACTTCCAGGCTTTACTTCCGAGAGAGAGAGGTTCCGCTCAGCAATGACATTCAAAATCGGTTGAAAACTGAATACTAGATGACCGAACATATTATCAAATGAAGACTGTTGCCAGAGCTGTATCGGGAGGATAATTCCTCGATTGACAGCTGACTCTCAGAGTAATAGATGTGACACACAGAAGCTCCCTTCCAAGACAGAGAAATACCGAGTCGCATACTCGGGCTCCAATGTGGTATCACAATCACAGGTATGGATCCTTCAAAAGCTACGTCGAGTGCATACTAGTGAGTGAGGTAGTCGCGATACCACCCGAAAGGAAAAAATGAGAGGTCGACCTCATTTCCTCATTTTCATGCTCAAAAGGGGTTTGTTCAACTTTCCGTCGTTCCGTATGACCGGCTGATATGCCTGAAGATGTCTGAGAATAATTCAGGTCCAGTTGTCTTCTCTGGATTTGCGCGGCGCGACATTTTCAAATTCATTTTTTTGCTAACGAACCGAACTTGGTAGATGGCCAACTTCGTTATCTATCCAGTTCGTTATCTGCCAAGTTCGGAACCTGATACGGCTTCACATCGTTGTTTGTTGAAAATGAAAGGTTTGTTATCTGCTGGATTTCAGGATTCCACTTCCAAAACTTTAATTTTTTTCGGTTCTTGAAACAAAAACAGCCCATTTCGGATTCCTGACTAATCCTGGATCAGAACATCGGAGAGCAAACCCATGGAGAACTGAAGTTCTGCGAAAACCGACCAGCGCCACTGAAAATGCTTTTTCCGGGTTTCGACATTGCGTCGGCAAGAGTTTTTGAGATTGCGGCCACAAAATCCAGAATCGATTGCAATTACGAGGCCAGAAGAGAATATGAATCAATCAATAGCTTTTTATCATCAATCAGATCTGTGCGAGCGTGAGATGCCAAGAAGTGCGATAGTTCTCTTGAACAATGCCAGTGGAGTGAGATTTTCGGAAGATGAGCGTGAGAGGAAAGGAGAGAGACAAACTGAAGGTTCTGTAAAATACGGAAAGAAGTCCATCGAGAGTGAGGCTGTGTTTCATAGAGAGAACCGTGAGTTGATAATGAAGTATCTGTTACTCGAAGGGAACCTCACCGTCAGGATGGCATGTGAGTGCCGAGTGTGAGTTGCGGGGGACTTTTGAGCATTGTACACAAATGCAAATAGATCACCTCGTAGCTTGACGCTTTTTTGATGTGAACTGATCGACGAGGAACGGCAACGTGCAAAAAACTCTGTGAACATTTAATGCACTCCACTGCAACTAGAAAAGACCTGATCCAACAAACGATGTCGAGGTGCTTGGCTATGGCGGCACAGTTCATGTGCCGATAATTCAGTTGAGTGCAGGTGGGAGCGGCCGATCTGGTGTTGATTATGATGTCGAACTGAAGCGTGGAGAAAAGTTCCCCAAATCAAGTCGCATCTGGAGCTGATCCCCTTGAATTCTCAAGATACCGGCAAACGGGGTGATGTAGACCACTTCTTTGAGTTTTTTCCCTCTTGTTTGCTGTGTACCTGTAGGAACCCTTTGGAATTTCTATTGTAAGGTCCTTGACCTTCCACCTATCTGACCCGAAATTTCAGGGAAATCGCTCGGATACTTTCTCCTCTGGCAACGCGAGAACACTGGTCCGCTCCACCCCTTAGGTTGAAGCAGAATTATTTCTAGTCGATCGAACACTTTCCTCTCCAAAACTTGGAAATCAACCGAATTAGCTACAAATCAAGATCTTCAGAATGGAAGTCTCTGAACGTCATCTGTCCTCGTCGTCCATGGACTGAGTTCAATTTGATACACATATGTGTTCGTCCTGATGGACAATTTGGAAGGAGCAGCGTCCCTAAAAGCGCCCTTGAGCTGGCTGTATTCATATTTCTGGTATCGCAAGATCCCCGGTTGCACTGATAGACTCTAGGCATGGTCCGCTTCTCCCCTTGAGAATTTTCACTCGATCAAGTATAGACAAATGTACATCGACCATTTGGAGATCCAATTTTTTCAAAATGTAGACTCGGACTGTGGCTTTCCGTGAAGAAAAGGGCGCTTCCGACTTATGCGACAAATTATTTCGAGTTCGCTGGAAATCTAAAAAATACAGATTTTCAAGACATATTATGGGAAAAAACTCACAGGTCCGAGTTGAACGCATTTATTATCGAAAGTATCGTGATGGGACGCAACCTCGAATGCCGTAAACAAATCCGCAAGATTAGTCTTCTTCATGGTGCTGTATTAGTATTGGCGGCCTGTGGTGATCCGCTTCAATGTGGCCCACATCACCCCGTGGTCACATCCTTCTGCGATGTCACCGATTATTACCACAACGCTTACAGAACTTTCCCAGATTTTCTGTAGCATTTTCTGACAAAAGTCGATGCCGTCCTCCCCCGACCTGACTTTTTGAAGAGCTTCGCCAATACTTCAAATGTACTCGGGGTACTGTTCGAATCAAGGATCTGGTTCCTCGATCTGGGAGCACGCACTACTGAGACGAATTTCGGAGCGTGGTATCATCGATGAGAGTGTGGAACAAACACGGTCGGACATTTCTCCGCGGGAGAACATTTCTCGAATTTCAACGAGAACTGAAAGCAAATTCGACAGCTTTTCCGGAGAGACGCCATTCCATTGGATTCCTATTGCGCTCTGACTCCACACTTGAAAGCGAAGTAAAGCCTCCCTCGCAGCCATGAACGAGTGAGCTACGACGAGTCTTTAGTTTTCCCTGCGTTGCTTTACGGGAGGGAATCTCACAGGAGAGCGATGTATAATTTCCCGATTGTGCTCGGCTTCCTCAGCACACTTCCGTCTTAATGTGCACTGACAGCTGACACATCTGCTCTCGAGATTGAGTCTTTCAACGCATTTCAATCAGGTCAGATCTCAACAGAACGATTCCGCATCGGTGGTAGAGGACTTTTTTCCATAATGAAGCCGGAAAAATGTCAAGAGAGAGCGTTTCGGGAAGCGTGTTGCCTCTATAAAACTCTACCTCGAACGGCACAGAGCCTATTCAGGAGGGGAAGAGCCGGGGCAAATTTTCAGGATGCTTGGGGTGGTTGTTAGATGCGTTCAAAACGCGCTCACAGGTTGAGCCGCTTCGTTGGTCGTCTCAGACCATTTGAGGGGTGGGTGCTGGCAAATCAACCAACCAGCTCGTCACCCGACGGCGCTCTCGATGGTTCTCAATTTTTCTCTGAGCCTCGGTAGAAACAGGTACAGTGAACGATCAACAATGAAAGGTCACGGCTGCGTCCGCTGAAAAGCTGAAGAGCAGCAGACAAAACTCGAACTTTCTTCCGATTGTCTAGTTCTCATGTGGTTAGAGTCTTCATCAATCCCTTCAGGGGAGCGCAACGGATACCGACCTCGATTTTGTTCAATTCATTGAAAAATGATGTCCATCAAACAGTATAAGTGAAATCATAATTATAATATCGAAAACTCTACTCGAACGACGGACGAACGCAATGTAGAGTTTTTTTCGTCAAGAATAATGTACTGTAACCTCGTTCCCCGGGGCCAGAAGGTATGTATCTTCGAAAAGCAAAAGAAGCCTTCAACGACCCAACAACTCTTGATTCGGATCATTTGGTCGAAGAGAGAGATGACCGATGTTGCACCTCAGTTCCTGCTACCGACAACGCTTCTGATGTTGCTGTTTGTGAGCGAGCTTTAATCCAAAACTAAATGAGCCACCCATACCGAGAACCGCTACTGATTCAAACCAGCGGCACCGAAGTTACCTTGGATTTTGATTTTACCAGAAGTACCGTAAAACTTCTATTAGAAGGGCAGCCCGTTTATTTTTTCAAACTTCCGAAACCTGCTCGTATATTAGAGACTGCCCGTATGTTAGAGGCTGCCCGTTTATTTTTTCAAATTTGCAAAACCTGCCCGTTTATAAGAGACTGCCCGTCTATTAGGGACTGCCCTTCTAATAGAAGTTTTACGGTATGTATATGTGATCTGAGTCCGGAATAGGGATTTCGAATCTTCTGGAGAAAGGATCTGATCGATTCGGATGAATTCAACACAGTTTTGGAATACCCAGTGATGACTGCGCGTTGCTCATTTTTATGACGAACGCTCCGGGATTTATTCACATTCATCTGTGTGAAAGTCGACCCGGAGTTCGGCACAGCTCTAATATAGCGATACACTCTTAGATTTCGAGTCATTCATCACCATGCCAGCGTTGCGGAAGTTTTGAGCCTGGAGAAGCTCTTTGCGTTAAGGCATTTTCGCCATCTGTGGTGCCATCGAGCACGCGCTGTTGCCTCGACAAACGCTCGTAAACCTCCAAGAGATGCGATCGCGATCGCAAAGCGAACTCCATTAGAGCTTTGTTTCACTCCACGCTGAATGCTCATGTAGCCAACTTGTTCAGGCGAACAGCTCCACGCTCACGGTGCTGCTATCGACGTTGGATCGTTCCACTTCTCGGAAATTTCTGCTTTCCCACATATCCGATTATTATTCCCCATTCGTCTCTTTGGTAGGTTTGGAAAATTCAGGCTTCCGCGTTTTCCGTTCAACCTTCAGGGGTGGGGTGTCCGCAGAGCTTCGCACGAGGTTCTTATCCGTCATCAAGTTGCGCGGGAAAACTCGGAAAATGCAGGTGTCCTTCGAGAGGTGGCATCTTTGTATGGAAATATTAAATCGTGCAATCCACAAGTCAGTCGTGCGTACGTGCCCCGCGTGGTCCAACCCGGATTGTTCAGCGAGTCCCCAGTGATCTATGACCCGAGTCATAAACTTAACCAATTCATAAACCCTTTGTTTACTCGTCGAGTTAGACACTCCGTTTCACGGCTTGTGACAGGACGCATGGCGCAGTGTCCCGCAGTCGGTAAGCGGAATGCCAGATTTTCGACCAAATGTCGGGGGTCCAACTCACACGACCCACTCGAGCCTTTGCTCCACCGGAAGTCCCGTCTGCCCAACTCGAAGAATTCTAGTCGATCCGATCCAGAGGGCTCGGATCTCGAAGGTTACGAGCGGATACACTTTCTCTTTGTCGACGAGACCTAACTTGACATCGCCTTAGATGTATAAATTGTGTAAAATTATTCTCTCTTCGTCCCCGCACGCTTCAGAAATCTCGGGGAAAATGAAAAGTGAAAAACGATGAACGAAAACCTCGTGTGAAGAATCTATGCAATATCGAAGAAAAATGAAACGTAACGATTGTTTTCGTTTGCGTTTTGACGAAATTTCGCTGCTGTCGATTCCGTTGTGGCGAGTTCTCACGATATCCAGCGGGACATCGAGGATAAGGGATCGTCCCCGAGTTCCATCAGGACTGGAATTCCTGGGAATCGCCGCTCCGTCGATTGTCGCGTACTATTCATAAGGAGCAGAGTACGGGTAAAATACAGAGACATCGCGGACGACGATTCAGGTGCGACGCGGTCTTTCCGTATCTCGTGCTCATCAAGTTGCAGCAAATGTGGGGAACAAACCGGATACGCTCGTTCGGTGCGGAAATCGCACTTTCGCTCGTTGCTTGTCCTCTTCTTTCATTCGTTTAGAGCAAGAATGTACGCGGTGAAGATGACGACAGCGCCACTGTTCCGTATCGCGATCGTTGCCGGACGCTTTGAAGCAAAATGAATTCCCGTTCGGCCAAGCTGTAGACGACCAGTCAGCTGTGTAAGAAAGCCGCTCGACTTGCTAACTGTTGAAGACCTGTAGTTGCTCTCTTCCCGGTCTCCTTTCTCGGTGGTCGCACTGCGTGGTCGACTCGTGTAGGAGGAGGATCGCTGCTGCTGCCGCCGTCGCTAGTGTCCGACAGGCTCTGAAGGGGCGTAGGCGATGGCTTACGAGAATGAGGGAACGATGTGCTGCAGTTGGAGGCGAAACGGGGGCGACAAGATAACTTGCGCGAAAAAGAACAAGACCCACAACAAAAGGATGCGGCCGGCCGGGACACTATGCGTCGGCGGTTGGTTGATATGGATAGCGAACAAGAGGAGAGCAACATTTTATTGTGGCCTTCATTGCGAGCGGGGACGGGGCAGACATTTATCAGAAAGAGTTAGGTCATTATCTATTGTAGCCGGCCGGCCGCCGCCTGACCGCTCGGCTTGCCGGTCGGCCGACGAAAGCAAGACGAGAATGGCCGCTGACTGATGACAGCGATAACGACCACACCGGTGTGCCTAGAGAAAAGGCCCCTGCTTGCTGTTCCTATGTGAGGTTTCAGGGGAAACTCCCTTGTCCCCCCTTGTTTCAATTGTTGCTTCCAGTGTTGTGTTCCTCTTACCCCTCCTGGTCCCTCCACGGCCTTTGTCTCGATCCGCCCGGACTTTCTCCTCGCTGTTCTCGTCATCCTGATGCTTCTGGTTCCACTGATTTCGTCATATGATTCTGACATCAATACCGATTTCCGCGAAAACTGCTCTCATTCTAGTTCCATGAAAAACGAGAAATGCGTATGATTGAGGTCGCCGATCGCGCGCTTGACTTGCAGGAATGATTTTTTAGAGATAATCGGAGGAGAGAGGTTGGCAGAATGGCTTTCTGAACTAATTCGTGATTACTAGAACTTGGAAGTTCAGGCATTATTCGTTGATATCCTCCCATAAATTCGTGGAAAGTGCTCTGTTGGATCTCGAAACATAGGATAAGGGTTGCCTCAAATCAAATGATGCTGCCCACGACTCAACTTGTTGCCACCGATTGGAGCGACTATAACTTGGAGCGACGAGCTTTCTCACTCCAGAGAAAACTAAGGTACTCAAATTGCATTCTCGTCCTGGAATCTGATCTAACATGACCCCATCTTCCGGGACTCCTGATGTTTGCTCGGATCCAATGCTGTCAGCTCCTTCGAAGACATCGAAAAACATCCACCATATTTATTATTGAATGGTAGTTTCCTCAGGTGTTAATCGACTTCAATGATCCCCCCGGTCCAGTTCCGCCACTTTGGTCAACTCTGCTTCCTTGTTTTTTCGCTCCTGGAGGAACAGAGATTCTCCATGAGTCAGCACGCTCTCGGATTTTTCCACAATCAGGCTGAGAAATATCGAGACGCAAAGCTTTCACCAGTAGCCTACCTTGAGCTCTTCCTTCCGCGACTGACGTTTACGTTTCTCGATGTACTTCTCTGCCTTGATACGCATTTTCTCCAGAACCTGACGGCGGATCATCTCAGCCTCTGACGGCGTTTTCGCTCTCTGCACTAGAAATCGGATTTTCTCATCACGCTTCCGAAGTAGCTTCTCGGCTTTCCTTATTTTCTTCTCGAGCTTTCGCTGTTCTTTCGTTCGCGGCTCAGATCTACTCTGAGAGGCTTGGTACGATGACACGATCGTGATCCAGTCCTATCCGAGACGGAGACGCCGACGGAAAAAGAGTAACATTTTGGAAATTTCGGTTAGACACATAATATGTACGTCGTGCGTCTCAATTGCGGGTGAGTATTCATCAAGGAAAGGTTGGGACCGTCGAGTCTATCGATGAATCGGGGATCACCTTATCGAAATCAATGTCGAAAATCTTCTCGATCTCCGGCACTGAAATCGTCTGCTCCATAAAATCTTCGCACTTTGGAGCATTGATTCTGCGTTGTTTCGAATTTTTCGCTGTCTCGTCGAACCGCACTCTCGGTATCTGAACTTCTCCAGGAAGTTCGCGCGGAAAGTCGCCGCCCTGGTCCGGATCTAGAAGCTCTTCTTCTTTGATGGAAGCCGAAGCTCCGTCCCCATCGTTGAAATCCTGCGCTTCCTGCAAGAATGACCTCAAGGCATGAACTCAGCTCAAGTCTCAACATGAGTTCCAGGGATAGTTCGCTTATTCGTCTTCGATCTAGAAGCAATGGCGGCACCGGACATTTTTCCGGACGGGGCTAAACTTCCTCCGCGTGTTGGATTTGTCGATGCCTTATCGGAAGGTTATCCTCGAGGCTATAGCCTCGTCCTGGCGCTGCCATTGTTCGGAAGTGTACAGTTTGACCGCTGTTCCTGGAACTCACTTCGATAGTATCCCAGGATTCACCGAACTTGAGCGTCAACACTCTCACGAATTCCGCAAGCTCTTCCTCATAGTTGAAACTGGAACTACCGGGCTGTGCGTCCATGGGTTCCTTTCTCGTGTTTCCTCAACAAGGCTTCGAGACGAACAATCCAGCAATAGAGCTTCGTTGTCGCGGGTTGAACGTCTGTGCGGTCGCTCGCCTTGGAAGCTCCGATGCCTTTCCGAAGCCGATTCCGATGGCATCTTCAGTCTCTCCGCCGATGTTCAGCTCTAACTGTCGTACGCCCAGACTCGTTATGGAGTTTTCCACTTCGAATCCGTGGCACTTCATCGAGAATTCGCAAGATTTGCGAGCTACAACCAGTCGACCTGAGGATAACCCTTGGTTTCCTGCACCTCCGAAATTTTCCTCGCGATCCAATAATTCATCTTTCTTTCAGCACCGCCCCATCAATGGAGAACCACGGCTCTATGGATTTCCCAATGTTTCGGAATCTTATGATCTGGAAACTGAATCCGTTCTAGCTGCGAATTGATAACTGATTCAGTGATCTGTTTGCTCTTCAGAGATTTCTCACGATCTCCCCTATCGCTGCGCGAATTCACCTCCATGACGAAGGAGCGAAGTCGTCTAGTAGTGCTGAGAGTCGCTCCGAGGTGCTACGCGCCTTAGCATCCCGCACAATGCGGTGAGTTGAGAGTATTCAGCGAGCCATAGAAAAAAACTCTCGTCCAAGCAGAGAACCTTGGGAGAGACATTATGTTGACACGATCGCCGTCTGTTATTACTGTTAAAGTCTCATCCGCTTAAAAGAGACTCCTCGAGAAACGAAAAAAGGACTCATATATGCGACAGTCCCTTATATACGGATCGAGTCTACTAGAGGTTGCGAACGAAGATTTCCCGGAAATATTCTGAAAATTATTTGCATCGAATGCATGACTTTGTAGCGCGAGATATCCTTTCTTCATTTATTTACACTCATATAACTCTTTTGTGTTACATACCTTATAAAGGAGGTGATTTCGATTTGGCGGAGCTTTTCATGAATTTCGGCCTCCACCAACCGCTCGACTGCATAGAATGCATCAAAGTTCTTCGGAGTAGCGTCTGGGAGTCGACGAGACCTCAACCGTTTCCCTGGTCGCTACAGGTTGGACCATTGTCTCTTCATCATCATTGTCGACAAAGCCACTTGCGGTCGGATCCTCCCGAATTTCTTTGAGTTCAACCGAATCGCATATCTCGGAATCGGGCATGATATCATGACACTTTTCTGCCTTGTCGATGTCAACGAAATTGCTGCAAGCCGCCCTAGACAGTCCCTCAGAAGTTTCAATCGAACTCGGTCTCTTATAGAAAAGGGTCCTAACATGGTGATGGGATCTGGGCTGAGGTCATCAAAACAAATGTGTTTTGATTGAAAGCTACGCATTGTCAATATTCAATATGCGATGCGCAATCAACCGTATCTTTGCATATTGGGCATTTTCGATGAGGAACTTTTCGATGAAAAGGAAGCATTCTCGATTGCGCCGCGTTTCTTTTCGACCGAGTGTCCTCCCGTGCCAGTCAACTTCTTGCGCGAGCGGGAGAGATTCCACCCGAATATGCATCGAGTGCAGTTCTTCCAGGAGGACAAAATGCTCAATTTTCGGATTCCTACGTCCGATCTTAACGTGTGTCACAGAAAGGTTGTATTAAGACAGAGATTCTCAAAGGGAGATTCCGTCGAGACTGACTATCCAACTTACATCTACCAGGCCATCTTCTAGCTTGAGAAGAAAGCAGTGCTTGGACGACGTAAAATAACATCATCATCCATGGAGGATTTCAATACATGCAAGGAATGCGAAACTCTTCTCGAAGATTCCCATTCGAAGCGCACTGCCTTGCAGCGTGGTTTGAAGATGAAAAAACCACCTAGAACTCCTTGCATACTCCTACAAGAGTTCATTTCTTTCCACCGCGGAAGTACTGTTTGCTCAGAGAGAAGGAGAAAACGACGCTTTTTTTCCTTCACGCGAACTCGCTAGGGCTGCCGATTCCTCAGCTGAATCCATCCGGATTCCCTCCCGCTCCCGTAAGAGAGACGTAATTAAAGGATGAAAAGAGCTGCGCCTCTAAGGAGTAGTGAACTTTTCCGAAGAATTCCGTGTCCCGAGCAAGAGAGATTATTCAGCCTCAACGAGAGCGCTGACTTCAGGAAAAGCTCCTCTGGAATGCAGAACCTCTTGGCGAGGTATCCAAGACTCGGACTTCCATACGGATTATGACTATCCTAGAAGAGATCCATTAGGAACGGTGATCCACGATCATCATTGTGAGGCGAGAGGTGTGATCCAAGTACAAAACCCGATCCTCGATTTAGTCCAGGGTTGTCTGGATTGTGTTCCCATTTCAGACCGAGTCTCCTCTTATCAAAGTTCACGATTCGTTACTGCAGATCATGCCGATCTGCTTCCTCATTGAGTTCTGGAAGAAGATGCTGCAAGCTTGTTCTCAGTTTCGATCGGCGTGATAAGAGAAGGCTCGATGCGCAGAGGGGAGCCAATCATTTCTCATTCCTTGTGTCAAATGTATCAAGATACAATTCACAATGTGTTCTCTCAACTTCCATGAAATGAAAGCGGGTTTTCTTTGCCCGGGCATAACTTTTATCACAGATTCCGAATCATCGTCGATTACTCACGATCAGACAACGCACAAGGTCCTCACTTGTCTGCAGTTGTCTGACCATCAAACGAAAAGCGAGCTCATTATCTTCTTCGCCTTTCAGAGCCGAGGGCCCGCTGAAGATTCGTATAACGTTCAATTAGGATTATCTCACGCACACGCGTTTCGAATAGAGAGCATTGCGCGTCAAATAACCCCGACGAAACGTATACGGTATGTATTTCCGGTGATGCGGCTTCGGGCGACCTGGTCCATCTCCACTGTCGGGCTGCTTTGTGGACATCTCGAGGACTCTGGAGGCAGTCAGGAGCCGTGCAGGTGGCGAGGTCGCTAGCGTACGGAATCGCAGGGAACGGGGACGTATCGAGAGAGCTCAAAAAGGGATTGAACCACGCACAAGCAATTAGGCTTCGAGCGTGTGACATGGTCAATCCCGTTCCTCGTCTCTGCGTTCGTTCAGAAGCAGCTCGCCGTTGATGAAAGATTATTGATTTGGCCGTGCTCTATCGTTGTCCTACTCGGTCGGTCACTTGCACGGCGCGTTCGACGAGCGGCGTCTTCTCCGTCGAAGAGGCGCACGAGCATCACACGGAACGCGGCTGACAGATAGGAGAGAAAGTTAGATGTTAACCTGCTACAGGTCGGCGGAAGTGCCGTGCGTTCAACTGGGATTATCTCACGCACACGCAATGTGTGGACTCATCAAGCCTGCGCGTCAAGTAATCCCGACGAAACGCGCGTAACTCGACGGCGATGACGCACTGCTGCCATGCCGCTTTTCGCCATCCTCGAACCTCCGAAGTGAAATCTGAGTCCGGAGGTCTGTTCCTAAACCGTCGTCATCGGCGTCCACAAATTCACTGAAATGAGAACGGAACTCGTTGAACTCCATCTACTTTTCCATTGTCATGGCGGGAGAGTTTTCTGCATTCGGGAGGAACTTCGCCCTGCTCAGAATCTCAGAATCTCAGATTTCATCCTCGGCCTTGCGACGAGCAGCAAAGGGCAACCGTTTCTGGGGTTCGAAGGGACGGCTGTGATCGAAGAACATTGGGAGAGTCTCACCTCGAACTCCGTCATGGTTCTAATTTGCCGTTTCAATCGCTGTAGACAGTAACGTGCGTTCAATTAGGATTATCTCACGCACACGCATTGTGCAAAACAGAAGCTTGCGCGTTGAATAACCCCATATGAGCCGCAAGTCTCGGAGGGCTGAGGATTCGTGTCTCGAATCTCGTTTCAACGACGTTCTGCGCATCGATAGCAGTTTTTGATCGCGGTTCGACATCTCCCCATGCAACGAAGTTCGTCAGAATTCCGTTCGGTCCGAGGAACTCGAAAGGGGGATGCACGAGCTAGTTCGGTGGGCTCAGTTGGGATCCCGACAACATGCAAACTGTCGTCACGGAAAACTCAGAGAGCTATGAACGAAAGGTTGAGTGCTCACGGAGTTCGAAACCCGCACGAGGAGACAGATAACCATTCCGAACGAAAAAAGCTACGAAGGCGACATCGATGGCGAAAAAAAACGAGCGACTGAAAACACAATCAGCAGCAACAACTTCTCATGCGATTGGGTTCTTGTGTGGATTGAGCGTCCGACAACTCGGAAGCGGCTTCATTCTGAATATTTTGCGGTCAAACACGCCGTGTATATACTGCGATACTATCACGTGAAACCTGAGGTTCGACATGAAACCGGCGCGGCAAACGAGCGCACCGGGCTCCAACAGAACAAAAGGGTGCATGAATCAAGAAAACGAGCGGACCATGAGATGAATTCCAACTTAAGAACGAATCCCCAAACTACCAACCTGTGCAAGCGTCATGGAGTCGGAAGTTGCAATACGTAACGCCATATTGAAATGAGAGTGCCCTGTTTGCTTACCCGGTGTCCGTGAACTAGCCAGGCAGCCAGTCATCCCGCCCGCCTGCCTGCCGGTCCATTCGGGTTTGGAACGGACAAATGTCCAGCTCCACACTCACTCGTTGAAGATCCTCGGCAGCTCCATTCGCGCAATCCTCACGTCGAAAACCGACCAGTCAGGCCAAGAGCGCACCTCATATCGAACAGCCTGTTCTGTTCGCCAGTATGAAGTCCCACCAATGATGTTTTAGAACGGTTCGATTAGGATTATCTCACGCACACCGTAATTTTCTAAAAGTCCGGTTTGTGCAATGAGTAATCCCAACTAACCCGCTCCTTCGCTACTAGAATTTTCGTGGCTGCCGCAGGCAGGCGTGGGTTGCTTCGTTGGTTGGATGAGCGAACGACGGCGACCACGACGATGATGATGATGCTGCTGCTTCCAGCATCGCTGCCATAGTGAAGCACAGTTGAACCGAAGGCTGGAACGAACGGCCTCGTCGAGCTTTACCAACTGAAAATCAAACCCAATACACAAAGACTTCACGAGGATCACGGAAACTCAGGCAAGAAATCAGAGCAGCGGAGCGTCTTGCGATGGCCGCGGTTGTCGAGCATCACTAGCTCAGCTAACAACCACCTGACGCCGAAATACAAGATGGCGGCGACCCGGCGGTCGTTGCCTAGCAACGAAGCTAGAGAGAGTGAGGGTGAGGAAGAACGAGCGCGGATGAAAGAAGGAGTATAGGAGAGTCGAAGAGGGAAAGAGATGGGGTAAAACAGAGAAGGGGACCCTCGCTCCCCGTCAATACCACCACTACAGACACCATCACCACCGCGGCAGCGGATGAGTGTCAGCAGACCCCGAGCGCAGCCTCAGCGGCATGATGTCGCCGTAGCGACAGCCGAAGAGAGATCGAGAGAACAATTGAGAGTTCCGCCACCCCCTGCTTCTGTTACTCGGTAGTGGCGCGCGGCGGTACAGGCGAAAGGGCCCGAGAGCCACGGGCTCGCTTTTGGCAGCACCGCTCGCCACACGCAAACCCGTCAGCCTAAATGTAGAATTCAGCGAAAGGATGAGCGAGACCGACAGCGGCCATCTTGGATCCTAGTGCTGCAATTAGCCCTTCGAACCGAGCGAGCAAGCAATCAGAAAAAAAAATTTAAAAAAATCTAGGCCTAACTGAAAGTGATAACAAGAGGACCTGAAAAGTCATTCTGGGCGCCCTTCCTCGATCAGACAATCCCTAACGGGTAAGTCTGCGGAGGAGTTCCTGTGTGCCAAAAAACGCAAGAACAGAGCCTCCCCTCACAGCGTCCGTAGGAAAAGAAGAGCGGAAAAACGGACATGAATTCCAATTAGTAGGGGACGGTGAAGGATTCCGATGAATTCATCAATATATTGGAGAGCTGAGCCGCCTTCATTGAGATCTGAACATCCAAGCCGATTACGAGCATCAGAGAAACCTCTGTCAGAAACCACATACCCGCCTGTTCAAGCTACACACTCGGCTTTCTCTCATTTTTCAGTAACTCTCACTCGATGAACAAACACTCACCGGGAGAGCTCCAAGAGCAGGCGGCATATCCCAATGAACCAAACTCGCATAACAGGTCAAACGAAACAAAGATTTCCGACGTAATTTCGGAAAACACAAACACGGATCTTCCTCCCGAGCGTGCGGGTAGCTTAGATGATAGGGGCAGCATCGAAAACTCATCTTAGAAGGGTAAAACGGAAGAATCCTCGAAAATTCCTCAACTTCGCTGCGAGTTGCGATGTAGCTCCACAGCTACGGTCATTCTGTCTTCGAGTCATCAGCAAGACCTAGTTTTCCTCATTCAAAGTGCTAGCACCAGAAGACCTTCGCTGCAGACTTAAAAATGACAGATCGAACACTGAGCTTGAAGTCGGAAGTCGAGCAGCCGGGAAAGTAGAGGCAGTTCGTCCCAGAGACACTCGTGGAGAGCCCACAGTTTCCGGAAGGTTGCGATTTTCACAAATTCGACCCGATGTGCACTCTAGTCGTCTTGGTCGACCTAGCTCGCTCCGATTAGGCACATTCCGGCGAACGTATTACACCACCGCAACTGTCGGATGAAACGTCTGGAATAGGCTGTCAGGGCACGCCTTACAACCATCTACTCCAACAGCAGCCGAAAAACAGACAGACACTTGGACTAGCGAGAGGTCCACGGGCTGGCGGCCATGATGGCGGTGTGGGGTTCGAACGGATGGATTTCACTCCTGGGTCCGACTGCTGGCGGTATCCGCTGGTCTGCCATGGCTGTGGTAGTCTTCGTCGTCGTTGTAATAGGCTGTGAATGTAGGCCGCTGCTGCTCCTGTAGAATGCGTTCATGCAATCTTCACACAGCCACTCACACTTACAGCCATGAAATTCGCTTGAACGGAAGCACGAAAGAAGGCCGTTCTTTTAGGAACGGGGAAACCTATGAGTTTGATATCGTACAAAAGAACGTCTGTTAGTCCATGGGAATCGCGTTACCAAAAGAACGGGGGTTCAAAAACGTTGGAATTGAGTCTCATACGCGGAAACATGAAAACAATGATGTCGATGATCTTTGCTGAGAGCCGCAAGTCAATCAGGGCACCCTTCGGGATTTTTTTTGCAAATTCTTCTTATGATGCTGTTTTTGGTGTTATGATGCTTTAGTTATCATAGCATCATACCCAGATCAAGCATTGAGCCAATGAGCAAGGATTTTATGATGCTATCATGCTCTCAGCATCGTAGCATCATACCCAGATCCAGCAATGAGCCGAAGAACAATGAGTCTATGATGCTATGATGCTCAGAGCATCATAGCATCATACTGAAGTGGCATGCAATGAGTACACGTCGTTGTCTTGGTGTAATGTTACTTGAATTGGAACGTTTATTTATATAGACTTCGAAGCCGGCCCCGACACCTCCCTTAAGTGGCGTGCCGTGATCGCCAACTTACTTCTCTCATCGTCGTAGCCTAGTTGTCGCGGCTTCAGTTCCTCGTTGGCCCGGCTCGGTCGTCGTAGAGCGAGCGTTGGATTGTTGGTCCAGGCGACGGAAGATCGATGATTGGCAGTCCGGGCCGGTCCTGGTGGCGGCATCGCCAGCGTCTCTGTCGTCGCGTCGTCGCCTTCGCGCGGTCCTGCCGATGAATACATAAAGTGCAGAGGATCGGAGTCCGCTGCGTCGGCCCGTTTCCGGGCCGGCTGGTGTCGTCGGTGCCCCGGCTAGGTTGCGGAACTAGCCTCACGAGGTTTCAGCTGATTTCCGTGACGTATCCACTGCTTGTCCCCTTCACGCGGTACAGCAGCTTTCGAAGCGACGGAGCACGTTCCCGGGGGCCCACCTCGTACGACCACGCTCTCGGTAGTCCTTTGCAAACACACAACTTCCCTCTGCACACTCTCTCTTGCGAGCACTATGGCGTTTATCGAAATACCCTTTGTCACTCCGTGCCGGCTCCCGCGACTGCCGGCGCGCCACTCAGCGTTGGCTTGGCCAGTGAGAGCGCGATCCGCAGCCGTCCTCCGAGAAAATCTTCCGCGGGACCGCGCGCGTGAGGGATTGGGGTGCTCCAATACGTAAGCAATCCCGTCGCCAGGGCTTCCTCACTTTACCTCTACACCCCCAATTTACGCCTCCCTTTTTACTTCTACTTCCCCAACTTCACATCACTCTTTGAAGGGAGCTGACTGGAATTGTGACCCATTGTCTGTCACCAGTACTTCCGGATACCCGTGTCTTGCGAAAATCGACTCGCAGACCGTTTGGTCATGGTTGGCATGGGCTCAGTGGCACTTTCTTGGGTCTCGATTGATCTGGGACGCTTCTGGCTGATCTCTTCGTCCGAGTTGATCCCGCGTGACCCTTGTGCAGCTCCGCCAGAATTTTCTCCCGCAGAAGTTCGGGTACAACAACCCTATCGCCGGACATTAGACATCCGTCTACCATAGAGAGCGTTTCGCGGCGATTGTAGGGCCTCCACAGTTCGCCTTCCCCATCCACGTTGTCTGGTCATTTCGTCTGTAGATTCTTAGTGACATCTTGGAGCAATTCATGTTTTCCCGTCTCCGCACGCAGTTTCTTCACATTGACCGGGAGCGGCTTCACTTGCTCGTCGAAGACCGCCTTGACTTCCGCTTCGACACCACCGATGACCGTGTCTTCGGCCTCTCTCCCTGGGTCGCGATGAGTCTGGACAACGCATCTGCTTATCTAAACTCCGTCGTCTTCCGGTACTCTAGCTGGAATTCGTAGTCGAGGAGCATTGTCGCCCACCGTTGTAGTCTGTTTGCAGTGCACGCTGGAAATCCTTGTTTGCTCCCGAATATTGCGAGCAGCGTCTGTAACTAAGAGCAACTTGCGCCCGAGTAAGTACTTGTGAAACTTTAACGGCGACGACAAGTGCTAACGCCTCTTTCTCGATTTGGGCGTAGTTCTTCTCTGCCTTTGTTAACGCCCAGCACGTATGGAAGATCGCCTTTTCACTGCCGTCTGGGAATTCATGTGAGAGGACCGCGCCAATGCCGTAAGCGCTTGTGTCGGCCGCCACAACCAGTTTCTTCTTCGAGTCGTAGTGGGTTAGGAGTAGATCTGATAGGAGCTCCTCCATCGGCGCTTGATGTTCCCTCATTCCCGGCAGATAGACACTGTGATAAGTTATCATGCCCAGGAGCGCCCTCAACTCACTCTGGTCAGACGGCGGCGGCTTGCTTCCTTCCTTCTCTCGATATCACCTGGCCCAGCAACTTAATTTCTGACTTGGGGAAAGCGCACTTGGCGAGCTCTATTCTCAAGCCAAAATCTTCGATCCTCTTGAAAAAGCGTCGAAGATTCCCATAGGGTGCGACCTGTGACTACCAAGTCATCGAGGTACGCCGCGACCCGTGGTGAGCCATTGATAATCACTAGAGCTTGGAAGTTTAGGCATTATTCATTAATCAGCCTCCATCAATCCATGGATAAATTGATCGGAGGTCGATTACTTCGATGATATATACCCAACAAAGTCATGGGCTGGAGTAATCAGACACCATTTCACTGAATATCCATCAATTCATATTGATTGATGGAGGTTCAAAAATGATTAATGCCTAAACATCCAAGCTCTAATAATCACGTCCATTACTTGCTGAAATATTGCTGGAGCAACTTTGACGCCGAACGGTGATCGATTGTATCGATGCAGTCCTTTCGGGGTGTTTATCGTCACCAGCCTTTTGGAATCGTCTTCTACTTCGATTTGCAAGTACGCTTCGGCCAAATTGATATTCGAAAAGTATGCACCTCCATTCATTCTTGAGAAGATGTCTTCTACGGTTGGCAGGGGGTGATGATGGCCTTTTGGGACATCGTTCCATCCTGTGCTGAAATCTGCGCCTAACCGAAAGTCCACCGTTTTCTTCTGCACGATCACCACTGGCGCTGCTTGTCCGAGTGTGATACCTGCGAAATAACCCCCATTCGCTTTAATCTGTCAGGTTCCGTTTCCAGCTTCGTAAGCGTAGCATACGGCACCGGTCTGCTTTTCCGAAATACAGGTGTTGCTCCTTCTTTGAGTTCGAATCTGGCTTTCACCTCGCTGCAGCGTCCAAGACCTCCACCGAAAACGTCTGGGGAGGAAGACACCAGGGGTTTGACCGGCGACTCAGCTTCCGTGGCGAGCTGTTTAGGTGGTAACACACAGTCGATTTTCTGCACCACCGTACCGGTCAGTCGCCCCCGGCGCTCGCAGTTCTCCTTGAGCCAGTCACAGCATAGAACGTTGTGCTCCACCGAAACGAGTCGATATCACGAGAGAGTTCCAGTAAACGCACGTTTCTCGGAAGGAACCCGCAACCTGATATGCCTTTGCCACCACAGCCGCTTCGGATCCGAGATAACTTTGGTCTCACGACCGGCAAACCCTGCAGGCCTCGATTTAAAGGAGCTGTTCATGATATATTGTTGCCGAATCAAAGTCTTAGACTGAATTGATTTCTGGCGAGTCACGAAACTCATCGAGGAAGAGAGGATATTCACATTGGAAGTTAAATTCCGGTTCCCGGGCCATGTGCTCAAACGTGCTACTCATCTGGTTCGCGGTAACAATCGATTTCGGCAGAAGTCAGCTCACCTTGGTGAACGTCAAGAGAGCCCGGAAGTGTGACTTCGGCGCGCCTGAAAGTCTCGCTACAGGAAATCGTTGGTATATGGTAGATTGCTTCGAAACGGAACCGGATGCCATGGTGCTTGGCATGGGTGACGCTGAGTTCTACTGTGCCACGGGACTGGTGAGTGCTTTTAGCACGCAAGTTCGAAAGTTTTCGTGTTCTCTGGAGTGCTGTCTTCAACGATCGATATTTTTCAGAGAAAGGGAGACTCAATAAATCGAGCCATTCATGGCAAAGTGAACGGTCGATTCTGTTCTGCGTGGGTTTATAAACCTGCAAGCTACCCCGGAGCCCAGCTAACAGGTTGGAGAAACAGAGATGTATGCTGCTATCCAGCTCGTCCTATCTGGATGATAAAATGTCAATAAACTCACTGTGATCTGCTAGGTTCAGAAGTTTCATCCCGACGATACGATCTTTACAGACTCACGACTCACGATAGAATCACGTCCAAAATCGAGTAAGACAGTAATGTATTATGCACTCATATATACACTACCCGCAAAACGTTCGGGCCCATACTGAAATTTCACAAATAAAAAACTGTCGAATTCCAGCGCGAGATCTGTGGTAGATCCAGGGACTCAATTTTGTTCAGAGAGAAGGGCTGCCGTGGTCTTCGAGGAGAGCGAAATCTGAATCCTTGGGCGCCGGAGTTTGCCATGGTTCATGGTTGTGATTGTTGAGGAAACAAAGCGTTGTGATGCTCAGAAATGAAATATGATGAGACCGCGCGCTATTTCGGGTATCAGCCGCATCTTGAAATAAACATCAGTTAAGAAGAAATTAAGATATAGAATGGAGAAACTCAACTGCGCGGATGATCGGCAAAAGTAGAGGTGGCACCTCGGACTTGGCCCACGGGCGAACTTAATTCAGGGCGTTGTGGACGGAACCGAAGAGAAGCCGGCATCAGCAGCTGCTGAAAGCTTGAAGAAATGGCGATGAACATGATTGCCAATTCCCTCGCCAAGCTCGTTCTAACGTGCCGGTCAGCAAACGAGATTTGGAAGAGGCTGAGCTCAAGGTTTGAACGTAGTTCAGTTTAGCGACTCGATACTCTGATTGAACAGTACTCCCGGATCCAGCGTGACGAGCCAGAAGACATCACGATGCATATCGCAAATCTTCAGAAACTACTCATCGACCTGGATTCTAAGTTGGAAGAACACAAGGAAAACCAACTCTTGGAGAGGATTCTCATCGGTCGTATCTTGTCAACGTCGGGGAACCGTTTCAAGATAATGTGGGAAATTGTTGATTGAAGCAGACCGCGAATCATGTGATGGAAACGCTGTGCAACTGCTGTCGGCTAAGCCTTATTCGGTGAGTGGTTCCAAGAATTCATCGAAAAGAGGGCTTGCGAGGAGAAAAAATCGCTTTCAATACCGAGTTTGTCACAAGTGTTCACAAATGGCTCTGCGGCATCAGATGCAAATTGCTTTGTGTCGAGTGCTTACTGTGCAAGTTTCGAAGACGCATTCAGGGGTCAGTGGATCTGTGATAGTGGATTATCAGTACACATCAGAAACAGTGATAAGTGTTTCACGACCTATGCCCCGTTCGAAACACCGAAGCGAAACACCTTGGCAAGAAAAAGAGCTAAGTAAATACATAGAAGCGAAAGGCGAAGGCACGGTCGGATTGAAGATTCGCAACGGACCACGATGCAATGACGGACAGCTCCTCAACGTGTGGTTTGTTCCAGAGGCGAGCATGAATCTATTTTCAGTCAAAACCGCAGCGAGGAATGGATATTCTACGACGTTCTCTGAAAACAACGTAAAGGTTCGTCCAGTCAGTGGAGTCGATCTCCAAGTGGATGAACACGAGCTTGACGGTCTCTACATTTTACACATCATGTCAGTCCCATCAACGGCGAATCGGAACAGTTTCGTGGCATCGTTCGCTCGCATCCTTCCCGGGGGAATGCATGGGTAACCCATGATGGATGCATCCGGCCACAGCAATCCAGGTGCAAAAACTGGAAAACGGTAGAAAGTTTCAACTAGAATTCAAGGGATATTACCGTGGAGAATCTTCGCTGATTCCCGTCGGGTACCCGCTCAAGGACCGAGGCTGATTGAATTTGATTTTCACTCGAGAACGTTCAATTGTTCTCGCTTTCGAAGAGCCTCGTAGGCGCGTAGAAACCTCCCGAATGCAAGACATTGCTCTGCACAAATCTCTTCTGGGGAGCAACCACAGTGGTTGTTCCAGAGAGTTGAAATAACACCACGTGAGACAGGGAGTTCAGAGATTCACTCATGAGAGCTTCAAGTTCGTTGTCTTATTGTCAACCTGGCAAATATATCATCCGAGCTCTGTCGACAAGTTCCAATCCATTTCCTGATCCCGCTCCCAAACTGATTCTGCGATCTGAAGAGGAATTCCTTCACTTTCAATCTCGTATTGGCTTACACGATTCATTATTCCACGCTTCCACCCCTCATTTGCACGAGAAGTTTCCACGACGAACCACGACGCTTCCACCGGGCATTGTTGCCTCGACTACGGTCAGTTCGCCCCACGATATCGTTGTATCGACTGCTCCGCTATTGCTCTGGCGAGGGACTAGAAGAAGTGATATGGAAATCGGTTGATGGACCTTGGAAATTGATTGATTGATTGATTGATTGATCGCATGTTTATTATTGAATCTGGGGTCATTAGCTAGTCGGGACAATGAGGAATGGATTCAAAGACATTGGTCTGAATGCCCGGATGGGAACACTGAGATGCTGTTCCCATGAGGCATGAGGCCGCCTCCACTGACTACTTGCGTCACTCCGAGTATCCTCCTACTATTCGTCGACCGCGGTAGGTTAACGGATCCCTTCGTGCTCTCTGGAGGATAACTGAACCGTAAGTGTTCGGAACCGAGAAATCGGTGAGACTCGACAACAATGATAATGACACATCTATTTGGGACAGCGAAAAAGAGAAACAAAAACAAGTGCTTTCTCTTTCGTTCACTTCTTCCCGAATCCAGTAGAACTCACGCACGAGTGCGGACGCAAGAACGCTGGGGGCTCCAGTTTCGTGCTATTCTGGAGCCTGTTATCCCGGCTAAGGTATGGAGCCGTGGTCTATTAGCTTTTTGACAATTCACGAGCACTTCTAAGATACCGACCGAACGAATGACGGAAAACTTTGTACTCTAGAGAAGCTCAGTCAGAGTTGAATTATTACACCATGAGCGTTGAGCAGGCAACGGCGAAGGCATGTTCTCCCTGAATTGTGAAGTTTGTCGATCTAAATGTAAGGTCTGCTTCATGCAACGAGTAACCTGTGGATTTTTTTTTTCACAGGGAAACTTTGTCTTGAGTCAGCTTCTCCCCGAGTCTGTTCCTTGGACGAGCAGAACATAATATTCATCGGTCTCAGTCGCGGGGCCCTGGATTCGCGTCCATTCCTCGGCAGATCTCCTTTAACTACCCTCCTCCAGGTTTCTCAGTACTTCAGGAAAGCGTTCATCTTGTTTTGGAAAAGAAAAATGAAAACAATCGTCTTCACCGTGGTGCAGTGGGGTGAGATCTCCTCACGAGGTCAAAGTAGAGGATCACTCGGGGAGAACGGAATCCAGTGAAGTCATCGTATACCCCTCCCGAATTTTCCTCCAGCGAATGAGCTCAATGTCATCGTTTGTGGGCCTTTTTCGAAATGAATGAACTCAGTCAGCCTGCGATGGACACGTGACTTTCTGCGTTACAACGTCAAATGAGTTCCACAAAACATTTCCGGCAGATTTCGAGGCTGAGGCGTTATTAGAACGGCGGATGACGCCCCAGTCACCCACGCGGTGCTTGCATTATTCGGCTCGTTTTCCTTTCTATTGGTCGTGAACGTTGTCTACCGTCTCCCTCCTCACCTGATCGCGGCGATTGTGTGCTATTCATGGCTAAGTGGCGAGTTTCGCATAGAGGCGTCTGTCACTCTTGCCGAATTTGAACACGATGCCTCGGAAGTTCCGTAAGGTGCTGAAGCAGCGAAATGTAAAGGAAGATCGAGGAAAAGCTTCCAAAAATGTTGCAAATGTAGTCGACGACAGGAAGTGAAGGAGGTTCGCGATTCACACGATCCTGATTCGCTCCGCAGTGCTGCCAAAATTCCAGAATACACACTGGAACGAGCTCTGGCTCCGCGACATCTACCCGTCGTACAACAGAGTTCGCACCCGCAAGGCAGAATGTTATCCTGAGGGTGTTCAAATCATCGAGACGATGGGCAGTGTGGGAGTTCTTGCTCTCTTGACGCACACTGCTCAAAGGCTGCTCGCGTGCCTCAAATAAAATCTATCGTTACCAGCGGTTATTTCACAGCCGTAAGACGGATCGAGAGTCAACCAATCAGGACGTTATGAATACAGTGGTGGACATTGAGATAAGGCCACGCAGCTTTTTCGGAATTTTCACACGAAAAAACGTCTGGAGCGTCACCCACTGTTCTCAACTCGATTGTGCACGATTAGAATTGATTTTTGAAGGAAATTGAGATATTAGCATTAGACATCCGAACCTTACTACTACTCGGCACTAAGGTACCTTAGCTACCGAAATCCTTAGGACCTTAGTGTTTTACCAGGGTTTCACTAAGGTAACTGAGGTACCTTAGTACCTTCCGCAAGGTTCGGATGTCTAATTTAGCATGGACATTGAAATAATGCCCCGATTGAAATAATGACTCCCGTGAGCCGCAGGGGCGTGCGCAGAATTTTTTTGGGGGGGGGGGGCAAAGCCTAGGCTTTTGAGGGACGATTATGATGATGATCTTTTCAATGGGGCTCTATGGGCCGAACGAAAATTTTAGGGAGGCCATGGCCCCCTCGCCGCCCCCCCCCTGGGCACGCCCTTGGTGAGCCGTTCTTCGTTTCATCGCTCGAGTTCAGTCGTTCTTGTGATCATGGGAAGGAAGAAGGCTCTCAGTGACATCGGGAAAGCCTCAATCCTCAGCCATCAACAAAATGGCGTTTCGATGCAGGTGCGCCATCTAGAATTTTCTCAAAAATCCCGAGACCTATGGCAAGAATTTCAATAGAAAAGGAGATCGAATTTGGAGTCGCAACTTAGGCGGCGGATCGGTCATGATCTGGGCTGCGATCTCGTTCAACGGCAAGTCAGATATCGCCTTTCTTTCTGGGCGGCAGAAGTCTGAAGATTATCTATCGAGCCTAGAGAGCTTCCTCGTACCCTTCGGAGATCGCTGTCATGGCGGAGAATTCAAAAAAATCTCCAAAATCACGGTGTCTCTCCTTGCATCTTGCTTGCAATCCCAGCTTCTAGAGAGCCTACAAGATTCCAGGCTGTGAGGCAGGGAGGTAGATCAAGCTGCTTCGCCGCAAGTCTATTTCGTATCATTCTCACCAAATGTGATCATGTCTCTCCATCAGCTTCCGGAGACATCAACTAGTTTGCGAAAGATCTCTCCATGCTGAAACGTTCAGCACTGAGAAAACTCTTCAGTGAAAATCTGCTCGTGAAGAAAAAATATTTCTGCAACACTGTTGAAAGCTCCTATTGGAAAGAACTGAACATCCACTGTCTCTGGTTCTCGCGTATGGATTTGATGATACAACCAGGTGCCATCTGTTACTCCACTCACAGTGCTGTGTCTCTGCCTGTTTGAACAGTAACCGCCGGAAAAAAACTGCACCGAATATTACGCCTCCGCATGGGGACGAGTTGCAACAACGTTATCATAACTCCTGGGGTCCAGAAGGTTCTGCGGGGCGTTCCGAGACATTTCACATTCGGCTGTTCCCGTTTAAATTCTATATTCACGTCGCGTAAGCTCTGGTCTGAATCTGGGTGAAATCATCTCAGAAATGCCGGAGTGATTCAGGTTTCGGGAGCTGATGCACCCCGAGTGTCCTGCATTGAGCCCTGATCAAACACTCTCCAGCCCCTCATGTGAACGTTTTTACGTAATAGAATGTCTAGCACTCTGGCGTCCTTGACTTTAGAATGAGGGCACTTCTGCAGCTAAAAAGTCAGAATTTCTGAGCGAGCGAAAGATATCGGCGAATGCTATCCGTCAGCGAATCTCACGATGTGGGCTCCACCCGAAATTCATGTTCGTAAAAGAAGTAACAATGAGCATTCCGGCTCAGTTAGACGGCGACCCTCTTACTATTGTACTCATTTCAAAGAAGTTCATGGCACAAAAGCACCCGTTGAGTAAGGGCCCTGTCTGGGAACAGAGGGTCGTGACACCGGGACGGCGGTGTTGCACGGTCTGATATGTAGAATCATAACTAGACTTCATCGAAAAAAGTTTGAAATCGATCCGTCGGTCACAGAAGCTCCACATGGGTTTCCTCGATTGATTACTGATGAGGTTCCTGAGCCCACAAATCGCTAATTCTTCGGGATTAGAGGCTAGTCGCTTGTTGAAAAGCTCCACCGCAGGCTCGGGACGTCTTATGTCACACATATCAGTCCGTGTGAGTGTCCGGAGTCCAATGCCGTCATCGATGATCGCTCCCAAGGCTGGTTCGACCAATTAAGGTCAACGACACTTCTACTCCTTGGCCACCAGAAATCACCGCTTGGAAGAAAGTCACCAAAAGTTCGAGTAACTCAGAACTTTCATTGACCGAACTGGCTTGTGCAGTCGTCACAATGCTTTTGACAAAGGTGGGTGTGGGTCCAATGCCAAAAACGCACTGTTTCGAAGATCCCGAGCTTCGTGCCTTCGGGATAGAGCTCGGGATTCCATGAGAACGATAACTATGACGGAGTTGTTTCCAAACAGAACGTATTCGATATCTTCTCAATCACAGATGGCTGATTGAGGTATTGGAAGCTTCTTCGCGCTCCCGATGTGAAAATGTTCAAAACATGGTCACGATTGACGTATAACTTGGAGGAACTGCGTAGAACGTAGACCGCTCTGAGTAAAGCTAAAACCAGGAACACGCGAACGGAAATCGATCGCGGACAACGAGACCTTCAAAAATCAGTACGCAATCTCCGAGAGATCTAGAGCTTTCGCATATCAGGCCCGTTGTGTAACAACCAGAATGAGCTGGAATAAAGACGGTTACGGAATCTGATCTGCTATCGTGAGAATATCTGATTGGTGGTATCTGATCGGACTTTCTTGTGACCGGAAGCCACGCGAGTTGCTCGGATGACACTTCTGGTGCCGATTACTCGATCAGGCCGCATACTGATCCGTTGGGTGTGGAGAGGAAAAGAATGGTAGCCTTGAAAACCAAAACCAGACCCGCTGTGGAGCTGGTTACTGGTCGCCGGAATGGGTTGGAAAAATTCCGAAGTTTTCTCGGTGGGAGTGTGAGCGGTAAGAAGAACAGTAAGGGTGAGACCGGGCCAAGCCCTTTAAAGAGAGGGTTTTGAAGCTTAAACTGCGGTGAGTTTTACCAGTGATACCACTTCGGATGCTTTTATCTTTCGGAGAAACAACCACACTACGTGTTCGTCTTCTTTTCCAAGCATGGTTGAAGAGTTTGTTTAGGAACCAGTCTTTGTTTTGGATTGAAATCGAAACAGTGAGTATTGTGTGCTCTGATGCCTGCCGTCCGCAATGAGCTTCCTTTTGATCAGAGGTCTGGAAGAATTCCTTAAGATAGATCAGGAATAATTGAGAGATCGACCGAATGCCTCTTTTCGCCAGAATCCGTTATCGCCACTCCAGAGGCTTACCACTTTGATAGAGGAGCGAAGCTTCTGTATCAACGTTCACTTTCATTTCAAGTATCTAGTCATCTTGAATTACGTGGAGAAACTGCGTCTCTGTTTTTGACACAGCAAGGAACGTTTATGTCGATCGATTTTGGCAACTATCTCCCACGCCGTAGAGCCGCTCAAGATTTGAGAAAGTCGCAATCTGAACCCATGAATGCAGAGCGGCCTATTGGCAGTCACTTTCATTTCAGAAGCGCTCTCCTTTTGAATTCATTTCATAGCAAATACATTCACTGCCTGCTGCGAAACGCCAGTGACTCTTGGGGTCCTGGACATCGAATTCGATACCGTGATGGATCTCGAAACCTTCCCAGAAGCCTGTCAGGCAGCCGCTTGATATTTGTCTCGACTCACAATCAGTGAACGGCATCATAGAGATTTCATTAACGAGTTCACTTTGATCTTGGATTTGGAAAAAAATCGTGATTATAGAGATCATAATCCACGATTGCAATTATGAACCACCTTCCCCGTGGTGGAACAGAACGTTTTTCAATGCGTGGGCTTCAAACTTCCACAAACTTTGCTAGCCCCTCACCGGGGAAAAAGATCGAAGTTCCGAATCCGAAATGAAAGAAGTCTCCTATCTAATGCATTCATCTATCAGTTCACAGTGTGATGTGCAACCTCTTCAGGAATGTTCTCCTTTACGCCATCGTGCTACCCGCCATGCACCCACACCTTATCCACGATACCGCCGTGAGTATCTCTGTCCAAGACACCTTACGAGTTCATCCTGGCTGTCAGGGCGTCCGCCGATTTGCGAGTTTATGAATCAAATCGAGCTCTGTGAGCCTTATATATGTATAGTTTCTCTCGTGCCTGTCAATGATTTCGCTCAGAGCAAGGCCCGCTCGCCGTCCGTCTTTGTCACGATTCCGAGTAGAGAGCGTTTTGTTTTTCAACTTCATCACCAAGCTAGACACCGTGAATAAGAGACTCGTGGACGGCGCGAAATTCGCCACTTGATGCTTGGACGATCGGAAGGTTCAGAGTTTCGATCGTGTCACCTCTCTGGCTTCTAGTTACACTTTTGCATTGGATTTCTGATAAGATACTGACATGTCAAATGTTTTGTTTTCTATTTATAAAAAAAGGACAGCGCTGTGATCAACCACAGTAAGACATTCGAGTTCGCTTACGAAACTCGTGACGAGGAGGGAAATATGAAGATGCATCGAGAAGTGCAGGACCACATGGGACACAGGAAAGGAACTTATGGCTACCGGCACGCGAACGGACTGTACCGGTGAGCGATGAAGTTTGTAGATGCGATCGGCCAGAAGAAATTGTCTCGAGGCCCCTTGACTTGATCCCAATTTTCTGCTCACAGGTTCGTCGACTACATCGCTGATAAGTTCGGATACCGCGTGACAGTGAGGACAAACGAACCGGGAACTAGCAGCGTTCTCGGAGCACACGTCACTGTGCAGTCTAGGCCGGCCGTGAAAGTTTCTGACGACACCGAACTTCGTCACCCGCAGACTTCTGCGCTCGCGAAAAGAATTCCGCTTGTGCGGCTCAGTTCCCCAAAAGGCAGTGAGGGAACCTCCGCAAGAAAGCTTCATCTGCAGTCGGCGGTCATTTTTCCAGCGCCGCCAATGATCCGACCACCAAGATACAAACCCAGATCGGTTCGCGTTGCATCGTCAAATTTTATTGAGCCTGCTTTCCGAAAAAATCGCGATTCATAGTTTCCCGATCAAAAACCGACGTCGTGCTTTCCGTCGAGCGATTCCGCAGCCGGCGACCTGAGATGAGGTCGAGAATTTCATGCGAGAGTTTCGCCCCCAGATATCACGTATAAGAGGAGAGAAAGAAAACTGTGAATGATCCTACACCGCATGTGAATAAAATGCTGAGTTGACTTCTCTTCTATGCAAAAAGGATTTTCCATTCTCGTGCCGCCTGGTTTCGCTGGGGTTGAACTCTTGTTTTCGTAGAGACCTCAATTTTCAACGATCTATTCGACTGCCAGAAATCTCTGCGATTTTCTGCGTCTCAACAATCTTGCCTCGAGCAGAGAGGGCTTAGGGTTGGTGATGATTAGTGATTAGTGATTGTTAGGCTGTCAGAAGTAGTGATGCGCGTCTGGCTGACGGAGACGCTGCACCCCGGCAGCTTCATTCAATTGGCATAGTCCATTATCGTATTTAAGGCCACCGTCGCTATTTCTTAACAATACTCGAGTTCACTCTACAATAGTCACAATATTATCATGAAACTCTCAGCATCTCGGTCTCGCAGAGACAGAGAGATGAGTCAGACTATTCGCTGCGTACCACCAACCATCACTAACAATCCTGAGAGAGGGTCGCACTAGCAAAGGGAAAGAGAACCGGCATTCTCCCAGCTGATTTGGTCCAAGTGTCTACTAAGCTGACGTGTTGTTCATCTGTAGTTTTAACCGAAGGTTAAAGGTAAGGTTTAGTTTTCTCAGTGTTCGGAAGTGTTTTTCACGAAAAACGATTCTGTAAGCGATGTGAACGCGGGATGTGAGACGATGGCTCCGTTTGACGATTCTTTGTGATGTTCATCGCATCTAGCGGCTTCTGCGTGGAAAACTTGTCTAGCAGCCGGTTTAGATGAGCTCTGAGTCATTCTATGAGATGATCTCGGGATCGTTCTGGAAATTCATATCTCCGCCTCAGGATTCCGGAGTCATCCGAGTGATCAACATTGTTGAACATTTGTATCAGCCGTATCTGGTCTCTCAAAACTAGGAGTGAGCGAAGTCGCGCTTCTCGTAGGCTGATCAAGGATATTTCATTTCATTTATTTTTATAATCAAGTTATTATCACGAAGCTCACTCGTTGAACATCGATGACATCGCTTGTTATCAGTCCCATTGCATCCAATCTACGAGCGACTTCACGTCTAACTTGGCGTCAGTTGTGGCTTTCTATGAAACCTTTGTCGAGGTGTGAGTAGTATTCCCGTTAGAGATGACAAACATGCTTACCTCTATTTCAACCGTTGAGTTCACTCCGAAACTCAGTTCAGGCGACTATTTCGTCTGCCTCAAACCGTCGCATCCGGCTGCTTGAGGCCAGAAAGCGGTCCTCCAAGTGGGAAGTCCTGTCATTTCGTCGTCGTTTAATGGTATGGTAACTTCGGTCCCGCGTTTCATCATTGCCGTTTAATACTGTTGGTCACTTGGTCTCTTTCACATATGTGACAAACCGTAATTCCGTATATATTCCGGAATAGCCGCGCCTTTGGAGATCTTTCAAGTTAGAATCGACCGTCGCCCCGGTGACCTTGCATGCTTATCCCTGGATAGAAACCTGATTCTAGACTGAGAAACAACATAGAAGGATGTCTGAAGACGGTCGGGTTATCTCGGCACTTGAAACTCAATTTGGGAGGGAAAACCCTACAGGGAGAATCAAGTATCCGAACATTTCTCAAGCTGAAGAACAGCCATGGGTGACCCTAATCTGAATCAAGAAATACTAGATCGGTAGACATTCGGGGCCTTCAATGGACTTCTTTTATCGCCGCAAATTGACTACCGTCAACCGGGGTGATATTGGCCACGATGGTGTGCGGCCCCTCCTACTACATATGTAGCTCGATACCAACGAAGATGTGGGCGATTGTGGATACTGTTTTCTGCTTGCCAATTCATGAGAATAGCGACGGTGACATCGACCGTTTCCCAGGCTATGTGAACGATTTTCTACAATAATTTTGAGAATTCCGAGATTCCCGTGTTTCCCGGAAGTTCCAATTAGTCTTGCTCGGATCTCTCTCATGCGTGGTCTCGCAACTCGAGGATTTCTTTCAGCCTCGGCGCCATGTCTCGTCAGTCCGCACCCGCGACCGAATTGCGAATGCTTGCGTGTTTCTTCTTTTCTTGAGCTTTTTGTGAAAATCCTCAGGTGTGATATTGGCTATGCCGAGAGTCTACAAGAAACTAAGAGGATCGGCCCGCCGGCGAAAGTATGAGCTCGAACAGCTCGAGTTGGCTGCCAAATATGCGCGGAGTGGAAAATTAACTTTCAAGGCAGCCGCTCTAAAATATATATGAACCGTATAGTTTCAAAAAGGCATGAGTCCACTGGACCCTGTTTCGAGAAAAACGAGAAAAACGTGCCACTCCGCGAATAATGTTGGGATCCCCAAGACTCCGATAGCATGTTGTAGGGCTACCCAAGGGCTAGCTGAGGACGAAAGCGATTCCGCAAAACCCAACTAATTCATGGAATAATAATGGGTTTAAGGCCGTGGACTTAAGCCCTTTTGAAAAAACATGATTTTTCAGAGTTACTTTTCCGTCGCAGAGCCGATGTTGGGAGTCGATTCGGTTAGAAAGCTGTTCCACGATATCGGATTTCCGCTCCGGATTCGGCTTATGATTAATCTCTGCGGAAACACTCTGGGTAGTATGCTTGGTGTCTTATGCCGGGAAAGGGAGTTGCGAGCAATCAGTCGCGCGATTCGGGTTTCAGAACGAGTTCAGAGAAACATTTTTGGAAGCTTCCAAGGACCGCCATGGGGTGAAATTTGGCCCTTTTGAAACTACATCGACCGACCCCAGACTTCGTATGCGATTTTTGTCGGCTTCCAACGCGATTTGAGATTTCATTTCGCGCTAGAAATGTGAGGGACGATTTCCTCTTCCAATTTCTACAATAATCCGAAAATCGAAAAAGTGGACTTATGCCCTTTTGAAACTGCACGGTTTATATATGTATATGAAACGGAAAATATATGAATATGATGGAACGCTGGATCCAATCAAGATTACCTACCCAGTATTTCTACTACCCAGAAGTCCTTGTTCGATTTCCTTGAAGGAGGATAATATCCTACGCAGGCTAGACTCAGTTCCAGAGCTACGAGGTCGTATTCTCTTCCGTAATTTCAATCCAAGAGTTATGGTTCTGTGATTCCTATGCACGACAATTCCAACAGTACTTATTGTAATACTCTGCGAGATACAGGGGACTCCTGCGGCCAATGTCACCCCGGGGTGATACTGGCCGCTGTGCACCCCTCGTGTGAGTTCTGTCAATGTCGTTATTTTTTTTCAAAAATTTGAAGAAAAGTACTCGGGGGATCGGAGCATATACTTTTGGGATGCGGGCCCCATCATCTAAAGTTGACTCGGGAATTTCCGGTAAAAACGTGAAATCCCGGCCGATATTACCGCGGTTTACTGTATCCCTATCGTTTTGGTCGCTCCGCCACAGTTCCAGTTTTCGCAGTCTTCCTACGTCTCATTCATTATTATCTACACGTGCGGGCTCAAAGCTATAGTTTGACAGCCTTTTCCAAGAAAATTCATATTTGGATTCAGAGGATTCGTTCGCGTTTCCTCTGTCATTTCCCATACTCTGGTGCCGACGAATTACAAAAAGATTCGAAAACCTCCCCCGGACCATCTGAATGCGTCCGGCAGAAATCGGCGGAGGACGGGAAAACTCGGCAACCACTGGACTGGATGAAGCGATGCAGAGGTCAGTTCGGAAATGATGAACGCGACCTGGTGATAGGTACCGACGGAGAGAGTTCCAAGAGAGCACGAACGATTCATGGTTGATTCAACAATGGCCACTCTTGTCACAGTAGTGATCAGTACCTCTGGAATCGCTCGTCCGGTGCCTCTGGGATGACCTTCCTTGCCGTCATCGGAATCGGTGAAACTGCAGAGATGTAGAAAAAATGAGCTTCATTTTTTCGAATTTCAGGCTATAATATGGCGGGGCTCTATAACATCCTCGGGGAGAACCGATTTCTCTCATGTCCCGAAGCACACTCGGACTGTGACGTAGTCATTGACGGTTCGAATCTTCAATACTTGTTCTCCAGGAGGAGCCATGCGCTTTCGAATCTTCCGGCTTACGAAGAGACTGTGAGAAGTTTCTTCCAGCACCTCCTCGATGCGAATATTACACCACACGTGTTCTTCGACGGGCCTTCGAAGAGTAAGATGCGAAAATTTTTGTTCAATTTTGACTTATTGTTCTCGAGAATAGCAGTGTTGTACTTCTTCAGGTGATCCTTACAAATGGGAGAGAGGCAGAGGACGTCGTGAGGACCGTTTGAACAAATTGATATACAGGGAATCTAATTTCCATATCTTCGAATTTCCGCAACCAACGGCCATTCAAGATATTTTCAGAGATGTGATCCACTCTCTGGGAATACGATCGATTCAGGTTTGCCTCCGCTGCCCATGGTTTTGCAAAGCAGCTAACCTGTAAGAGACTTCGTTCTGAAATGACAGAATCTCGGATGTTGTTCACAGGTCTCCGCGAAACGAGACTACACACTGGAGATGGTGTCGCATGCCAAATACCTGAACGCTTTCCTGGTCAGTGGGAATACCAAATTCTTCCTCGAAGACATACCTCGGGGCTTCGTTTGTCCAGAGAGAGACGAGTTTGCCGGATTCAGAAGGAAGCCTAGATGCATTTTCAGGACCTTCCAGTTCAAGAAGTTCAGCGATCTTATCAAGTTGGGTGAGTGACCTCCTATATTCTCGGACAAATCTGATATAATACCTTCGCGATCAGAATCACACCGCTCACTTCTGTACGATTTCAGAGAAATCTAAGAACAAATACGCTTTGATCATGTGGACTGTCGTTCTGTTCAATCGAAAAACCTTCGAGTTATTCACGAAGCTTTTCTTCGAGAAAACTACAAGTCGTCCGCAATTCTATCCAAGAGGGAACAGTTCCTGGATGGGAAGTCTTCTCTCCGAAAAATGCCGAAAGTAAGCCATTCATTTCTTGACAAAACTGAAAAGCGATGAAATCCGAACAGCCTCAACAGTTGTATCCTCGGCGAGGATCCCACTTCCTATTCTCATCGAAAACGATAAATAGGCACCCGATCAACAAAATTTTCATGGGTCCTGATCTTGCTTGAAGAAAACAAACGTCGCAGATCTCAGTCACTCCGGAACGGCCATGAGGGCACTGAGTTGCTTGGAAGGCGACGCGACAAGTCGCAATCCTCGGCTCTCTTCTAATTTGTTCACATTCTCCCTCCTAGAGTTTCCCAGTTGAAGTTGTTACAATTCTTCCTCGAGCACACCAGAGCCGAAGCCGAGAGGATCATTGATGAACAGGTGATTCGCGCACCAATCAGTCTTGAATCATGCTCTTTCTGAGGAATCACGTCCGGATGTCATTCTCTTGCAGTTGTTCCCCGGCGATCGTAAAGAAGCCAAACTTTTCTTCGAACAGAACATCGCAGCTCATCAACTTGAGCCGAACGATGTGTTCGAAAGGCTCGAGAGACAAATCGAAATGGAGGAGTTCTGTGATGAATTCCTTCCTCAATGGTTCCTTCGCTACCTGACGATCGAGGTATGAAGTCTCTCTTTTCTTGAAGTCAACCTGTGAATCATTCCGCCTCGATGTGCTCAGCTCATTCCGACTGATATCTTGTTTCGCAGTGTAAAGTTATCCCTGGACTCATGGATACTCTCACGGATAAGAAGCACCATCTGATTTCCCTCTTGGAAGACTTTGACAAGGAATCCGTGAATAAAACTACACTCCGCCTTCGACGAATCATCTACGGGATTCTGTTCGCCGAGTCGGAGGATTGTGACGATTTGAGGGTTACAGGCGAGTCATCGTTGATGGAGTGTTTCATGAACCTGCATATCTGTTCGTCGCTAGTCGAGTAGCGTGAGAAATCATGCGCCTTTTTCCACAGAACTTGATCGCGTTGGCGACAAGTTGGAGGAAACTCATCAAAAGCCCATATGGTTTCTCATGGATCCAAGGAACCCTCGTGAGAATCTTGAGGTGCCAGGCTTGAGGAAGATGGAGACTTTGCCGAAATCTGAGCGACTTGAACTGTTCCTGCTGAGCATGGGTGAGCGCAGCATCTTCATTCGATGCTCACGAAACGTTTCCCTATGTGATACCGTTGCCGAATTACCCATCTCTAAAATATCCAGTTCTAATGTTTGCGATCGCTTTTGTTCCAGGTGTGACGGAGGATCTACGTCGAGCAATCGACTCCGATAAGTCTTTGTATGTCACAGTGATCCTGCGGTACTGGATGGTTGCCAATCGCCACGTACGAAAAGAAGATCTTCTCAGAGTTCTGCTGACGGTTCTCGCGGTGGAACAGAAGTAAGTTCATCTATACCTCATCCCAGCATCGTGCTTTCCATTTATGAAGTCACGTGCATCAATGGTTAAAACTCTCCAGCTTGTTTTGATGAACCGTTTTCTCTTATCCGCTTCGCAGGTACTCGAAGCCGAGCCATATCTTCAGGAGAAGAGTGCGTTTGAACGAGACCGCGATTTCAGAACTTGGAATCCATTTTCATCCGGATAGTGTATCGAACGCACATCAAGACTTCGCGTGCATGCATCCGCTTGCACTTTTTCAAAACGCGACGCTTTTTGGGAGAACTTTGCACAGACTCTTCATGCAGCCTCTTGGGCCCAGTTCGGATGCGACTGAAACCGTCACAAGCGAGGTAGCCTTCTATCACATTCGAAAACTGAGTGGAGATTTGAACGACAAAGCGTTGGAAGATCTAATTCTTGATCACATGGACGAAGAAAGCGGGAGAAACTTCTGCGAAACCGTGGATCTGATTTTGGACGAGGAGGGTATCAGAATCGGACGGGATATCGTACGCGGTTTCCGCGGGGACGACAGACGTTTCTGAATAAGCCCGCAACCATTGGTGTTGTTGAAGCTTTACAACTTGACCGAATTTTTTTCCGTTTCCGCATAATTCAAAGCCAAACATTGCCGTTGCTTAGACTGACGCCGAGAGATAGCGTGATTTGGACACGGAATACTCTGACCTAATTTCGATGCTGTGAAGAGCTGACTGATGACAAAGTATTATAATACAAATATGAGATTCGTGCAGTCGCATTCATGCGCAGTTCCGTAAAATGTTCGTAGCGATCTTGCTGATCGATCAATGGTTCCTTGAAACACTTAAATCTCGCAATGTGTTGTTCGCTTATTGCTTTATAGCAACACTATTTACAGTGTGCACAAAGTGTTCAGTGTCCCCAAAAAGTCATATTTCGGTTTCCGCGAGGACGACAAATGTCCCTCATCGACTTCGCAGCCTTTGGAGTAGTGATAGCTTCGCAATTTGACCGGATTCCTCTGCTTGTCCGCATTTTTCAACGCAAAATGTTTTCTCTGCTCGAACCGAGTGCGGCCAATCACACGATTTGCTCGCAGAGTTGGCTGACCACATTTCCATGCTGTAGACAGTTGGTTCGTTCCGAGTGAATAAACTCCGTGTTTTAGATTCTTCTCAACACACAAAGGTTTCTTCCCTTCTTCCGATTCATAATTAGTGAGTTTCATCAATGGAACTTTGGTTCAAGAGAATCTTACGCATGTTAACAGAACTCGACTGACCTGTTTTCCCCTGAGTTCCTTTTTCCTCTACATCTAGCCCCATTTTCAGATTTTTTCTATTGTACATAATGTGTTTTTGAAACTCCTTGGATCGGTAGATCACGTAATATGTTCCAAGTAAAAATCCCTGGGCACGTCCCTCGGATCTAACCCGAATTACTCAGATATGGAGCGTCGAAAATTCGAATCGATTTCATGTGAGCTTCAGAGAGTGAAAATCCCAGACTTTCCCATTGGAGCAATCTACTTTAGTGGATTTGATTTTCGAGACAGCTTCGACGGGGATTTCCTTCCATTTGTGGCCGTCAAAAAATCGACTACTGACAGCTGGCAAGCTTTACTTTATCGCTCACAAGGAGCCTACTGACCACATTGAAAACAAAAATAAATTGAAGGTGATAGCTTCGCTCGTGTCTGTTCGAATTGAGAGCACTTGAATGGTGCCGTTGACGGAACTACCTTCTGATTTTGCTGAGGATAACGAGAGGTGATGGAATCTGTTGCTGCATTGACAGGGCTTCAACGAGACCGCGCAACTTGGCGCGTGGCTGCTAGACTTTCCCGAGTCACGAGGTTCAATGCTCGCCATTACAGATCTGACCGCTTGCTGATGTCGTAGAGTCTCACGACGATGACTCTCTTCGGCTCCAACAATAGGATGAGTTCAAACCTTCGACACTCCTTTTCTCGGAAATCGGAGCAGAATTGGCATGTGGGAAATTCTCGGACTCGTTCTCGATGTCGTGAACTCATAATGCCATGGGGGCAACTCATTGAACCTTCTCCTCTGGAGCACCTAGTTTTCCAAAAAAATGCGAAATAGCGATTTCAGGACCATCCTGAAGACTCGTTCCCAACGATGAATCGCTTTTTTTTTTAGTCGACGTTGAGAACTGCTGCAAACTTCAATACCCACAAAGCGGGTCATCGTTCATACTGGAAGATTTGCCCAACCTCTTCCAAATCAGAGGGGCGTTGGCGGGTCTGGATGCAGCCGTGGTTTCACTGAATCTGGGGACAACCCGCATCCCGCTTCCTCAAGAAACCCTTATATATCGGACAAGTGGTTGCTAATTATGCCACGAAAACGAAGGTACCAAGCTTCTAGGATCTTGGCAGAAAAGTTACTGAGCGGGAACAATCCCCAAATGAAGTTTGACGCAGAAGGAACCTATCAAATTGAGAACTTTCGCGTGAGAATGAAGTTTTCCAAAGAAATGACTCTTACGGAAAGCGAGAAGGTCCTCCTCTGGCCACACTCGAAGGTATTCTTCATCTCGAGAATCAAAATATCCGGAACGTAATGCGTACACGATTCGTGCTTTGTTAGTATCCAGCCTGTGAAAGAAGATATTTTCGTAGACTTCGAAAGATGGAAAGCATCCCGGATGATGTTCTCAAAGAGCGAGATAAGTATAATCATGTATCGAAGGGTGAAAGCAGACATGAATCTGGATGATCAATTATTATTGATCATTAATAGTGGTTATAAAATTAGAACCCCGAATCTAAATTGATCGATAGGACCAGATGCAAACATCGCGAAATATAGATTCTCTAAACGAGCGTATATGCTGATCTCTCTGCGCGATCAATGCTGTGGCGGGGAAAGAAGATATCGATATCGGGAAGCCCATCTCGAGAATCTCAAGTAGACAAAGTCTTCAGTGGATCAGCAAACCACCATGAACTCAGGGAAGAGCTGAGAGATGGAATCCCCGCTCAAAGCACAGCCCGGAAACGCCGTTAGAATCGATGGACGGACTGCATCGAAGCCCGGGAGGAGCACAAAACGGATCGTGGCTGAATCAGGGAAGTTCTCTGCGAATTCCAAAGGATGTGCGAATCGAGCAAAAACTCCAAGACCGTCGTTCCATCGAGCTCTTGCTCCTGACAGAGATTTCTCGCGTGGTGGATCGAAATCTGGAAGTGAGGAAGCGGGATCGAGTTCCACTAAAGTCTCTACTTACGTGTTCAACGAGCTCGCTGACAACAACACTTTCCTCTCTGGGGACCTCAAATCTGATTCCGACCCCATATCGTCCAAACTTCCGGAATCTCGGTCATGTACTCGGTATCATCCGAGCCCCGATGAGAATGGCCTGCTTCGCATTCTCATTCCAGGTGACCCCATGCTCTTCGATTGGAACTGTGAGATCTGTCTGGCGTCACTGATACCCGAAAGCGATATTTCACGCGAGCACAAGAAGCACTCGGAGTGGCTCCAGCTTGTTGACAATGTTCTCATCTCAAACGTCATCAGATGGTCTTGAACATTGGTCAGAATATTTAGAGCATGGATAAGTAGTTCAACCTCGGTGTTCCGAATTTTTTGATGTTTATAGCTTCTTTATTATTCGCTGCAACACTCTCGTAAAAGTCTACATGGTCTAAAGTCTTCAATCACTGCCGCCGCGGACATTTATTCTGGTGATTAGTCGGGTCCTGCAGCTGCCTATTGTTGTGCGCATTTCATCTAGAATTATTTGAGTCTGGGTTCATTGTTACCTAGAAGAAGTCTCCCGAGCCTTTTCTTGAACAGGGCTTTGGACTCGTACGTAACTGCACCGGTAGGCTGTTCCATATCTTTGCTGTCTTGATGTAGTGCGAGTTTCTGCCCATCGACGTTCTTCTCAATTGAAGTTCAACAATTTTCGTATTCTTGGCCTTTTCTCCGAGGAATTTGATGTTCAGAACTTTTGGCCCTCTTTCCATTATTTGATCATGGAAGAAGGTACATGCATGATAGGTGAGGGCATGCGGGAGTGAGAGAATTTCTAGGTCTTCTGGGCTCTTCACTATCGTCTTCTTATTGCTGATTGCTCTCACCGCCCTCTTCTGTAGTGAGAAGAGTTTGCTTAGTCTGCGCTCTGTCGCGACTCCCCAGTAGCTTGAACAGTAGATCAAGTGCGAATGGACGTAGGCATCGTATAGGAGCTTCCCGTTCTTCTTTCCCACTAGTTTGCATAGGTGTTTTATCAGGTAGATTGCTCTGTTTACTTCTTTGCAAATCTCCGCTTCGGTGGAGTTTGTCGTGAAATAAAATCGCTCAATGTGTCCAGAGCCGATCGTGTGTTCAATATTGTTACAAACTGCGGTGGAGAGAATTTCGATTCTTGAGAAGCTTGACCGATGTTCGTGATCCGATATGGACATGCTCCTTCGATACTTCGAGTATCAACTCATTCTCGCCTAATCATCCTGCTTCTTGATCTTGCTCTTCTACCGCTATCACGCTCATACGACGAGGACTCTCTCCAGGATTGATTGTGAACTTTCTATCGGAGTCCAGTAACCGTTCGCTCTTTCACTGAACATCGATAGAAAATCACTCTCGCTATTGGGACGATAATTACTAGAGCTTGGAAGTTCAGGCATTATTCATTCTTGAATCTCCATCAATCAATATGAATCGATGGATATTTGGGTAAACAGTGCCTGGAAGTTCCAGCCCACGACCTTGTTTGGCAAATGTCATCGAAGTGATCAATCACCGGTGAGTTTATCCATGGATTGATGGAGGGTGATTAATGAATCTTGCCTCAACTTCCAAGCTCTGATAATAATAGGTTCGCAATCACCCGGAAAACGGGCATTGACTCAGCCGTTCAGGGATATTCTATTATACACAAATGAGTCGATAGGATGCTCTCCGACCTTGTAGCAGCTTCATGAGAGCTTTCACGTGGCTTTCACGTAGAATTGGACTAAGACCTTCATTCGTAAAGTCCTTCTTAAGCTAGACTTTCGCATCCATCGCATTGATGGATGGACAGGCCGATAAAGAAATGTCGCGAAAAGTGGTCAAGTCGAGGGATGAATAACTTCGAGATTCTGGGAAACATGAGGATATTGTAAGTTATCGTGGAAACTTTGATCAGAGCGAAATTATCGCAAAATCGATACTTTCATCGCATAGCAAGAAGGGTATATTGAACGAGTTCTCCAGAGCCATTCATGTCCATTTATGTATTCCTACGATCCGGAAGGAATAGACTCCAACCGAGTGCGCTCAGACTGCCGGTACCCACGGTACCGATAACTTCGAGAAGATTTTTGTAAAAATTGAGTTCGGCAATAATTGTGATACGCCCGAGATCTGAAACTGTCACCTCTCGAATTTCGAATTTCCTATCCACCCACATCCCGGAGGTTGTGCAGTGAATCTTCCTAAGTTTATCGTGGAAAGAAAACTCGACCTCGACTACCGTTTTGCTTTGTAGAACATCTCGGCGCAGAAAGCATGGCCCTAGATAGAGTCACAAAGTTCACTGATCCTAAATGAGTTTACAGCTCGTAAAGCTCAATGACAATTCCCACGAGAACACCTCCATTCGAAGCAGGAGGATCCCCCCTCTCGAAAGTTTCCGCAGATGAGAAACGAGGACTTATAATTTGGCGAAAGGGAATTGTCCCTAATGTTCATTCGCAAGAATCGTCTCCTGTTTGCAGAAGTCCGTGAAACCTAGTCAGAGGACTTGAAACCTCGCTTTTCTTGCGCGAAGAAAGCGACTTCTAGTGAGAAACAGGCAGGAGCTGCACAGAAGAGGAGCAAAACCATCGTGATTTCCGGGAATCAGTTGAAAATATCGAGGTCGCGAAAAACGGAACCAAGTAACTGCGATTCCAGAGAGATCGTTGCAGTGCTAGCGTACAACAAAAGCTGAAGCGGAAACGAGCGGGCCGTGATCTCTCATGGCGACTTTCCTATACTAGACAACATTATTTTCCATAGAAACCTCACTGCACCGAGTGAAACAACTTTACAGTCCATGAGAAGGCCCAACCTGGAACTCCGGAGAATCTCAATCTTCGGGCTGACCTGGCCCGACATCCAGACGGAAATCAAAGGAAAGTCAGCCAGTCATGAAGCCCACGGCGTCACCCATCAGTAGTACCCGCGGTGGACCAGTTGAAAGCTGAGAGAACGCGAGATGTTAGAATGTGCACGTAGGAAGCGATGGAGACTGACGCCAGTAGCCGGTTGCGGCGCGGCGTTAGACGAGACTTGGTCAACGGCAGTCAGGTTGTCAGCTAGCGGAGTGACGGCACCGCCGAAGAGTCGACACTGTCGGGAAGACGACTGGGCCTAGCCGAGTTGGAATTTGAAGTGTGAGAAGCGAATCCCAGACCCATCCTCAGCTGTTCCTTCGACTCGTAAGACAACCGAAGTAGAGCATCAAGTCCGGCGGTGAGTGAACTCGGTAGTTTGGAAGCAGTTTTCAACCACACGTTTCAACCTCGGAGAAAAAGAAATTTCTAGCATCGGGCGTCCAGTTCTCCCCGGAATCCCAATTGTTCGTTCGGCAGGGCGTTGTCAGAAACCGGCTCCAGGCTGCCGATCGAGGTTTCGCAGAAGATTTCCTTCAAAGTCTCCCAGCGGGCGATGCCTATCTAGAGGATGAGATCACTCCAATCATCTTCGCCGCGTCCTCCGAAGAGGATAGACAGGTGGATTCCTGGAATCCGAGGTTCCGGTTCTCGGATTCCACGACTCCCTGCTCCGTCGCTTCGTTGAAAAATCACTGCTCGTAGACGTAGTCAATTTGAACGTGTTCGTCCCAGTTTTTCACCAGTTCTGTCCCTCTTCTTTGATTCCACGGCGCTCTATAGAAAGCGGTCCCCCAACGGTCGAATTCAAGATTGTTGTGATTCCGATTTTGAGATTCCCTGTAGTTTCGCTTCGCCAGGATAAGTTTGTAGGCTCCAGAGAAATTCTTGTTGGATCCAAGACTCCAGTGGAGCCTCGTCGATCTTAGTGATTTCGGAAATATCAGTGGGTTAAATATGACTCGCAAGGAGCTCCGAGATTCTCGAAAATCACTCTCGACCCACTTTCATCGAGAGTATTCCGGGACTCACTCGCCCGGTATGTTATTAAAAACGCAATGAATTAGTGTCTTCTGCTCAAACTTCTGGTGGCGTCATTCGTCCTACAAAACGTCGCAGATGAGACTTTGAGATGGAGCTCATTCTGTCCCCGTTCCAATTGACAGTTCCGATCCAGCGGATAACTTTGGTTCAATGTCGTGTTACTCTTCTTCAGATGGAGAGAGCATGGTGGCATTACATCGACCACCACGTTCATGATCGCCACGAGGCCAAGGGGATGCCGCTCGAAGCTTTCATGAGCGAGTTTTTCGCGTACGAACCGCGTCTGGCAGTATTTGCTGCCAGAGCAAACAATATCATCGCAGCCTGGAAGCGTTTCAAAAACGCGACGCCGAGATATGGCTGCATCTTGGTAAGAGTCGATTTCTTGATACTCTCTCCCAATTGCGTATTTGTAACATCGTCATACAATCATGCGTTTTTCTAACTTTGAAGATACTTCTCGCAAACCGCCTGACTAACTCCCTTCCTTTCGTTTTTTCAGATCGACAGTACTTACTCGGAAGTATTGTTGGTCAAGGGTTCGTCGCGGAAAAGCTCTTGGTGCTTCCCCCGCGGAAGAATTGAGAAAGATGAGGAGCCGCACCTTTGTGCGGTGCGTGAAGTACAGGAGGAGATCGGCTTCGACTGTACTTCCCTCATCGAGAAGCGCAGATTCCTGGACCATACCCAAAATGGCCAGTATCAGCGGCTGTACATTGTAGCCGGAGTGCCTGAGGGTACGGTCTTCGAAGCCCTGAACCGCAAGGAGATTGCGGAGATCCGGTGGTTCGATCTCAGGAATCTGCCTTCATCCGTGGGGGATATGACCCCAGAAACTGCATTCGGCCTACATTGGAGTAATTTCAAGTGGATTATTCCTTTTGTGGGAAGAATCCGGGACTGGGTGAGTACACAGGTCCCCACTGTAAGCACCAAAGGATCACTGGAGCAGTTCCGGAATCTGCTGCCGCTCAGGAAATCGAGCGGCGTGCTCATCATTCAGACACTGCGTATAACAAAAGTAACGGCAAAGGGCTCGGGAAACGCCGTTGAAAACTGTGAACCTTCTCCATCCTCCGAACTAGAGCAAACAGCATAATCGCGGCCTGACAGCGTTTCAAAAACGCGATGCCGGGATTTGGCTGCATCTTGGTAAGAGTCGATTTTTTGATATATTTGCGTAATTGCGTATATGAAACATCGTCATATAATCATGCGCTTTTCCAATTTTGAAGACACTTCTTGCAAACTTCCGCCTGACTAACTCCCTTCCTCTCGCTTTCTCAGATCGACAGTACTTACACGAAAGTACTGTGCTACGAAAGTACAATTGTGGCACTGATATACGATGGCACCTATCTTCGTCACGGCAAAAGTGCCAACAGCTGCTACCAGAGGAAATCGTCTTCAGTACAGGAAAAATCACATTTCTGCAAGCCTTTCACGATTTGCTTTACCATAGGATATTTCGTAAATATATTAGGTTCCATGATAACGAGGTGCACAGTGCAATGACAACGATGTGAATAATAAAATAATGACAGTATAGGTTATCCATTATTTTATCATTAATAAAACCAAATGGCAAAGAGAATAAAATAATAACAGCGCTCCAGTCACAATCACGCCGAGAAACCGTGATTTTTTTGTGTCCATGGCTCTCCATCGTAGGCTTGAATTCCAGAAGTGATGAGAGGACCGACATGACAGCCCAGTGGTTAGCGCGGTCCAAACAGAGCGCGGATGCTTGGCGCGTTCTCGGTCGGGAGGACGTTAGTTCGAATCTAGCAGTCCACTAGTTCGATAATGATTCCCATGGTTTCCGATCACTTCGCTTTAACGCGTATTTCCAATCTGGACGCCTTGAATTAGTCCCCGATTATATTCAAACACACATAAAATAGAATGCGTTTGCGCTCCTCCGTCTTGGGAAGACTCCTTGATTAGGCGTCAAACAACTCACCTTTCCAAGGCACATCACGCTCGCCCTCTAGTCATGGAGCCAAAAGATCGGAAGCGCGAAAATTGAATTTCGAATTTTCAGGGTTCCCTGAAAAAGTCGAAACTGCAGGGGAATAGAAGCAAATTGCGTGACTAAAATTGTTCCTCCAGCCGGGGGCTGTACATCCACGTGATTCCTTTCAAAAGCCGTCAAGGCCCACCGGCACCTCGTATTCGGCTGTACCCTTTCATTGATAAGTTTCAACGGAGAACTCCGTTTATAGGCGCACTGTCCAAAAAATTTGGATTAAAAGCATACTTTTGAGCTCAGAAAACACGTGCAATTTGACACAGAGCGCAGATCTTTTCCTACACCCGATAATGTGCGCTTGGCGAGGTTAGTGCCAACGTGCCCCGGTCTCCTCTAGATCTTGAATGGAAGAAATGTCTGAGCGCACCCAACTGGATTATCCTCCTGCCTCGAGCAATCAGATATTCCTTGTTCTTTGTCGAGGGGGTCGTTAATGGAGGTTCTCACCACCCAGACATGTCAGTCCGGGGAATCCAAATCACTTATCTGACGTTGCTTCATTTGACGGCAGTGTTCTGAGAAATTGTACCAGAATGGAAATGTACGAAATGAAAATATGATAGTTTGCTCAAAATGAAAATGTAATAGTTTTTGCAGGTGAACGCACTTCTGAAGTCGCTGCGCTGATGACTCTACATCGGCAATATGCATATCCTTGTCCATATCATCTGACATTTTGTAAACATGTAATGCTTGGAAGAGGAGACTAACTGATAATTTCGATCTGCATTCATACAAAGTTGAGAGCCATGTCAACATCTCTTTTGCAGTCTTAAGGGTCATCACCGCGCGGAGAACAGGGGTCTCGAGTGAGTCAAGAATGACAGCTTTAGCTCTGGCATTCGTCTGACATTCGGCCGCACTTCCCATCAAAACACCATTGATAACCAAAGCTAGTGCTCAAAGAGGAGTGGACTTCGAAGCGTATCTCCTGCCTGAAAGACTCGCCGACATTCTCAAGCGAACGTTTCCACGCTTCCACGGGGCAACCGATTATATTCCTGCGCACATCAGCACGTATTGAGTCAAACATCGTGCAACTGCGTGCAGCGGCAGTCTCAGAACAAAAGTCGGAACAAGACAAAAAGCCGCGGGCACTCTCAGAAAGTTCAACTTGAATGTTGACTGTGAAACGTTGGTGCTCGTTGTTCTTAGATTATTAGATTATCTGGGCCGTCGCTTTCTGTGTGGTCAATCTCCATCGGCTGAGACTCTCAATCAAATATGCTTCGCGGTGAGTACATATCACGAAATTCGTTCCTCGGGTCTCTTATAACACGCTCCAGTCATTGTCGAGACGCAATGAATTCTTGCCTTCGGGGCAGGCAACTTGTGGCAGGAGATGCTCCTCTTGAAATGGACCATGAAGCACTCGAGACATCAAGTTTCGCAGAATGTATCCAACTGATTCTCCATATTCGTCTCGAGCACTGCTTCTCTTTTCCCGGATGCACTGAACCAGCCTGCTCGGATTGATTCCTTTGGTTCGTTTGTTCTGGATGTTTCCGCAAAGGGAGGTTTCAGTCAAGATCCATGAGCAAGAAGCGTGATCGCGCAAACTTCTGAGAAACGGCTCCCAATCGTGTTTTGGATCGAGTCTCATCAGAACCCATAGCTGCAAATTTTCATGGCGAGTCCGAAGGGTCTGAACAGTTATCAAAAGGAAACTCTGGAGTTCTGACAAAGCTACAGAGAAGATCAATAAGAAAACTGGAAAACTCGTCGATGATTTTACCCGAGTCAGTGAACATTGCCTGAAATAGAGTCTCTCTCTCTGTGACGCATGAGCTTGAGATTTTAATGATCCCGTTTTCCAACTCGTTCCGACAAGTCTCGATCCAAGTCTCGATCTTGTTCGCTTTCAACTCGAGAAAGCGCTTTTCGATGAGACTTGCAGATGAGACTTTGAGGTGGAGCTCATCTTCCCTCACTTCAAAAGGACAGGTCGGAGCTAGCGAGTAATTTCGGCTCGACGTTGAGTTTTGACGGGAAAACGTCTTTATTGTGACCGCGGGGCACTTAGGTAGTACTTCGTCATCTAATCCTAGAATTTTGAAGCTCTATGAGGGACTCAAACTTTTTTCGTGCTAGACCAACTCGGTTGCTTTTTGTTGTAGGAGGTTGGAAATTTATGGGGCAAGCCGCTGTTCAAATTTGGTTGGGCGTTGATTCCGGAAAGGGTGGCATTGTGCAATTCTTTGAGACCNCTTGAGATTTTAATGATCCCGTTTTCCAACTCGTTCCGACAAGTCTCGATCCAAGTCTCGATCTTGTTCGCTTTCAACTCGAGAAAGCGCTTTTCGTCCCACGAAACTTTGCAGATGAGACTTTGAGGTGGAGCTCATCTTCCCCCACTTCAAAAGGACAGGTCGGAGCTAGCGAGTAATTTCGGCTCGACGTTGAGGTTTTTTTCAGATGGAGAGAGCGTGATAGTACTACATATGTAGACCACCGTGCTCAAATAATCTGGGCCACTGCTTCCTTCCTGGGTCACTGCGTGCTCTATCTCCGTCAGAGGAGAATCTAAATCAGATATGTTTTGAGGTTAGTATCACAAATGTCGTGTTTTTCTTCAGATGGAGAGAGCATGGTGACATTACATCGACCACCATATTCATGATCGCCACGAGGCCGAGGGGATCCCGCTCGAAGCTTTCATAAGCGAGTTTTTCGTGTACCGCGTCTGGCAGTATTTGCTGCCAGAGCAAACAATATCATCGCAGCCTGGAAGCGTTTCAAGAACGCTACGCCGAGATATGGCTGCATCTTGGTAAGAGTCAATTTTTTGATACCCTCTCCCAATCGCGTTTATGAAACATCGTTATACAATTATGCGTCTTTCTAACTTTGAAGATACTTCTCGCAAACCGCCTGACTAACTCCCTTCCTTTCGCTTTTTCAGATCGACAGTACTTACTCGAAAGTTCTGTTGGTTAAGGGTTCGTCGCGGAAAAGCTCTTGGTGCTTCCCTCGCGGAATATTTGAGATAGATGAGGAGCCGCACCTTTGTGCGGTGCGTGAAGTACAGGAGGAGATCGGTTTCGACTGTACTTCCCTCATCGAGAAGCGCAGATTCCTGGATCATACCCAAAATGGCCGGTATCAGCGGCTGTACATTATTTTCGGAAAGCCTGAGGGTACGTTTTTCGAACCCCAGACGGCGGTGGAATCGCATTCGACGAGTAGGACGGCGAACTCGATTTCAATAAGAAATGGGTGACAGCATCTAGAAACAGCAACAAAAAGCAAAACAAGGATAACTTGTATTGGCTGAAACAGTATTTGATCGTGTATATCCGGGTGCAAGATGCCACAGGACCATCTGGTGCACCTGAGCCAGATGTCGTTATAGGAACAAACCGTGGGCGACCCAAGGATTCGAACATTGCCGTCGACAAGCGAAACGATACAAAGTGGATGAGCATCAACAGAAGTTCGGAAACGGCGTTATCGAAGGAGCCTCCCATCCCACACCGGCCTTCAAAGCACAGTCCCTGCGTCCAACAGAAGCTCTCGCTTTACTGTTTGATCTGAGAAGACATCTGATAACTACGCCAGAGTCCCACTCCAACCATTTATGAATCATACTGCGAGCCGTCTCGTGAAATCCCTATCAACAGCCGAAATATCTGGGATGCCGAACCCCTTATCCGCAGGGAGATTGCGGAGATCCGGTGGTTCGATGTCAGGAATCTGCCGTCCTCCGTGGGGGATATGACCCCAGAAACGGCATTCGGCCTACATTGGAATAATTTCAAGTGGCCTTTTGTGGGAAGAATCCGGGACTGGGTGAGTACCCAGGTCCCCACCGTGAGCACCAAGGGATCACTGGAGCAGTTCCAGAATCTGCTGCCGCTCAGGAAATTGAGCGGGGTGCTTCAACTCAGGCCCCAGATCTCGCGGCGGTCACGCGAGTGAGGGAATCCTCCATTCAGTCATTCCGAGGAGAATTCTCCGGGAATCGTCAATCTGCTTCTAGGTACCATCCCTGTGATCACCCGTTGACGATCTCCGTCAGGGAAGAATTTCAACCAAGTTCGCTCCGAGGTGCGTATCGCGAAGGTCATTCGTCGCGGGTCTTATAATCCGCTCCAGTAATTTTCGAGTCGCAATGAATTTGTCTTCTTGTCAACTCCCAGAAGTCACGAATTCCAACGGCGGCCGCTTGTCGCAGAAAATTTCGCAGATGAGACTTTGAGGTGGAGCTCGTTTTGTCCTTTTTCAAGTGGACAGTTCCGATCTAGCGGAATTTCGGTTCAACGTTGCGGTTTTTTCAGATTGAGAGAGCATGGTGTCACTACATAGACCACCATGTTCATTACCTTCACGAATGGCATGCCACTCGAAGCGTTCATGAGCGAGTTTATCTCACACGAACCGCGTAGTGGACCCCGATTGCGGCTAACCACTCCCGACTCCCGATTCGTGACCAAAATCCGATTGGCAGTGGAAGCAGTGCACGGCATCACCAAGCAGAAGTAACGAATCTTCTGCGAATCTTCGACGTGTGTGGTCCGTCGTGAATTNCCAATTTGTCTACTAAACACCATATCTAAATCCTTTGAAAAAATTATCCACAATCGACTCCAACAAGAGCTTGAGAGCAAAGAAATCCTATCTAACACCCAATATGGCTTCCGCCCGAAACGCTCCACACTAATGGCAATCCAGAGAGTACTGACTGGCCCACTGAGCGAACTCAGCAAGCCCAGCAGGAGTAGGAAACTTACCCTCCTTGTACTGCTGGATGTCAAAAACGCGTTCAACTCGGTGTGCTGGCAGTCCATAAAAAGCAGCCTCGCCTCACTCGACATTTCTAGCTACATCAAGAATATACTCTTCAACTACCTGAGCGACAGAGAAGTTACGTGCGAGAACTTTACCTACAAGATGACAGCTGGTGTACCACAAGGCTCGGTACTTGGCCCGACACTTTGGAATATAATGTATGACGGGGTTTTCAGCCTTGATCTTCCAGGAGAAACAGAATTGATAGGCTATGCGGACGATCTGGCACTCTGTGTCAAGGGTAGAGATGAAAGTACTCTGGAGAGGAACGGAAATGAAGCACTGAACATAATTAATGAGTGGCTCAATGAAAGGAAACTTGAACTCTCTCCATCAAAATCGGAAGCGATCATATTGAGCAACAAGAACAAGCTCAAAGAGATTACGATTACACTCGAAGGAGAACGTATAGCGATTAAAAAATCCGTAAAATACTTAGGTCTGTATATAGACAGCAAGTTGAACTTCAGGTGCCACATCAGATACATCGCCGAGAAAGTGAAAAGAATTTCAAACAAACTAAACAGAATCATGCCAAGAACCTATGGAGCAGAGGAGGAGAAGAGACACCTGCTCGCATCCATAGCATGGTCTATAGCCTGCTACGGCTTCCCCGTGTGGCACGGTGCGCTCAAATACAAACATAACCGTCAACAACTACTGTCCGCGCAAAGAATAACCGCGATACGAATTTGTCGGGGATACCGAACCATCTCTAATGACGCGCTGTGGGTCCTCTCAAGATCCATTCCGTGGGACATTAGGATTGAGACCATACTACAGATGAGGGAAAGCAGAGTTAGGAACGGACCTGAATCGACAGGCACAGAGACACAGAACTCAGCACCCGAGCCGGACTTTGAAAACCTATGCCTTACCAAACTCCAACGTAGATGGGAGCAAAGCGACAACACAAAAGGAACCTGGACGAAAAGACTAATTAGAAACCTCGAAAGCTGGTACAACCGAAAACATGGAAAACTAAACTACTATACAGCACAAGCATTCTCCGGACATGGACACTTCCAAACTTATCTACACAAAATGAAGAAAAAACTCACCCCCACATGCGTACACTGCACAGACGGCGTAGAAGACACCCCGGAACACACTCTATTCGAATGCGCAAAATTCTCAGCATACAGAATCGACCTTCAAAATTCCCTCGAATGTTCACCCACTCCGGATAACATCATCGACATCATGCTCCAAAACACACAGAATTGGCAGACAACTTCCAACTTCATTACACATATCATAACAATCAAAGAACAATACGAAAGGAACCTCGAGCGGAACTCGCAGACAACACAGACTACGTCAACATAAACAATACTGGTAGCGGCTGTAGAGCACTCTCCAATGGGACAAGGGTCCCCCGGACTGGGGCTGATGAAAACACAGTGATGCCGGCCCCAGCACCGCGGCAAAAAAGGAGGATTTTGTATATGATGCGAACCATAATAAACTCCTATCACCTTGTAAAAAAAAAAAAAAAATCCCGTAGACTAATTTTCTGTTGAAGGGGGAGTGATGAGGAATCTTGAGATTTTCTACTGAAACTCTAGGATCCGTTTCAACGCTGAGCACGATGAATGGTCCTGGCAAGGCCGGAGATTCCTCCGTCAGAACACCTCGGTATTCTCTCTTATTGAAGAGCAGCCCGTCTATTATTTTGACGTTCGCAACCCTGCCTGAGCTTTAGAGAGTGCCCGTGTATTGACAATAACAATTTTAACACGGAATCCTAAGGTAGAAGAGCACGCCCGTCTATTCTCAAGCCAGACTTCCAGGGCGCGAATTTTGAAACCCTGAACCATCGCACAGGAGCAAAAAAACTCGAAAGGAACGCGGAAAGACGGAAAAATTGAGTTGGATAGGCGACCAGATGGGAGCCGAGGGAACGCTACCGCTTGAATGTGCACGTAGGAAGAGGATGGAGACGGACGCCAGTAGCTGGTTGCGGAGCGGTGTCAGACATGGTCGACTATAGTAAGAAAGAGAACAGAGTGGACACCGCCGAAGAGTCGACACTGACGGATGCATTGGCTTGCGGCCAACCACGTCCAAGGTGAGAAGTGAATCCAAGATTCATCTATCTCCTGCATGCTCATCCACTAAAAGAAAAAGGCCCTTGCCTCGTCTGAAGTTCACAGCACGGAACAGTGAGGCATTCCATCGTCTCATAATCCAACTGAAGCAGAGCGCATTTGATTTGGAGGTGAGTTATCCCTGTTATTAACATAGCATACATCTTCTTCTGTAGCTTTCTCTATGCGTTCCACCTCAAAGAAAGAGGAATCCCCCGCATCGAGTTCTCCCAGTCCTTCGCGAAACCCGAATGGTTCGTTCGGCAGATAATAATTGTTTCCGATCGAGGCTTCACAGAGGATTCTCTCAAAAAGTCACTCAAGAGCAGTGGCGTAGCTAGGGTGAATTTTGGTTGCTATACAGGAAGCCCTCGCACAGTGCGGTTTCGCAATGGTGCGGATTCGCAATTCAGGAAGCCCTCGCATAGTGCGGTTTTTGGGTCCGCACTATGCGAAACCGCACTATGCGAGGGCTTCCTGTAGCTTCATGTTTTTCGAATTCGATGAGGCTGGCTTCATCCAGATTGGGGGTGAATCTTTCGGTGCATTCTTCCCAAATGTTCCGGCGCTGAGGTGCGATATGAACCTATAGTGCTGAATTTCATAAATTAAAATGAAACCGCGGTGCGTCCAAGTACACGCGGTCCGTCACTCAGTATGGACTCACTAACACTATCTCTCAAATCGCACCGCGGCGAAATACCAATTCCCTATTTTCTTCGAAGCCCCTCCTTTTCTTCCGGATCCCCTCATATTTTCCCTGTAGTCTTATTTTTTGTGACAGACAGACAGATGTCATTTCATAACGGGTATGGATATGGAGTCTTCAGAAAAACTCATTTTAGCTTCAATAGCCTCATTAGCTTCACTGGACTCGGAACTAGTTAAGCTTCGTGAAAAAAAAGGCTGGCTACTCCAGTGCNTGAATTGAATGTCTGGAATTCGGGTTCCTCCATTTCTGACCGGATTCATCTCAATGACTGCATTTCAAAAGTTCCTAAAACTGAATCGATATCTGTGACTTCCATCAACTCTCTGTGACTTCTCTTAAAGCTATGGAAACTTCACTTCAGTTCCATTAACTACGTTGAACAAGTGTGAATGCGCCCAAAGAACTCGCACGTCAACCCATGAACTTTTTCGAGAGACTCAACATCGGCACGCAGACCTCTTATCGTAATCCGAGAGCACCGGATCTAGCACTGAGCTCTTTAAGCAGGACCACGAGTTCGGGCAATCGCCCACACCTATGAGATGAACCCTTGGCGTGAATCTGTAGGACAATAATTTAAATTCATGTGGAAAAGTCCCGTGCGGTTAACTGGGAACGTAGTCATAGGCACCGGTTGATGATGTCATTGAAGAACGCAAGTGGGTTCCTGGAAAATAAGTTGGAGCGTCTGTGAATGGCGAGATCATAACTATTACAATCCCGTAGACTAATTTTCTGTTGAAGGGGGAGTGATGAGGAATCTTGAGATTTTCTACTGAAACTCTAGGATCCGTTTCAACGCTGAGCACGATGAATGGTCCTGGCAAGGCCGGAGATTCCTCCGTCAGAACACCTCGGTATTCTCTCTAATTGAAGAGCAGCCCGTCTATTATTTTTCGTTCGCAACGCTGCCTGAGCTTTAGGGAGTGCCCGTGTATTGACAATAACAATTTTAACACGGAATCCTAAGGCAGAAGAGAACGCCCGTCTATTCTCAAGCCAGACTTCCAGGGCGCAAATTTTGAAACCCTGAACCATCGCGCAGGAGCAAAAAAACTCGAAAGGAACGCGGAAAGACGGAAAAACGACCGAGATCACTTTAAACTTTTGTCATGAAGCTCTTTGCAAAACTTCATATGACGGACTGTGCCTTGCCATGTCGCCTACGACCTTCGGCGGAGGCTACCCTACAACGCAAAGCACAACTCATGTCGATTCGAGCAATCGTGCGGAAGTTGATTAACGAAAAACGCAGAAAAAATCGGCAAAACGACCAAAACCACCCAAGACTTTTACTAAAAAGCTCTCTGCAAAACTTCATATGACGGATTGTGCCCTGCCCATGTAGCCTACGACCATCCGGGGGGACTAGCCTACAACGCAAAAAAAAAATTATGCGAATCCGATCAATGGCTACGATTTGTATAAGGAGCGAACACACAAACAAACATAATCCCATTTTTATATATTAGTGCTAGTGTAGATAGTGGAAGGATAGGCGACCAGATGGGAGCCGAGGGAACGCTACCGCTGGAATGTGCACGTAGGAAGAGGATGGAGACGGATGCCAGTAGCTGGTTGCGGAGCGGTGTCAGACATGGTCGACTATAGTAAGAAAGAGAATAGAGTGGACACCGCCGAAGAGTCGACACTGACGGATGCATAGGCTTGCGGCCAACCACGTCCAAGGTGAGAAGTGAATCCAAGATGCATCTATCTCCTGCATGCTCATCCACTAAAAGAGAAAAACCCTTGCCTCGTCTGAAGTTCACAGCACGGAACAGTGAGGCATTCCTTCGTCTCGTAATCCAACTGAAGCAGAGCGCATTTGATTTGGAGGTGAGTTATTCCTGTTATTAACATAGCATACATCTTCTTCTGTAGCTTCCTCTATGCGTTCCACCTCAAAGAAAGAGGAATCCCCCGCATCGAGTTCTCCCAGTCCTTCGCGAAACCCGAATGGTTCGTTCGGCAGATAATTGTTTCCGATCGAGGATTCACAGAGGATTCTCTCTAAAGTCACTCAAGAGCAGTGGCGTAGCTAGGGTGAATTTTGGTTGCTATACAGGAAGCCCTCGCACAGTGCGGTTTCGCACAGTGCGGATTCGCAATACAGGAAGCCCTCGCATAGTGCGGTTTCGCATAGTGCGGACCCAAAAACTGCACTATGCGAGGGCTTCCTGTAGCTTCATGTTTTTCGAATTCGATGAAGCTGGCTTCATCCAGATTGGGGGTGAATCTTTCGGTGCATTTTCCCAAATGTTCCGGCGCTGAGGTGCGATATGAACCTATAGTGCTGAATTTCATAAATTAAAATAAAACCGCGGTGCGTCCAAGTACACGCGGTCCGTCACTCAGTATGGACTCACTAACACTATCTCTCAAATCGCACCGCGGCGAAATTCCAATTCCCTATTTTCTTCGAAGCCCCTCCTTTTCTTCCGGATCTCTCATATTTTCCCTGTAGTCTTATTTTTTGTGACAGACAGACAGATGTCATTTCATAACGTGTATGGATATGGAGTCTTCAGAAAAACTCATTTTAGCTTCAATAGCCTCATTAGCTTCACTGGACTCGGAACTAGTTAAGCTTCGTGAAAAAAAAGGCTGGCTACTCCAGTGCTCAAGAGGCGATACCTCTTCAGAGATTGAGATCACTCCGATCATCTTCGCCGTCGCCTCTGAAGAGACGAAACAGGTGGATTCAAGGACGGTGGTAGCGTTGAGGAGCTCGACCAGGTTCTCAACTGCGATGCTTCGAGAGCGACAGGTTTTCCTGGAAGAAAAATTCGAAATGATTTTGTCCTCCATTAATGCCGCAAACAGTTTCCGTCTGTGTCCTCCTCAGACAGAGGTGTCCGAGTCACTCCTGCCTTACGAAATGCTCTCTTTTCGATGCGGAACATCGAATGGTACTCCTTCCTCACATGCGAGTACTCTCCATCTCCACTGGTTTCTAGGGTGACGAGGCCTTTTTCAATGGATACCTCTAGAATCCTAGGGCCCTGTTCTTGTCTCCAGTCTGAGATTGCAGTTCAATGCAATCGATATGAGCATGAAGACGTGTCGCAATCGGTCTCCCGGCGATGCCAGTGCTCCTTGAACCTTCCGGCCTTCCGTAAGGACCGATCTCGAAAATAACAATCGTCGGACGTCCTTAGAAGTCTCCTTAGCCAAAACATGGTATCTTCCGGTACCCTTCAGGTTCCTCGCGGGTCGTTGGCGGGCCCTTGCGTGAGCCGTCCTTATTTTACTCACCGCTGGGCTAAAGCAAGGGCAAACCCACGCGTGTAAAACGGAAAGTTAGTTTTCCTCGAGTGAGAGGACCGCTCGTTATTCTAGGCAACGCTGGAGAGCGGGCAATCCGCTGCCAACAGTTGTTCACGACCCAGGTCGTCGGGACCAACTGAGGTCTCGCGATAGTTCTCGTTCTGAAGGGAATATGGAAAAGGAAAAAAAAGAATTGAACGAGTGGACATTTTTTCTCGGAATTAATATACGTGCATCGCTTCGTTTGAGTCTCGAGCCTGAAATTCAGCTTCCTCGAACGATTGCGGAACCCGAGGTAAACTTCGATCTCATCAGGTGGAGCTCGCAGCACTCCACGGAGACTCACCCACCCCGACAATCAATCTACGGTTGAATTCTCTATTCCTGTTTTTCTTCTTGGAATCCACTCTATAGGAAGCGGTCCCCCAGGGGTCGAATTCAAGATTGCTGTGAATCCGACTCTGAGATTCCCTGCAGCACCGCTTCGCTAAGATACCGTAAAACTTCTAATAGCAGGGCATGCCCGGCAAATATTTCGATCCTCCCGGGGGTGCTCGCTAATTAGAGCATGCCCGGCAAATAGAGCATGCCCGGCAAATATTTCGATCGCGAGAGGAATCGGCGGCCGTTGGGGCTCGAATGATGAGAAATGACAAATCGTATTCCAACATTATTAGCTCATCAGCTAAACCGACCTGCCGAGTCTACTTCTCAACTTCGAGAAGCAGCTCGGTGACTAGAGCAGAACCGGGGAGTATTTATTGAGATTCAACTTAATCTTCC